>CM060966.1:42621986-42949486 GCA_030765045.1 Tenodera sinensis | reverse complement strand
GTAGCCTAAAAATTGCGGTAGGAATCTTTAGCATGCTTGAAAGTACCCCTAATGTTTTCTAAAGTGTGGAAGTATTACATTTCATATGTAATGTAAACCCCGCGCGACAGCCCACGAAGGGCCAAGGCCTACCGCCCAGCCGCTGCGTCCCCCCACCTCTGCCCACTACAGGCGTCATTGGTGAGGTGCAGTACTGGAGGGTGGGACGTGGTCAGCGCCCCGAGCCCTCCCGGCCAGTTATGCGGTCTTCTCGACCTGGGGCCGCTACTTCTCCATCAAGTAGCTCCTCAATTGGTCCCCCCGGGACCTAACGAGGCTGAGTGCACCCCGTGCCAGACCTTCCAGAGGGGATAAAATCCCCATGCTGGTACCGGGGATCGAACCCGGGTCCTCCGCGCCACAGGCAAGGGCGCTGCCAGCTGCGCTACGGAGATAAGTCAACTAAAACCTTGCAGGCTCGTGCGAATGCTCAAAGTTGTCAATTTTGAGATTTTCATAACACATAAAGAGTATCAAAAACTATGGAAGAAATCTCTATGGAAGAAATCTCTAATTCTATGGAATAAAACTAAAATAGTTTGCCAGCTGCTAGTGAGGCGGGATGTTTTATCAGGATACGCCTAGATATGTGAGAGATAAGACAAAACCAGTCAAGTTAGCTAATAAATTCAATTGAAGCTAATGGCTGAGCTATTTGAGTTAAGACAACTAGATGTCCCGGTGAACACAGTCGACAAGAGATCTATTATTTCAAGGTTCCGGTACCTCAAAATGAGTATGTTCAGAAATTGCAGGATTGCAATTGCTGAAAATTAGAAAAGGGAAAATAATTCTTAGACTTTAAACGGGCCACAAAGTAGACATTTATATTTTGATTCAAATAAGACGTTCAAGTGTTGAATTCGTGTATTTTGTGTTATTGGTGTCTTACAGTATCACAGAAGTCTATCACTGTGATTGAATATTGGCAGTATGTACCTCCTAAAGACCACGCTGGGAATAGTAAATGCTTGGCAACAGCCTCAAGAGAATCCTCCGCTTAGCATTTCAGCAACTCGCCGTAACATTATTGTTACAGAAACAGATGTTTTAGCCATAAAGTTATTAATACTTTAATATAATATAACATAATATTTTAATATTTACAGTTGATATGCTACCATTCAGAAACAGGCGAATCCTTCCACCTCAAAGAGCCAGCGGCTATTGGTGACGCATCAAAAATGGTGCATCCTGGGAAAGACGTCATCAATAGTTCATTGATTGAACACATACAAAATGAGCATGTGTAGATCACGGAAAGAGGACACGATAGGATATATGAAATTATTGAAGGAGTCACAGACAAGAATGTGATGACACTTTTCACAGATATTACTGCCATTAAGTGCAATATCTAAGTGATCCCGCGGTGCAACAGCCCTTTCTGAACAAGGCCTACCACCCAGCCGCTACATCTCCCACTTCTGTCTATTATAGACATCATGAGTGAGGCGCAGTACTGTAGGGTGGGATGTGGTCAGTGCCCCAGTCAGTATATGTGCCCATCACAATCAAGACCACTACTTCTCAATCAAGTAACTCCTTAATTAGCCTCTCAGGGATCCTACGAGGCTGAGTGCACCTCATAAAGAGAAAGTTCCCAGACGGTCACTGGAATTGAACCCCGGTCACTCGCAGCAGCAGCACTACCACCGCAATAATGAGAAGACTCACTAAGAATATTACACCTTAATAGGCAATTGTTTGAAGCTATTTCATTTAATTATCTGGTTGAAGAGTGGTTATATCAGCTAGTCTTTAGCATGCTGTCAGTTCGCAGCGGCATTTGTGAACAAATTGGACATCATAAAACACGCATTGCAAGATGTACGGCATTCGGTATTTTAGCCAACGCTAGAGAGAAACATAATAGTATTTTGAAATGGTGGCAGTGGCAGCGTTGAGAGCCATTGGATATGAAATTTAATTAGTGATGCTGTATGTTGTGGTTCTTTGTTGTGAAATGGTGCTATGCGGCTTCGCTGTGACTGTTGCGCTATATGTTGTTGCCATTGCCGTCTTGTTTCTTGTTCCGCTGCTGGCTAGATGGTAGAAATGTTATGAGACTGTCCAACAAGTTCTTGGGACGATAACGCTTTTGCAGCTTTTTAGTTTTGCACATTCCCTTTTAAGTGAGAAATACTTTCAATATTGCAATTAAATACATACAATACTAATGTATCAAATTAATACATTAGTGTAAATGGACTAATATGCCTATTTTTAATTTGAAATAAATTTTAGTTACCTACTCTGCTCTTTCTATGAAAATATATTTTATTTTAAATTTACATGTCTTTATCTACGTATTTTTCAGTAAACCACTCTTAAAAAGACATTCTGCCTAAACTTTGCTAATTGAGATAACGTTTGCATAAATTCTTTTAATACATATTTCCTGTAGATACAAAGGAAGCACACGAAATCATAAGCTTAAGCGAAAGTCAAATGTTTCAACAACGGGGTTTTCGAGATTATTTAAGAAGTGTCCGGCAGCCGGCGTATTGCTGGAAGTTCGAGAAAGGTTCGTGTAGCTTCATCGTTGCCTCTTGAAGGAGAGGCAACGATCAAAGTTAGTCACAGACATCAGCCGTCAGCTGAGTTTTTAGACTCTCTCTCTCTCTCTCTCTCTCTCTCTCTCTCTCTCTGTGTGTGCGTGTGTGTGTATGTGTGTGTCTTGCATACGGCGTCGAAAGGAAGATATCGGAGCAGTTAAAGAGTTAAGAGCTAAGTAATCAAGACTTTCAAACGAAAATCAACTGAAAAAAGAGCTACATTGGAGTTCTGCCGTTTTTGTCACAATATAAAATTGGTTAACGGAATAATACCAAAATCCTTGTGAATATGTAGTTGTGGAAGACAACAAATATCTCTGTAATGTATATAACGAGGTCATTGCTGCTTCTAATTTATTAGGAACACAATGTAAAGTCGCACAGGCAAATGAATATGTCTGCAACAAAAGAAATGGTCGCGGTTTCGTAAAATAATGTGACAGATGCGAGAGCAGTCTGTGAGATTTTCTTTGGCAATCATTGAACAACAGGAATAGAGCAATACACCAGATTTTTACACTTTTGAAACGGCGTTGTCTTCGTATGGCCAGGAGAAGAAAAGAATGACTTTTTATTTGAGGAAAGTATATTACATTTGGATGACTTCCTCTATCCGTTCAATAAGCTATTAGAGAAAAAGTGGTTATCTTTTGCCTACATTAAACGAAACATTTATAGAAATGGTTTAATTGCGAATAAAAACAAGGGAATAAAGAAACACAGCAGTCTTAAGCAATACCGAACTATTTATAAAGCTTGTCGTTATATGTCTGGTTGCATAAACAGGAAAGGGAAAAAAAGCAAACGAATTCCCACTTAAGAAAAGTGTGTTTTAACATTGAAAGCAAGAAAAGGATCCATTCGTATAACTCACCCTGACGAGATTTCAACGACCAAAATGTATACATTTTTTAACGTATTTTCAGTTTTACTTTCTTATTATTTCTTCCTTTTTCTAGTTTTAAGGCAGGGTTTTAGAAATAGTCATAACTCTATTAACTTGCGTTTACATTGTAAATATATATACATCTTGAAACTAAAATAATGCTATTACTCGAAAACTTCACATATTTGTATTTCATTGGTGTCAGGAAAAGGAAAATATACTGTAAAATGAAAACTTGTTGGAAAGAAAACACTTCACTCTATGAAGAAAATTTTAAAATGAGACTGAAAAATTCAATTCCATATCTGGAATTTGAGCCGAGGATCTTCCGGTCTCCGTTCGATTGCTCTAACCACTGAGCTATCATGACAAGTATCGACACGACATCAAATTCTCCAACTCACGCGCATTTTTCCGGGTAAATCACGATGAGATCTCAAATTCATATTCGATAACATACCTTAATGGTATTTAAATCCCACGATTCTCATTAGAGCAACCGGACGGAGACCGGAAATCCGGTCTATGGAATTGCATTTTTCAGTCGCATTCTGCCCCTGTCCAATCTTGCGCTACACATGGCTAGTGTTCAAAAATAATTTTCAGGAAAATGGTAATCAAGGCGTCGCTCCTTTTTAAAATGGTGTAATTAATTAAATGATGAAAAATAAACTAGATACTTTTTAGGAGTGGGAGACTCGTGCAAAAGATACACGTACTTCCAAAGCGTTCGTTACATACGAAGTAATTCCAAGTTAGTTAATCCTTTGGCCAGTTTAAGATGAGCAACGAACTTTAGCTTCTTATACGAAAGAATTTGGAAAAGATGCTTTCATTGGGAAGCATCAGAAGGATTTAGCGACCGAAACTGGACCACAAGCCAGATTAAAGCAGGCAACATAATACAGATAGAGACCTGCACCCTAGTTTCGACCATTCGGGTAACGCGCCGAAGGATTAAGGGCTTTGGGTGCCCCCAACTTTTCCTGTTAAACAGAAGCTTTCACAACTTTTCCATTACCACGCCGGCGCGGGGGAATGAAGTGGGAAACTAATGTAGAGTTTGTGTGACAGGTCGACTGGAATAGCCCGGCTTCACCGGCGATTTTTCATCAGAAATGGAGAACCCGCTTGCTGATTGTGTGGGCCTGCCCTTTTTGTCCCACCACGGTAACAAATGATAGCATTCCCAAGGCATCAACTTTTTTCCTAGATATGTACTACATCATACGATATTTCAACGTGAATGTTCGTTCCAGTCATAGAGATTTACTTTTAGAATATTCAATATACGTATTTGACTTTTAGTATAAAATGCCTATCATGAGTAGATTTAGTTTCACACAGTGAAACTATGAAATTGACAGTAGTGTGCATGTCACATTGTTTGCTTACTCTTTTCACTTTGCATATAACTTGAGGGACCATTAGAAACAAAAAATTCCATCGATGTTAAATTAGCTAAATTAATGATTGTTATATCAGTAGTGATAATAATAGTACTAGTACTAATATTAATAACAATAATAGCAATAATATCTAACAACAATAATAATAATAATAATAATAATAATAATAATAATAATAATAATAATAATAATAATAATAATAATAATAATAATAATAATAATAATAATAATAATAATAATAATAATAATAATAATAATAATAATAATAATAATAATAATAATAATAATAACAATAATAACAAATAATAGCCTTATATAGTGTGGTATAATAAATTTTTGTTCAACAAGTTCGTTTGTTAAGCAAAAAATAAGGCCTTTCTCAGTTGTGTTTAAGACGGCTTCATTCTAAACACTCATAACAAATGAAAGCTTTAGAGCTTTTGCAAGTCAATCGTATTATGTTTGTAAGGAATAACGCTTCGCAAGATGGACGCCAACGGTGTTTTCTCAAACAATTGATACTTTTAGTTAAATTGTTAGCTCAAGTATGATATAGCGTCAAAAGAATAAAACAACACACAAGTAACACACTTTAAGTATTTGGGGTGCGATATTACATACAAAGAAGATAAAGATATAGAAAACAAAATATACAAATTCCAAGCCATATGTGGAACCATTAAAAGAACTTTAGGTCGGAAAACAAGAAAAGAGTCTAAACTTAAATTGTATAAAACATTGACTGTTCCTTCTTTGTTATATGGAAGTGAAAGTTGGATAATAAAAGCAAAGGATAGTAGTACAATACAGGCAGCGGAAATGTTACTTCTGCGGAACGTAAAAGGATGCACAAGAGTAGATAGAATAAGAAATGAGTCAATAAGAGAAGAACTAAATATTTATAAATTAGAAGACAAAATTAAAACAAATAACAAGAAATGGAAAGAACATTTAATGAGGATGAGTGAAGAAAGGATACCTAAGAGGACCTTTCTATATAATCCAAGAGGAGCAAGAGATGTTGGCCGACCTCGCAGAAGATGGACTCCACTGACACCTTCGCCGGAACGGATGCATAGTCTAAACCATGTAGAAGAAGAAGCATAAAATCTTTTAAATGTTTTAAATTTGAGAATGTTATCCCAAATAGGATGCACCTACAACGATCGATCCCAGGCAGCGATCTGCAGAAGCAAAGCATTTCATTGCTCTCTAGCTGCAGCGAGACCAAGACACGGGCGATAATAATACTAGAACATCTCGAAAGAAACGTGGCATCCAATGCTGAGAACCTTACATAAGATACGCCAATACTCAAACTGTACACTTGTCATAGCCTAACACACAAAATACCACAAAATACATTTTAACCTTAATTGAAAACCGCAACAAACTTCCTTTGGTTAAAATATATTAGCAATTATTTTCTCTATGGCTTACTTATAGTAAGTAAATGAGACATCGTATTCCACCAAAAGGTCCGTACCGAGATTTCACCAGAAATACACGTTTTGAGATATTTCAATACTTTTAAGGGAAAAAAATCTCTGTGTGTGTGTGTGTGTGTGTGTGTGTGTGTGTGTGTGTGTGTGTGTGTGTGTGTGTGTGTGTACATCGTAACTAAAGAACGAAAAGTGGATTAAATACCAAATATGTATTTAATTAAACCATCTGCCAAGGATACGAAGATTTTTAAGAATTTCCTCACCACAAACTGGACATTACGCATATTTTTACCAAAATTTGATGCTCTTAATAATGTCTAGCCATTTTAATGAAAATTACACAGGAGTATCTTAAAAATATGTTAATTAAAAATTAAATGTATATCTTGAACTTTCTGGTAATACCCTCTGAAGTATTCTTCATTCTGAATGACTTTCACACAACTCTTAATCCTAAAGAGACACTAAATCCTACCACACAAGGAATGTAGGTGTTGCACAGTTTAAGTCAAATACCTCTTTGATCGCACACATTCACACTTCCATTCATCCTTCCAGACTCTGGGAACCATAGACTATATTCTAGACTAGAGAAAAGTTTCCACTTCCCAGCCGGGAATCAAACACAGAATCCTTCGCATATTAGGCAGGTGTGCTACCGATTAAGCTACAGGGGGCCTGCTTAGCTTAATTATTTTTTATGTGTAATATAAACGTTACTGGCTTTGAAACTACAAAGCCACTTGTTTAATCACCGTGTGCAAAATTAAAACTGGCAGACGCCGACATAGGTTTTAGTCGGCTCTTACCCAAACCGTCCACCTCTGACTAGCTCATGTGGAGTATGCGCAAGGCACAAGGCGGTTCGAAGTCCATCGCCAACGTCACCTGCATCGCACCGCCACCGGCACGTCGCTATTTCTCAGGTCAGAAATATGTCCAGATATCACATGATAGAATGGCATTACCCCTAAAGGTTCATTCGATCTTGTGGAGAGCATTAAAAAGTATATTTTGAAAGCAAGGCAATACAAAAGCTTTATGATATTATTTCTACATTTTTCCATGAAACAAAAACAAATGTTCGTGTAAATGTGATCTAGAAAGGCAGTGTTTGGTTTTGTATGCAGGATAGCTACGTAGATTAATAGTTTGCAATTTTGTCAGGCATTTAATATTTTAAGGACTGCAAGCAGGAACGATAAATGTACAGAGGTATTTTTAAACGTGGCAAATGGAGGAAAGTTGAGCAGTGGTTTTTGGTCGAGTTCAGTTTTGTGTTTATAAGACCATAGGAGTGTCAGATTACTCTCTCTACAACTTCCATGCAGTCAACATCGCGGGAATACGTGTTTAAGTACGGTACTTCTTGCATTATCAGCAGTCTCCTGTTTATGAAACTGAGACGTTCATCCCCACCTTTAATTTGCATTACGTCACTCGCGCCGATCATAACAAGGTCATTCGCCACGTCTAAAAATACTTCTGTGCACATGAAAACTTTTATGTCTAACTAAGGCTATGATTGTCTTAGCACCATTTTTTTAGGAGGTGGTCAATTCCAGTTTGATTTAGTTTTGTGTTTCTGAGCTGTATAAATTCTAAGATGTCCTTTCGTTTAATAAGTTGTACTCATGGCTTTGGCCCAATTTTTAGCTTTTATTCTGTACTTCCCTCTTTACGGAATAAGCGTTCATGTTTGTATTTATTTTGATGCCACGCATATTTATTTTCAAAACTTGTGACAGTGCTTTTAGTCTTAGTGAATGTTTACAAGGCAATTAAACTTTTTATAATACACGGAATTACAAACAGTGCGCCTATTGCACGATGCCATTCATTTCATACTATTCTGCATGTATAGTCAGTCACTCGCTAGAAGCTCTGTCAACAATTAAGAGAGGTAATATGCTTGTTGGCAAATGTAAACGGAAAAAAATGGTGCGTCAACCAGCGCACTCATCAGAGGTCAAAGTCGGAAAGGTTGAATCAGTATCACTTAGCATTATACAGCAATGAAAAAATATGTAAACAAATAAAAAACCAAACAAATAAAATACAAAAAAGAAAAAAAGGAACGTGTACTATGAGTTCCAAATATTTGCTTTGAAATGTTCGTTTGTTTTAATCCTTCAAATAAAATAAAATTACTCACTGCTTGTGTACATAACGCAAAATATGGACTGTGATATTTTCTCCCATCTCCCAACTTCCGGAAATAGTTTCAAACAAATCATGTAGCGATATGACACGAATATGCATGTTAACGTTTAGGAATATTTATTATTTTTATTCATTAATTCTAATTTTCACTAACGATATGCATAATCCCTAATTTAATCGTAAACGCTACAGTAAAATTTACTCACGAAAATGTAATACAAGCTTGTAAACTATACTAGATAACTTATAGTGCTAAAGAACTGTGAAAAAAAAGTGATGTTTTGCATTCGCATGGCTACTCCACTAGTTCATCTACTATATATTCTTATAAAAATTATTGTAAATACTTTTTGTTTCAAGATATAAACCTACATTACACATGTATGCATTTCGTTGTAGATAATACAGCAGCCTGAAAGGACAGTTACATCTTTAAAAAGCGCGTTGACAGCGATAGCTTTGAAATACTATAACCTTCATATGACTCTGAAAGGAAAGAAGTAGCGACTTATCATTTGTGGAAAGTGTTATGCATTTGAAAATTCAAATCGGCAATGAGAAATAGGTAAATCAACAAAAATGTTTATTTGGGACAAATGGTATGTTTTAAAGATAACTATTTCTTTGTGTAGTAAGGTCTATCTCTTATAAAAATTTGCTCAGACTGAAGAGGTCACCATGGCTATTACCAGAAAATTTAGGATATAAATCACATTTCATTCAGCATCTTAAGCATGACTAATAAATTTGTTAGCCATTTTATAGAAAACTGTAATGAAAAATTCCATATACCGAATTATTTAGGGTCTGGGGTGGTGCAAAAGCTTCATGTCGCAATCTTGATATGGGCTACACCTTAATACTATGTTGTTATTTAACAGGAATTACATTTTTGGGCAGTACTGTACAAAGACAGAGCGTTTCCTAATTTTCCCCCTTTTAGCATACCGGGTGCCTCATAGGGTATACTTCCGGTGAAATTCGATATCGCATCCTCGGACAGAATACAGAACTTTTGCACAGAAAGTAAAAAGGGACATTTAACGTTTCTCTAGGATTCTCGTTTTTATAGTGCTGCAATAAACCTTCCGCCGCTTAAACAGTATTAATTTAAATATAAGCGCACAAAATTAAAAAAATTTCACTATACATTATATAGCTGATAACTAATGTGCAAAATGATGAATTAATAAGTACTCAAAGGCATGCTTTTAAGTACTTAGCACAATTCCAAAAAAGTAAAGTGTAATTACACATTTGCACATTCAGATTATTCCAGCCCAGAGCTACAGTATATAGCAGAACAATGTTTTAAAATTAGCGTTTTTCACGTACCTGAAATAAAACACTATTATGTGGTAAAGTATTTATACCTTCTAACTATATTTTAAGTCATCCTTTATGTAGTTTTTTTTTACCCATTAATGAGCACAAATACGGTTTTATTATGCTAAAAATGAAACAAAGTATTAAATGAAATATACTGTTGCGCGTCGGGTGCCTTTATAACATTTTATACACAATATTTATATTACTTGTTAGTAGACAATTTATGAAAAATCACAGTATCAGTTTTTATTCGTGATCTATTAAAAATATAGCATCGCTTATATAACATTTTTTAAACTTATTTATCCTCAGTTTCGCTTGTTTTCTATTTAAATTAAAAAGTACCAACATATCCGATATAATATGTGCTACTGGCAAGCTTACCTACATACAATTTTACCCTTAGGTCACGTGATAAGATATGCCAAACATCTTATATTCCGCAAAGCTTTTAATGGAAGACTTAATGTTTTCATTTGATGAAACGTTTTAAGGAATATTAAGGAAAACAACAGAATTTCCCGGAGAATACGACAGGAACTGAGAATTTATGAAAATTCTGAAATCAGAGCAAACAATTTAGAATAAACTGTTATATCTTTAAGTCAAGTTGCAGGAGATTGTAAACACGTTTAACTCATTAATTGCTTAATGAATTAAAGTAAATAAATATAGCCCCATACCAGTGAGAAATTAAACCTAAAACACCTGGGTCGTATATAAACTACTAGGTGAAATACCCGGTGGTGTCCGTGGTTTAACATTTTAGGCCTACAACTTGCATACTTAGGTTGCACTTGCCCGATAGCCTCGTGTCTCTTTGGACACATTTATAAATATTACTTAATACGCTTAAGGAAATATTTATTTAAAACCCTTGGGATACTATACAGCTTCTGTATGATTTTCCAAGTGTCTTAATGTGGCAATGTGCGGTAACTTTTGATGCACCAACTTCTTCTGAAAGCCTATGGGTACCTTTTTGTGGATTTTCTTGCAAAACTTGGCGCGTATCTTCAATATTGCATACTTTAGGTCCTCCAGAAGGTGGTGAATCTTTAGTGCTTTCGTCTCCATTGCTGAAACGTTGGAATCATCGCTGTGCCACACAGTCATTAACGACACCTTCTCCTTCCACTTCACTTATTCGAGCTGCAGAGCGGCTTTATAATCTTGTTTCCAGCAGTGTTTTAGAAGGACTCTAAGTTCAATCTTTGCTATTTACATTTTTTGATTGTTTATTAACAACTGATGACTAATACATGCTCGCCATAGCAACCTGTAAATAGCATAGTCAAACCGAAGAAACCCAATGAATTTTACAAAATACCAAAATCAAAAAACCGACATTACTTATGAGACAACCTAGTATATAGTATTAAAATCTTTTCCATTAAAAAATACATATACGTGCCGAATTTCACCGTAGTCGGTGAAGCGCTTTAGAACGCATACCGACAAACATACAAACATTCATTTTTATGTGCATAGATTACAGTCGAATATGTTATACAACATCGTTATATTCCTCTGCTAATGGGAAGAACAATAGAGTAAAGGAACGTTTTCATTTTCTCCGATCCAGTTTCGGTCAATTCGTGTATATTTGTTTTAGCCAGCAGAGATACACTTAAGTCTCTGTTAGGAAACCTTTAACTGTTCAAAAACTACTTTCTCTGCAACTACTAGATTATAATAGATTTTTATTTATTTTTTTTAAATTTTTTTTTAATTTTATTTTTATTTATTTATTTATTTATTTATTTATTTATTTTTTTTTTTGGAAATATGTGTCCAAATGTTAATTGTTTTATGTATGGCGTACCAAATGCATTCTTCCGCCATGTGGTGGATTGTATAAGGTGTGCGGGCGAACAGCCAAAGCGATTCTAATGTGTTCCGCAGAAGCGGAAGCACCTATGCCGTATATAAACAGAGTGTTTACTTACAAATATTCTAGTACCTTTGGTTTCTCTGTTACTTATCTATAACAAGAAGGAAATGTTGTGGCACCCCAGGGCACGTGGAATATATCACCGTGGGAATATCTCAAGGTGCCTAAATGCAGTCAATTAAAATTAAGATCGGAAAAAACTTACCACGTCAAGCAGCTGCCTATTAACAATGTGCTATATCGAATAGGAATAATATATAACATATATACAATAAACTGCTTAAGGGAACAAGCTGCAAAAGAAATTAAATATAACACAAAACAGCACAATTATTTCGGAATGAAACTGGGCATGAAAATTAAACAATTCCATGTGTTGGAGTCACATGACTTTCTCTTCCCTTGCAAAAACTATTCCTACAAACGCTTACTCCTCTGTGTACTTCATGTTAATCAAGTAAAACATTCGCAGAAATTGTCTGTTAGTAATGTTCTTGTAGGTGCAGTAATTTGGAAACACCAGGCCTTCTGCGACAGTCAAGTGTTCTGAAGCTGATCGCTTAGTAATGGCTTTCACATTCCATTCTCTTTGCATGGCTAAGAGTTACAAAAATGAATAACAACTCACCAATTGAGGAAAGTGTATTGAAAATACAGAAAAATAACAAGGAATATCTGGGAAATGGTTTATTTTTCATAAATTCTGCGAGATCTACATTTTTTATATATCCCTTACAGTTTACGATTATGCAAAGATCATCCAGAATGAAAAAGACATTTCCAGAAAATTAAAGATATATATTTCATTAGGATTGAACATAACTTAAACTTATTTCACTTTAATTAAAATCATAGAGCTTTCCTGACAACATATTTTTCGAAATGTTCCATGGTTAGTGTCGTTTGGGCTGGGGAAATTTTCCTGAAAGTATTCTTGTTGCATCCTTGGAAGATACTGAACTTAAATACCAAGTTTAGTATTCAACCATTTTTGGGTTGTGCTGTTCGGGTAGGTATATGCACACAGACACGCACACTCAGACGTTTTCTAAAAATACTTTTGCTTAGTTTCTGGAGGTCTCAATACATGTAATTCCTTGAAATCTCCGTATTAAATTTTTGGGTGGAATGCAATTATGTCCTTCCTATACGTCGTAGAGAAAGTAAAAGTACTAGATTCCTAAGCCAACATATGGTTTCAGTAATTTTCGAATGCCATCTCGTGAACTATTTACGACGAAATAATGTATCTAACATTTAGGTAACTGACGTTTCACGTGAAAAGCGGCAGAAATAACCAGTCGGTCACTTGGGCTTCTAGAAATATAAAATTTACAAGGAAAATACCCCTTATCACCGTTTCCAAACACAAATATTGCAAACGTAGCTGGGCTTCTAAGTTATGAAAGCATTATTTGAAAATATTCAAAACCTAAAGGAATTACAATCACATACAAGTAAAATTCGAACAGCTTCATTCTCCACAGTCAAACACGTACCTTCTGTACCTGCAACAGCCAATTTTATTACACACAGAAGAACTTCTAAATACCTTTGCTACCCTGTCATTCGAGTCGAACTCGCAAACACTCTCTCGCTATCAACATAAACAGAAGTCATCACGGAAAACCGAAAACAGATGTACAGAAAATTTCCCTCCTGCATTCGATATAGGTAACAAATGTCCAGGAGGAAAACTAATGGCGAAATGCCACATTCCACACAAATTAAATATAGAGGTTTCACAGGAAATATACCCGTGGAGGTTCCGTGGATAAAATAAAAACACTTTTAGGAAACGGTTTTCGTAGGTATGCGCGCGCGCGCGCGCGCGCGTGTGTGTGTGTGTGTGTGTGTGTGTGTGTGTGTGTGAGTACATGTTAAAACGACCACAAGATATGTCGGTTAAACATCAAACTTAGTATATGTTCAGTACCTTACAAAGTTAAGAACGGAAGACTTTTAAGCACGTCTCCACCCCAAACTACTCTTTAAATTGAAAAGAAATGCTTATAATTTTTATTTTCAGAAAAATGACTAAAGATATTAATTAAATTCCAGGTATTCAATATATTTACATGACAAATAACATATATTATGACAAGACAATTCGACGAATCCCATTTACATCAGTGTCACAAAATAATAAAATCCAGTCCAGTTATAGGTAATTTTTCCTTGTCACTTTATTTTCTTCTAACTGCCTACATAATACAGTTCTCTTTTACTGACGTTAACACAGTCTTAGTCCTCCTCACAACTCACAACTGTTTTCTTCTAGTGACATTGACTCAGCCATTTTACTGTCTTCCTTCACTTTCTCTTCTCTCAAACAGCTGACTGTCGATAGAATTATAGTGACCGGCACCTAACTTGGTGGTTGCTCGCGCATAGACAGAGGGAAAGCTAGTATTGCTGCGTTGCCATATTGTCGCATGTGACGCAACTATGAGTATGTTATTCATTGTTTTTAATCTCCTTGAATATTTTCCTTGAGGACGGAACAAACTACAAGGCTTATACCATGATGATGATGATGATGGTGGTGGTGGGTGTGTGTGTGTGGGTGTGGGTGTGGGTGTGGGTGTGGGTGTGGCGGTGGCGGTGGCGGTGGCGGTGGCGGTGGCGGCGGCGGTGGCGGTGGCGGCGGCGGCGGTGGCGGTGGCGGTGGCGGTGGCGGTGGCGGTGGCGGTGGCGGTGGCGGTGGCGGTGGCGGTGGCGGTGGCGGTGGCGGTGGCGGTGGCGGTGGCGGTGCTGGTGCTGGTGGTGGTGGTGGTGGTGGTGGTGGTGGTGGTGGTGATGATGCTAACGACGACGTGATGATTCTCTTTCTAGGTATGCCAAGAGAATGTAATTTCAATGACATCACATTACAACTATCTCTCACAAGATGAAACTGTATTCGCATATTTCCCTTGCGTCTACAAGAAAATTAGTAATAAGATCATTTTTGCAAATGTCTGTCACAAGTCATATGTCACTAAGTGTCTCTAAGAATAGTTTGTATAAGTGCAGAGAAATTAATGGTGTGCAACACTTCATATTTTTACTTTCTCTATTACTTATAGTAAGTAGGGGAAGTATTGATTCCACCCAAAATTTCGATGTCCAGATGTCACCAGAAATATACGTTTTGAGGCCCCTGAACCCCCATAGAAGCACCTTTAGAGAAAGGTACGTGTGTGTGTGTGTGTGTGTGTGTGTCTGTGTGTATGTGTATGTGTGTGTGTGTGTGTGTGTGTGTGTGTGTGTATCTCCGTGAACAGCATAACTCAAAAGCAAAAGGTCGGTGAAAAATCAAAGTTGTTATTTAAGTTTAATATCTTTCAAGGGTGCAACACGAAGATTTTGAAAATTTCCCCTCTCTAAACTACCCTTTACATGGAACATTTATATTTTCTCTAAACTGGCTCTATCGATTTTAATTAAAGTGATTAATTATTATATGAATTATGAATTATGAATATGAATTATTTGAGACATTTTTATTACAAATGAAATGTATTTGAATTTTCTGTCTATAGCGCACGTAATCCTGTTTACTCTTGATGACCTTACATAACTAGTAAACCGTAAGAAAGAGACCAAATCTTACTGTACAAAAAAAAAATAGATCTCATTAAAATACATAATTTATGTCCGAATTATTTCTTTTTTGCAGTGAACCATTTCGGAGATATTCCTTGCCATCTGAGTGTTACAGTTCTTATTCTTTTCTCACTGAAAGGTGGTTATTCAT
This sequence comes from Tenodera sinensis, assembly GCA_030765045.1. Classification (NCBI taxonomy): domain Eukaryota; kingdom Metazoa; phylum Arthropoda; class Insecta; order Mantodea; family Mantidae; genus Tenodera; species Tenodera sinensis. The sequence continues at coordinate 42,934,024 of CM060966.1, read as the reverse complement.
TTTCTTATATCTTAGCTGTGTAAAGAGAAAGGAATTTCAAATCCTGCATACAGCGGCCAGCTTTAAAGGATTTAACTATTGCTCAAAGTGTACTGTAGGTCATCACAAGACATTTTATTTTCATAGTACTACCAGAGCAAATAGAAGAAGTGCGATCACTGCTGTAGTTCATGTGTTCCGCCGCACAGATGGCAGGGCAAGTGGTAGTGCGGTACAATGCTAATACGAACCCTAGCGTTTAGCAGGAGATTCATTGTTTTATATTGTTGTTTAACGGCTCTGTCAATTGCCGGGATCACATTAGCGTCGCCGGTGAGCCGGAATTTTGTTCCACAGGAGTTCTTTTACATGCCAGTAGATCTACTGACATGGAGCTATCATTTTAAGCACACTTAAAAACCATCGGTCTGGGCCGGATTTGAACCCGCGACCTTGCAATTAGTAGGCCAGTGTCTAACCAACTGAGTCACCCAGACTGACAGGAGATTCACTGGAAGAGTAGCAAAGTGGAAGAATAGTGCCGTTTAACAATGGCTACCTCGCGCATACACATTCTGACAGCCATTCACAGAAATCCAAGACAATAATATTACCACTATAATGCAAAATGGCATTAAAGGAATAAAGTAAAATATAATTTCCTGTGAATGAAAAGTTAACTTTGCTGCAAGAATAGTACAAGCTACTTATATCGCCACACAAGTTACTTTCATTTGAAAGTATATCTGCTAAAACCCTCTCTACTTGCGAAAGAATGCCATATACAGATTTAGAGAGGTAAGTAAGGCATAAACTGTCTGTACCAGTTTTGTGGTCTTTAATTGCAGTTAAAAGTGATACGGAGGGGAAATCTGCACACTTGCCATGGACTAAATTAACACATGCTTTGAACAATTCTGTACTATATACCCACTCAAGTGATATACCAGACATTCTTTAGCCATATGTTTCTGAGTAATTTCAGGTACATTGTTTTCTCATTCTAGTATATCAGGTTCCTCAATCTCAATTTCCTTTAATTGTAGTTAAAAGTATGAAGGAGGGGAAATCTGCACACTTGCCGTGGAGTAAATTAACACATGCTTTACAATCTGTATCTTGAACAATTGTGTACTATTTACCCACTCCAGTGATATACCAGACATTCTTTAGCCATATCTTTCTGAGTAATTTCAGGTACATTCTTTTCCCATTCTCGTATATCAGGTTCCTCAATCTCAATTTCGTCCTTAATTTTGCTCTCTATATTTCTTGTAATTCCACAATTATGGCTCACTATTTCCTTTGCTAATACCTTCATTTGGCTAACGAATGATGTTAAAGGCAGCTCTTGCCTTTACTCACAATTGCCTTCAGATGATATTGCTAATTTGTTTGGAACATAATTGGCTATAGCATATGCAGCTGGAGAAGATCCACTGTAGATGGATGATGGTCGGAATATATCTCATTATGTCTCATACCTTTCTTTTTAGTCGCCTTTGATCTTTTCAAAATTGTATCAACAACAATTTTTTGTTTTTCAGTTAGGTATTTTGTTCCATCAGATTCATCGATATTGCTACTATTTCCATTTACTTTCCTTTCAAGTACTTGAATCTTTGCATTGGCTACTTTCAATTGGCATTTTAGTCTAATTATATTACGCTGTTGTTGCTTTAACCTTTTCTTTAATAGGCCTACTTTGTTACTAAAATGTCTACTGGTATCCCCTGCGAGGGGAAGATTAACATTCGTATTTCGAAAGCCTTCTGCATGATTCCCACTGTCTTCTAAATTGGTATTTCTTCCAACCGTTTTTGATGGTCGCTGTGAAGGAGGTTTACGGGAGTCTATTGGCCGTGATAAGTTTTTAGGAAGATTAGGAAAACGATGTGGAACTGCATGAGGCATTAACTTCCATTTTTACCTTGCAATTTCAATATTTTCTCCATTAACTATAAACTTGTGTACCTTTATCAAAAGTTCCTATGAAAAATGTGAATCACACACGTAAATATTAGAAGAAAGGCACTTGTCCTTTCTAGGTATGGCCCTCTCCCATTTAGAAAACAGTAGTTTATATTTTGGAGGTGTAAAGAAATGTTTACCCTTAGATTTGTCATATCCAGATCTACAACCAGGCACGAAACACATAGGCATGTCGATTATTTCTATAAATTCACAATTTCATAAAAATTAACCACAATTCATCGCACTGTAACAAAAGTGCAACTATACACAACAATACTCCAATGTAATGCCCAGCGAAAAGTGCTGTAAATAGCCACACTAACGACTTTGCTGCCATCTGACGGAGGTGCCAGGTAGCTCTTGTATAATCACATGGAAGAGCAGTGGAGTGATCACACTTCCTCTTTCTATTCGCTCTGGTACTACTATAAGGAAATAGTAACTAAACTTACTACTTGGTGACATATATGCATATTTATTGTTCGCTTAAGTTTAGAAGATATATACGAATTTGTGGAAATATCAGTAACAAGATTTTTATATCAACGAATAGTTAATTACAATTTATTGCAACGTATACATTGTGGTGGTTTCTAAATGCCGATATTTACGTTGACAACACATTTTCTTACCTTATTTTTATGAAATGATAGACGTAATTTGCATTGACAGGAAACAAAATAGGGGATTATTTCTTGACCATACAATCGGTTTTGAAAAAAAAATTGTGGGGCAAACTGAGGAGATTAATAAGGGAAACAAAACTACAACATGAACCCTCCATTCCTTATTTAAGAGACACATACAAAATTTCAAATTCGGAACTGATTGGTCTACTTTTTGGTGCTCATACAATGATTACTAAAAATGTACTGTCAATTTGTTCCCACGTTTTGAATTGCAAATCAAGTGTTGATGAAGATATTGGTTTACAAATAATCTGTGATTTGTTGTACATTTTACACAATCATCTGTATACTACACTAAATTACTCGTAGATAAATAAATAATTCTAAAATGGTTAGCTGCACTATTTCCAAATTTTATAATAATGTACTACATTATAGCACTTTTTCTATGGCATTTTTAGACTACAGATATATTAGCAGGCGTGTCTTTATGAGAACCCTCAAATAGAACAGCCATCCAACTACTAACTTTTCTCTCATGTTCCCGTTGCACTTACAAGATACTAGAAATAGTTTCTGCAAATGTTTATCTTGACTGACATATTTGTAGGAATAGTTGATACAAGAGTAGAGAGAGATTCATGTGAGTGTAACACATCGGATTTTTACTGGATGCTTTGCTGAACTAGGTGTTGTAACTCAACCTGATAACACACATTTCTAGCATTTGCTCAACTCTCTAGCTTCATGTCATATGAAACCATACATCGTCATTTCATCATCATTTTGTGTGGGAATCTTGGTAGTTTGGAACACAAAAGGTATTGCTGCTCTGCTGACTTTGGTTCTATAGGTCATTTCTGAGAAAATCTTTTTTTCCCTGTGAAACTGAGAGCTCTTTTCTCAGGATATGTGGATAGCAGATTAACTAACACTCCTGAGTCACTCCTTAACCACTTCTTCGTGTTTCTCCATACAAGAATAACCGTGGCCCCTTCTCGCTCCTCTTAGCTAAACTCCCACAATGAAGCAAGAAGTATTAAACGTGCTTCTCATCCTTTGTTATGATAAAACTTATTTTATTTCCATCTATGAAACCACCTTCGCAAACCAGCGTAGCTGATCGTGAAAATCGTCTTAACACCATTGTTGGTAACTGAAACATGGACTGTGATGTCCAACCATGTCTCTTTGGAGACGCCTAAGTCATGCCTTGAATTTTCTGGGAATGTTCTCAGAAGACCTCTTTATTCCGGGTAATTTCTGCATAAATGGTAAGCAGTAAGAGACAGACAAAAGCTCACCAAATAAAAATGTGGATCTCATTAAAATTCACAATTTATTTCTTTTCTCTTTAGAGTGGACCATTTCCGAGATATTCTGTATTACTTGTCTGAATTTGCAATAGTTATAATTTTCTCAAATAGAAAAATGTTGTTCATTGTTTTATCTCTTGGCCTTGGAAACAGAACAGAATTTCAAAGCCGTCGCATAGCAACCAGCTGTCGCTGAAAGCCTACTGTATTCGCATATTCCCCTTGCACCTATTGGAAAATTAGCGATAAGATACTTTCTGAAAATTCTTATGTCGATTAAGATGAACTATATAGGGAAATAAGCATTTGCAAGAATAGTGTGCGTAGGAATACGTATATTTGCGAACAGAGTTTCTCCAAAGTGAAGTATGCATATTAAAAGTCTGTATCTGAATAGGTCACGCGACCTATCTGGTGGATCTTTTAAGGCTTCACTTTGACTTTGTCATCAAATATCGATAGATTGATTAAATGTAAACAGTACTAAAGAAGTCACTAATGAACATCGCGTTAAGTGCTTTCGTAACTTCAACGCAGAGGATATGTAATCAGCCCGCCACTGCGACACAATGCACATCCGAGTGTTAAAGAATGGCAAAGTCTACGTACAGTACAAGGAGGTAAACTCAACATCCCCCCTTTCTCAAACTTTGGACATTGGTGGGCTAAATTGTCCAGACACAAGATACAATAGGCAGAAGTAAATAAAAGAAGTGACCATGTTAATACTAGTCGAAACTGCCCTCTTACGCAACATTTCTAAGTTACACTCTTGTGCTAGTTCCCCTGCTTTTTCTAGTCAGTTTTTTTATTAATTTTAGTAGTTCATATGGCGGGTTCTATTTCCTGTTTATTAGTTTCCGTGTTTTAGAAAGTCCGGGGGTCTTCTATCTGCAATTTTACCATTATTTTCACTTGATTACATTTTCTGATCACTCAATTTTTAGATGACTGGTTTTTCCTTCTGTAGTCCAAACTTCCGCATCTCCACTTCACTCTAAGCGTTCCGACCTTTCTCTACATTTCCCAAGAAAGTCATTGGTATCGGCACACCGTCGTTCTCCGTCTGAATTGTGCTTCTAAGCGCCATATATTTTCCTTCTTTATTACACATTGTATCTACTGCATAAGAAAACATGAGCAATGTGTGCGTATATTACACACTGAGACCAGGATTGTCTTTATTAGAAGGAAGCAACAGCTTATCTAGTGTCTACTTTCACCTATTTTCATATTTACTATTGTTTCATACAAGATAAGACTTCGGGTGTTAAGGCATACTCGGAGATGGACACCTCACACATTGTGACATACACAGATCTATTGTGAATCACACCCTGCAGGAGACAGGGACGAAATGGGGGTGTCACAGAGTTGCAGCCAGACGGGCCACAGAGACGCGTGGAAGTCCCTAACCAATGCTGATACCTCATCTCGGCGTCAGACCCCGCCCAGCAGCCACCGTCTTGCGGGTCCTGTGTTACACAAGCGTCCCCAGCCACGGACGACACCGGCCACCCAACGCCACCTATCACCGAGAACAGCAGTTAACATGCGCAAGCATCCGCGCCATCTGTCCGGCCTGAGAGCACATCTGAAAGATGATAAGGAATTGGAATGAAGGGAGATGATTTAAAGGAAACTGTGGAAAGGAATCTGTGGAATGAAATTAAGCACCTTAGAATTCAGCTAAGTAACAAGGGAAAACCATGGAAAAACCAAGCCAGAGTGAACGGTCACCGGTAATCGAACCCGAAACCTCCTAAATGCAAGTCGCACACGCCGCCGCGGCGCCATCCTACTCGGCAAGGCAAGGGCATATTGTGGGCATTATATAAACGTGCAGCTAACCTAAAATGTGTTGGTTTCTCTGGTTGAAATTTACAGATCTGTGAAAGAAAAATACTGTATATATCTCATAGTCATGCGTTTTATAGTTCGTCTGAAGAAAAATTGTGTACTTCAAAAACGTTTGCTAAATAAATATCAAACATTCGTCACTTTTGATTCCCTTTTCCTAGAAATCAGTAGCAGTAGAAAGTTGAAATGTTTACACCTTATGAAGGCGGTCTGCTTCATGCCATTAGACTAGGGGAATTAAGTTACTAATAATATTTCTATTTTTAATATTTTTTGTCTGTAAAGAAGATGAAACAAAGTTTACATACACATTTTTGAATCAATACCTTCAATTTTTACTTCCTCTACTACGCATAGTAGAGAAACTATTGTATTCCACCTAAAGATTCTATGTCCAGACTTCACCGAAATATATGTTTTAAGGTCACCTGAATCGAAAAAAGGCATTTCTGGAAAAACGTCCACGCACGTATGTCAGCCTTTGGACAGCTTAACCCGAGAGGGAAAAATGGGTTAAAAACCAAAGCTGGTATTTAAGTTTAATGTGTTTTCAGGATATGACATGAAGATTTTCCTCCACTCTAAACTAGGTACCCTTTTAAATAGAAATTTAATTCGAACATTTTGACTTTCTCGAAAATGTCTAACAATTTTGATCAAAATGCCATGTGTTTGAGATATTTTTATCTCAGACGAAATATATATGTTGAATCTTCTGGCTATAGCCTATGTAGTCCTACTTCCTCTGGATGACTTTTGCATAACTGGTAGACCAAATCTTACTATACAAAAAATGCACACAGTTCATGTCCAAATAAATGTTGCTGTAGAGTGAACCATTTCGGAATTATGTCTTATTTGTATGAGTGTTGGTATACTTTGATCAAATGGAAGATCATTATTCATTTTTTATATGTTGGTCGTACAAAGATAACGGAATTATAAAGCTCTAAAAGATTTCACTATCGCTCAAAGCGTACTGCATTCCAATATTCCCCTTGTACCTACAGGGAAATAAGCAATAAAATAATTTGTTCAAATGTTCATCTCAACTAACACGAAGAAGATATAGGACTAAGAGTTTGTAAGAATGGTTAGTGCAAGAGTAGAGAAAGTCCTGGGAGTGCAATACATCAGATTTTTAAAAATGAATTACACTTAAAAATATAACTCTAGTTCTTTAGATAGATTATCTCACATAGGTGTGAAAACTTTGAGCCTCATAGCTTTCTCAGTTTTGAGAAAAAGGAATAGTATTTTTGAGGTAATCTCAGTCGACAAGTAACTTCAAAGGTATGACTCGACTCATTTTGCATGCCAGAGACTGGTCATCGCTAGAGGCATCTCGCGTTGCTTCCTAAGTTCCAGTTCCACGTCTTTTGACCCAGGACTCAGATAAAACTTGTGATGCCCTTTCACCAGAATTATCTTTAACAATTCAAAGAATTTTCTGATTGAAATAGAAATGCAAGGTATTATATTCGCGCGGTTTTGTGTAGTCACTTTTCTTTTACGAAATACGTTCACACACACACACACACACACACACACACACACACACACACACACACACACACACACACACACACACACACACACACACACAATCATTAGTGTTCTATAAACAATTTATACTCTTTTCTATGTTATTGAAATAGAACTGCAACATATTGCACGGTGTTCCACATGCGACTTTCTTTCTGTGGTATTTGTGGTTGTGTACCTTCCCTTTGTGTGTTTTTTTTTATTCCATATAATATCCTAAAAGCTTCAGCTAAATATTTATGTTAAGTAATATTTTTAAACGTATACACAGAAACACAAAGCTACTGGGCAATTGGAACCGAAATACGAAAGTTTTGGGAATAAATCAGCAAACTACGGGCAATGCCGGGCATTTCAGCTAATATATACATGAATCAGAAAGTCAGAAATAATTACATTTTTTTTTTTCGTTTTAAGAACAGAAAATAACACACTTTGTCATTTTACACTATGCACTCTCCTCTCAAACCGGTATATACTTAGGTAAGTGAGAGAAACCACGAAAAACCTCTAGTCAGATTTATTGGCCTACAGGATATGTATCCGGGACCTCCAGAATGCGAACCACATGCGCTACCATCTAAGCCATCCCGTTTGGTGCCGTGAGTATTGCTTGACATTAATTAAACCTATTTATGTCACCAGTGGCATCGGAAAACGGCGATATCTTTGTAAATGTGGCCCAATGGTGTCATTTTAGTGCGATGCTTATAATAAATGCAACACAGTGTACGCATCTCAGCTTTCACAAATGAGTTCAACTGTAAGCCTCAGTAAATATTCATCGCTGCAATTTAACTAATGGAAGTCCTGTGCTCACTTAGTAGCCACCACAAAAAAATGTCCGAGAAAAGGTTGCAAATGAGTGATCGAACTACATACGTGGTTTGTTTACATTTTATGACTTTCTCATTTACTTAAGCTATATGTATATTTATACACATCGGATAACACTACTTGTTTAACAGTAGGTCTTTGATTCTATGACAAGTTCAGAGGAGGAACTTAGCACCTCGAGCTATGTAATATTTTGTGCCTCTATTCCTAAGGGCTCGACCCCGAGAGAAAGAGATCAGATTAGAGGACAGTAAGGGTGGCAAGGTTTGAGAAAAGACGACAGCAGAGGGCAAGATCCCTAACAGTTACAGATTGAAATTCCTTGATGGCATCTGGTACAACCGCCTCCCCTGCACCTCACCTTACGCCTCACCTTGGGAGTCGGATGCGCCGGGACTCCCGCCGGCACCTAGAACCCTGAAGATAAAAGGTGAAGTGAAGTGAGAAGTGATGTAAAATGGAAGGACAGGAACTTCAGGAGATGTAATTATCCTTCCCACATTCTCTAGTGACTCGAGAAACCCCGGTCAGGAAGTTCGGCTACAAGAATTGAACCTACGACTTCACGAATGTGGCCCACAGACGCTACCACCTTGGCCATTCCACTTGGTTCACTGAGCTGTAACCTGAGAAATGGAGTAAAGAAAAGACGCATGACATAGAAATGATAAGTCCCAAAATGAAGTAAAATGAAATGCTGAGAGAAAAGTCTAATTCTAAGGAAGCGTATTTCCAACCTCCATTTTTTACTCCTCTATGTGCCATTCTTAACCTGCATAAAATCTTTTAAGTCACAAGTCTAATATCGCTTTACAGTCATTTGTAGTTTCTATGTTACTTAGAGGAATATTGCATTCTACCCAAACATATACCAGGAGGCCCAGCACATCTGGCGTTGGCATAAGTAGATATCCTTCCGTGCGTTAAGTCAGTTGCAGAACGCAAGGAGAAAATTCCTATGAAGCAGACGCCAGTGGCATGAGTGAACTTCGTTGTGCTTGTAACAGAAGCACGATGGAGGTAAGAGTGGAAAGGATGTAGAACTTTACGAATTAATACAACATTGGATAAATTATATATAATATCAATCATAGATACTCTATGATTTACCATTTATTGTCCTAGCTATTCAATAAATTAATAAGGGTGAACATTATGTGCGTTATAAATGTTTGATGATCGTTGCCTAGAAACAAGATGTTCTGCTTGGGCAGATGTTGAGCAGTAAGCTCACGGTCGATGCAAGAGCTTCTAATATGTTGTTAAAAACTCTGTTCTGCTCATGGGCAACAACTCTGCAGTTGGTGGGATGAGGATTTACAGCAACAGCTTCTCTTACAGCATTTACCTGCCGCTTAGTTGATGATTTCACATATGCAGCGGAACAGGATACCACGCGTTCTGTTCCAGATGATGGAAAATACCAGTCCAGTCATGTAAGCAAAGTGCTCATTCTTATACACAATTATGTCAAGACTCCATCGTGTAATAATATATCAACTAATTCTTTGTTTGCGTGTCGTGGCCAGTCCATGATAATGTCAGTGAAGAACTAATGAAAACAAGTAACCGTAAGCCACATAGTTACCAGATTTAGGCATGTGTCGGCCAGGAAGCTGCGTGCTGCAGGAGATCAGTAGTAACATTCCCGAACACGTAACCACCTACACAAGTCAGCCACCCAACCCACTGCTCATTATCTATTCGACTCATCCAGTTCATGCGCGTAATTTAGCCATTTGGTTTGCTGTTGGTAAATGGGACACGTGAGGGCCGACAACACTTCAGTTCCGTATATTTAATAGGTAAGAGCGTTGGCAGAGAAGCGAATGATTGGGTAAAGTGCTTCGTAAATAACCTTTCTCGCGTCGTGTCATTCTTTTGTCGTGCTTGTGGGGCTATCCCAAATCAGAGAAGAATCTTACGCTGCATATACATAGCAACGCGCGCTTTTTCTCCCTCCACGAAAGGAAACGTAAACAGTTGTTTTAGACATAAGGTTTGATAGTCATATAGGCGGGGCATTGGAGCACAACACAAAGATGCCTATCTGTCATTTAATTAAATATTGTGGATTAGACTAATAAAAGGTTCAAACTAATTAAGAATAAAGTGGAAGCACAACGCTAAAATAATGTCTACAGAAATATACTTTTTCAATGAGAGTATAAACACTGTAAATGGTGAGGAGCCCAACGTTTACTTATGCTTAAAGGCATTTTTATGGTTTTTATGATATACCCAGTATGCACAAAAGAAATATCCGAATATACGAAACATACACTACTAATAAAGACCAGCTTTCGTAAAAATAGAGAAAAAACTTGGATAAATGCCGTGTACACTCACATGACTTTCACTGCTCATTTTTGCAGAAACTATTCCAGAAACGGTTATTCTTCTATTTATTGCATGCAGATCGAGAAAAACCCTTGTAGAGATGGTTTTATTACATATTTCCTTGTAAACACAATGAACATAGGGGAATACAGTAGGTTTAAGCCAAAGTTAAATCCTTTAACAGTTGTTTGATATGTGACGGCTTTGACATTCCATTCTCTTTTGCATGGTCAGGTCATAAAAAACGAATAACTAGTGTCTATTTTAGTGCAGTATGGGTATTTCAAAATTCAAACAAATAGGATAGAATACCTCGAGCATATTAGTTTCATAAATATTTATTCAACATAAATTGTTCTAATGAGGTCTACACTTTTGTGTAGTAAGTTTTTGTCCATCTCTTACGATTTACCAGTTATCCAGAATAAAGAGGACTTCACAGGAAATCCCGGACGTAAATTTCATTTGAACATAAAAAAACTTATGCATGACACTTTAATTAAAATTAGTAGAGCCATTTTTGATAAAATCAAAACTTTCAAAAATATTTCTATGAAAACAGTAGCTTGGACTAAGGAGATCATGTTGCATTTTGGGAAGATTTGAATATGTTTTGCAGCTTTGATATTTAGCTCTTTTTTCTAGTTAGTTAGCTCTTTTTAGTTACTCTGCTCATAAACACACACTCGGACACATACACGGATACTACTAAAAAGGCTTTTTTTTAAATGTAGAGAGCCAAGAAACATATTTACGCTGAAATTTCGGTATAAAATTATAAGTTGCAATTGAATACAGATTTTGTTGAACATCTTCATCTGGCATCCGGAAGATTTTGAACTATTTTACCAACTTGGGTATTTAGCCAAATTTTCGTCCTTTTGAGTTACGGTGTTAAGAAACACACGGACACTTTCCAGAAAGTACTTTTTTACATTTAGGGGGACAATATATATGTATATATAAATTTCGAATTTCGAAATCGAATTTTTGGGTGGAAGGCAATATTTTCTGAACTTACTATTCGTAGCAATTAAAAAGCTATATGCTAGGTGCCAATGAATTGACCATAAACGCAAGACAAATATCCCAGAAAGGACAGACGCAGGAAGTGTTTAAAACCATAATGCTTATGGGAAGAAATTACGCCCCTCTGTAGCAATGAACAACTTAATCGGTTTTCTAGAACGGTTAGATATTTCTGCTCCGTTGACTGTTGTAGGAACTACTACTGCTGGGGGCATTGATTCAGGATCATGGAGATGGAAATAAAACATCTCCCCAGTGCCAGTTTTCTGGCTCACCGAGTAATCGGGCTAACCTCCCTTTCCGTTCGGACGACCCTTCTGTAAAAGTGCGTGTGTTTTCCCAGGCATGAACAACGGTGAACAAACAGCAGTGTCTCTTTGTGTTTTCCTGGTCTTAAAAGAAAATATTTTAGCATTTAAATGTGTTTAATGTTATTCCTCTTTCACGTTGACCATGTGCAGATTAAGGTTGTTAGTTCGAATCATACTTGAAAAAATTTGATGTGTTGCTCTCACATGACTTTCTCCACTCTTGTACTAACCATTCTTACAAACTCTAATTCCTATATATTCTTCATTTTAGTTGAGATAAACATTTTCAGAAATTATCTTATTGCTTATTTCCTTGTAGGTTCAAGGAGAATATGAGAATACAATAGGCTTTGAGCGATAGTCAAATGTTCTAAAGCTTTAAGATTTCGTTCTCTTTGCATGGTTAACATAAAAAATTGAATAACGATGTTCAATTACACAGAGCCATAAGTTCTCCAAAACTCACACAAATAACAAGACATATCTCCGAAATGGTCCACTCTACAAAAAATGTATTTATATTATTGTGTATTTTAGCAGGATCTACATTTTTATACTTCGATTTGGTCTATCTCTTACGGTTTACCAGTTGTCCAAAAGTCATCCAGAGTAAATACGACTACAGGGGCTATAAAATTTAAGCTATAAATTTCATTTGCCCCAAAAATATCTCAAACGTATGGCGTTCGTGGGAGTCATTTTCAAGAAAATCAAAATTTTCGAAAAAAAAATCTCCATGTAAGGACACACACACACACACACACACACACACACACACACACACACACGGATCTTGTTCTAAAAATGCTTTTTTGGATTCAGGGTTCCTCAAAACATAGTTCCAGTAAAATCTCGACATCAAATTTTTGGGTGGAATACAACACTTCCTCTACTATATGTAGTAGAGCAAGTAAAAAATGTGTGTTGCAATCACACAACTTTCTCTAATTTCGTGCAAGCTATTCATCCACACACCTGTTTCTACCTTCTTCATGTTATGCGATAAAAAATTGCATCAGTTACCTTCTTGTTAAGTTTCTTGTAAGTGCACGCGGAATGTGGTAGAATATGTATGTATGTACGTAGTAGGCTTTAAGCGATAGTGAAATCTTTTAACGCTGGTCAAAGTATAACATGTAATGACTTTGAAATTTCGTTCTCCTTGCATGGCCAAGAGATAAGCAATAAATAACGACCTCTAAATGAGAAAAATATGTGCTGGAAAATTCAGACTAAGAACAAGGTACAAGGTATTTTAAAAAATCTTCACTTCTTATAGTAAGGTTTTCTGTATTTCTTACGGTTTACCAATTTTCAATTGTCACCCAGAGTGCTTAGGTCCTCTGAGGAACATTCCCAAGGAATTACAGAAACACATTTCATTTCGCATAAAAATATCTTACACATAAATCAAAATCATTAGAGCCGGTTTTGAGAAAATCAGAATTTTCGAAAAATGTTCAATGTAAAGGGTACTCTGAGCAGCGGATTCTTTTTTAAGTCTTTGTGACACCCTGGTAAGGTACTAAACTAAAATCTCAGGTTTGATATTCAATCGACCTTTCCTTTTTGAGTTATGCTGTTGATGATGGACGGACAGACACACGGACTACCTATATTTTTTTTTTTTTTTTTAGAATCAGGGTGTCCTAAATCATGAATTTTCGGTGAAGTATCGATATCGAATTTCTGGGTGGAATTACTTCCCCTACTTACTAACTAGTGGAGAAAGCAAAAACTAGGTGTACAGGAGTGCAGGTGTCCTGCCTACTTGCAGTTTTAGAAGGCTTTAGGACACTATTTTGGAAACTTCAGGTTGGATCTGAGGCTTATTGAAATAAAAACATTAAAAGGAAAAGATTTATGTGTCCTAGCGATGATTCATTGGTACACACCGCTGAAGATCATTGTTTGGAAGTGCTAACAGAGCCCTATTGAAATGTGATTCATTCTTCCTGCACAAGTGTTTTCATCTAAGGAGCTTGTGCACTCGGTTTCTCAATGTGTAGGAGTTATCTATAGTGAAGTTTCTACATTTCAAACAAATGATAATGGTGTTACAAGGATTTAATGTACGAACTGCTGAATTAATCGACACAGTTATCAATAGCATTTGTCACATACTATGAGCTTTTTTACAGGAGAGAAAGAGGGGTATAGGCGCAATCGGTCTTGATCAGTCTATTGGCAAGAGCAAAAAACATACTTTCGATATCGGAACACTGCATAGAATGAATGCACGGTCTTGCAGAGACAGGTTCAGCACCCTTCGTTCAGCAGGCCATCCATCTAGTTATACTGAGCAGTTGCTTGTCTTCAAGGTTTACTTTTGGTACTACCATAACTTTTTTTTTTTTTCAATATTGGCATGCCGGTAAGTACAAAGCAGAAGTTCTTTCGGCAAGCTTTCTTGCAGACGTTTTCGCGTTTAAAGCAAGCTTCATATCCAATTTCTTCGTCCACCCAAACGTTTAAAGAATGTCTTAAATGCAATCCACAATTTATTTATTTTAATATAGATGGATTGTTCCCCTTTCGTAACTTGTTAGCTCACAACTCTTGTAATGTTGGCCAAACCCACACTTGAGAAACAAGTCAGTCAGTCTGTCATTGTTAAGAAGGCATGTTGAGTTTTGGTTCAAGCTTCGTCCCAACAGGAACCTAGACTGATGCGGCATCAGTTAACTGGGGTCATTCATAAACACGCCTGCTATTTCACACGCCGCATTAACTGCTAAAGAATATGGGACCACGACTAAGATACTGATATTCAGATATTAGTTAAAGCTCAGATATTGAGCTTTGTACTCTATTGCTAGGCGGTACCATTGTTAGACACACACACTCTTTCTCTCTCACATACACATACACACACAGACACAAAGACAGGACCATTTTCTAAAAATGACTTCTTTTATTCAGCGGGCCTCAAAACATACATTTCCAGTGAAATCTCGACATCGAATTTTTGGGTGGAATACAATACTTCCTTTACTTACCAGTAGAGAAAGTAAAAATAGAATTTGGGGGAGAGGAGTACATCGAAGTACTCAATAAAGAGACCTGAATGGGGTATGCATGGGCTAGGATGCCTAAATGGCACGATAGGGATAAAAAGGTGGCAGACATGCACAAAATTCGGTAGACTGTATGATAATTGGCACTATATTTTGGATAGTAATGGTATGGATAGAGAAAGAGAGAATCTAGTACCCAAAAAATGGAATGATTTCCCATTAGGCTTAAAGGTTAGGAAAATCTTTAATTCAAAATCAGACGAATATATTCAGAAAGCAGGAAAGCATTTAGGAAAAATGAGGTTGAAATAGTTAAAAGAACTACGAGGAGATAGGGAAAACGAAAATGGAATGAGGGGTAAAAGTGGCGGTAATAAACTTCGTCATTATATATACAAGATGTTAAATTTTAAGGGGAAGTAATACATATAAACAACTCCAAAAGGTAAGAGTATATATATCTTTTTTTAGTACATTAAAGAAATAGCTGCTCTGTTTCATAGCTAAGATGTGTAAATTCTAAACTGGTTTTCAGTACCTGAGATAATTATTGCAGGAAATATTACTAGATTTAATTATACTGGTTTCATTTTATTTTGTTTCAGTTGGTTAAATTGCATTGTTTATAAGCACAAATAAATTGTTCATTCATCCATCCTGATAACAGTAATAACAAAACGTAATAATGATGACAATAATAACAATAGCGGTGATAAACATAATGATAAACAAACTAATAAAAGATGATAAAAAATAATGAAACCATGATACAGTAGTAACAACAACAACAACAACAACAACAACAATAATAATAATAATAATAATAATAATAATAATAATAATAATAATAATAATAATAATAATAATAATAATAATAATAATAATAATAATAATAATAATAACAATAATAATAACAATAATAATAATAACAATAAAATAATATAGGGCAGTGGTTCCGAAGCTTTTTTAGCTGGAACTCGCGTTGAAATATATTAAACTTCACGCGACCTACAAGTTAAATTAACACATACCATCCACTCATGAAAAAGTAAATGTGATATGATGATACGTATATTAATTAAAAAGACCATCATATTCTAATTCAGCAAGTGTTCAAATGTTTTTTACTTACCGAACTAATGCGATGGATGGTGTCCCCATAAGCTGGTGTATGTTGGGTTCAATTGCAGTTAACTTGAGTCATACGTAAATCAGAGCGTGCATCAAGTCTATTTCTGTACTTGTTTTTCACTTCAACTAAAGTGGAAAATCCCTTTTCACACAGATGTGAAGTTGCGAACGGCATGAGCAATTTTAATGCCTCATTCGAAATTCAGGATATTCTCGGCTTGTTGATACCCAAAACGTACTTATATGTGAGTGTAAAACTTGAGTTTCAATGCCAGAATCACAACTAATATCAAACAACTGTTCTCTTAGTTTTAGTGGGAAATTTTAACTTTCAGAACCTGAAATTAGGAACGAGTCTTGAATCCATTTGAATTCACTGTAATTTTCTGTGAAATAACTTTCAATCTCATTATTGAGACCACAGAGATGGGATACTATACAATCACAAAAATCAGGTCTTTTCACTTAGAAAATAATCTAATGTTTCAATAGAAGAAAATCGTTACTTTTGAGATACCTTAACCACAGATTAACCTTTTTCTGGAATGATTTAACTTTATCATAAGCGTTGAATACAGTGATGCCTGGGCCTTGAAGGGACAAATTGAGTTCATTTAGTTTGGAAAATAGGTTTGCCATGTAAGCCAATGTGAACAGCCAATTCTTATCTAAACACAAAGTCGCATACTCATTCTTATAATCATTCAAAAATAGAACAACTTCTGGCCTAGGCTCGAAAGGTCTTACAAGAGGTTTACCTCTCTAAAGCCAGCTCACTTCTGTGTGAAGTAGGAGGCTTTTATGTTCGCTACCCATTTCATCGCAAAGCACGGAAAAAGGTCAATGGTCGAGCTTTTATGATGTTGATAACTTTAATTGCAATACCAAAAACCGCTTGAATATCACTCGGCATGGTCTTACTAGCCGATGCTTCCCTGTGAAGAAAGCAGTGTACCCAAATCAGTCAAGAGCCAAGAGCCAGATCAGGTCGCTCGGGTTTACCCGGGCGGGATGTATGCCCACGGTACCTATCCATTTAGTACGGATTTACCTGTGAGGTATGTTAGATGTAGTCTTATCACAAGCTATTTGTCAATGTCAGCTAATGGTGATGATTGGTAACTCTCTTGCTATAGACTTGGGATATGAGTGCAGTTAGAATGTTGTGTACCCAAATCACATCTGGTGCCACTTTAAGAATACGCGCAAAATCTCCACTGTGCCGTCCACACATCGCTCGATACCAATCGGAAGTTAGCCCAACATATTTTTTCCAATCAATGCTGTGCTTCATCACACATGAATTAAGAACTTCGAAAATAAACTGCTGTTGTATGCGTGGGTAAGTTTACACAAAAAAGACATTCTTCATTGACGGCACCCTGATATTCAGACCTAATGAAACAAATGAGATGAGATGAATTAACGATGTTAGTTGGTTCGTCAATTTTTTTTTTTTTTTTTTTAATTTATTTAGAGTCGCTTTAACAATTAAGTCATATCGCGACTATTCTATGGAATACAGCGGTGTACAATAAATTTAGTACAATTATTTTACCAAAAACATGAGAATACAATCAAATCAGTACAACAAGTATGTTTCATATTATATTTTCGCATGCAAGCCCGTACCTTTGAGAAATGATAACACCCTTCTGCAGTTGGATGGCGTGTTCAGAGTGGTGGATAAGTCTCCAGTGATGTGATGAAGCTGTCGTTGTGTAGCGTATTGCTTACATTCTGTGAGGAGATGTTTTACTGTGAGGCGGGTGTTGCAGACTTCACATTGTGGTGGCTGGCCTTTGCTGAGGAGGTATGAGTGGGTTAACCTTGTATGACCAATGCGGAGACGTGAGATAATCACCTGCTCTTTCCTGCTAAGAGAATAGACAGGGGAAGAATTGGTGTCTCCTTTCCTTACCATGTGTAGTTTTTCTGGAGGCGATTGATTCCAGGCCTGTTTCCATCTTGTTTTTATTAGTTTGGAGAAGTACTTTGTAATATCACGATAAGGTACTGCTTGGTGTTCATGTGTGTATGTTAGCCGACTTGCTTCTTTAGCAGCTTTGTCCGCTTCTTCATTGCCCTTAATGCCGCAGTGTGAAGGGACCCAAATGAAAGTAACTATTTTCTTTTTATTTAGAGCAATGGAATAAAGACTGTGGATATCTTGAAGCAGTTGGAGGTCAGTTGAACGATCTCTGAGACTTTGGAGAGAGCTTAATGAATCAGAAATTATAAGAAATTTACTCTCACTAGATTGGATGATGTATGTTAAAGCTTGCTTAAGTGCACAAAGTTCGCAGGAGAATATGGAATAATATTTAGGGAGTTTCAGCTGAAGTTTCTTATCTGGGGTAATTATGGCACATCCATTGTCGCTGTCCGTTTTGGAACCATCAGTGTAGATAAATGTATGGTTAGGGTAGGCATTTGTTATTTCTTGAAACAGCTGTTTATAGCAAGATGCATCTGTATGGGATTTATGGTAAGCTGTAATATTCAAATTTAGTTGAGCAGTTGGTATTCTCCAAGGTGGTAGACAATGAAACTTTCTGGACATTATGGCAGGAACTTCTATGTTATATTCTTCAATGCATTTGCTTATTTTAGATTTAAATGACATTTCTTTTTGTGAATTAGCCTGTAAACGTTGGTTGGACGTTTCTGGGAGGACGTACTGGTAGATCATTGATTCGGGTCTTGCTAAAGTTTTAAGGGCGAATTTTAGGCTCACATCTGTTCTGCGGACGTTCAATGGTGGTTCGTCGGTTTCCATTGTTAAGGCAGAAACAGGGCTGGTTCTGTAAGCTCCCAAGCATATTCTTAGAGCTGCTGTTTGAATTGTATCTAGTTTCTTTAAAACTGAAGATTTAGCTGTATTATAGATCTGGGCTCCATAGTCGAGTTTACTTCTAATGAGAGCTTGATACGTTCGTTTGAGGGTACTGAGATCAAAACCCCAGTTTTTGCAGCTTAGGGTTTTTAGTACATTTAATCTTCTGAGGCATTCATTTCTCATATCATCAATGTGATGTTTCCAGCTTAGAGTTGCATCAAACGTTAAACCTAAAATTTTGATAGCCTTCACTGAGTCGATTAGCTTGTTATCCACGCAGATTGTGGGGTTTGGGACTTTACATGGTGATTTGGAGAAGCATATGCATTTCGATTTATGATATGACAAGTTAAGACCAGCATGATTAGTCCAAGTGTGCAGGTTTTCCAGTGTTTCTTGAAGAAGTGTTGCAGTAGTAGAGGGGTTTTTCCCCTTACAAAAGATAGTTAGGTCATCTGCAAATAGTATACCTTTTACAGGTGGTGTAATACTGCTTACTATACTGTTGATAGCTATGAGAAATAGTGTGACACTGATTACTGATCCCTGTGGAACACCTCTATTAATGGATTCTTCTTTTGACATGGTTCCTTTGTAGCGAACTTTAATTTTCCATTCCTGAAGGAAGTTGTCAATAAAGTGATACAAATTACCACGGATACCGATGTTACGTATTGTTTTGAGTATGTAAGCTCGTGAAATTTTATCATACGCTTTTTCTATATCTAGGCTTATTGCCATGAGATGTTGTTTCTGTGTAAATGCAGCTTTTATTTCAGAATCAAGTATTAAAAGATGGTCAGTGGTGGATCGAAACTGGCGGAAACCATTTTGAAGTTCGGTGAAGAACTGCATTTTCTCTAGTTTCCAACGCAATCGGTTATTTATAATTTTTTCAAGTATTTTACACATAGAGCAGGTGAGGGCTATAGGTCTGAAACTTTCAGGTGAAGTAAGATCTTTGTTTGGTTTGGGGATGGGTACTATAGTTGCTGTGCGCCACTGTTTAGGAAAAGTTCTTGAGTTCCATATATAATTAAGGATTTCGTGAAAGTAAACCAGTCCATCTTGCGGTAAGGATTTTAACATTATGTAAGGAATGTTATCCGGCCCAGGGCTGGAGCATTTACTCTTTTCAAGTGCCTCCATGAATTCTGTGAAAGTAATGTTATCATTGTAGTTTTCTTGGTTATTTTCGTCAGGTTGGTAGCAGTGGGTCACCTTGCTTTCGCAAGCTTCTTCTCTTGAGGCCTCTGCAAAAGTATGCGCCAGTATGTTTGCTATGGTTTGGGGGTCAGTACTTGTAGTGTTTGTTGTATAATTGTGGAAAACTATATTATGTGTTCCATCGTAAGATCCCCGTATTTTGCGAATTTTTTGCCATACCACTCGTGACGGGGTTTTTCTGTTTACAGTGGACACGAATGTTAGCCAGGACTCTTTCTTGCTGTGCTTTACTACTTGACGTGCTTTAGCTCTGGCTTTTTGAAACTCGATTTTGTGTGTGGGGGTAGGTTGCCTTTTGTATTTATAATAGGCTTTATTTTTTAATGCTATCGCTGTTTTACTTTCTTCGTTCCACCAACATACAGTCTTCCTAGAAACAGGGTATATCCTAGGAATAGTGACCTCGGCGGAATTGAAAATCACTTCTGCAAACGAGTTTACTAGTTTGTCAGTATCTGACTGACTGAAATTCATGGGGGATGTTAGATAGGATAAATTGTCAGAGACGTGTGCTCTGAACTTGTTCCAGTTTGCGCATTTTAAATTCCATCGTGGCTGACAGTTAAAACTTAAAGGAATGTTATTTGCATTAGTTAATAAAATTGGGAAATGGTCACTGCCATGTAATTGCTTGGCGACTGTCCATTCAAATTTATCTTGGATATCAGGAGTGATTAATGTTAAGTCGATTGCACTGGAAGTACCGTTGGCTGTACTGAAGTGAGTTTGTGAGGTATCGTTAAGCATATTGAGATTTTCGTTGTGCAAGAGCTGCTCCACTATTTTACCTCTTGCGTTGGTATGCTTACAACCCCATATAGTACTATGGCTATTAAAATCGCCCAGTATAATAAATGGTTTAGGAAGTTGTTGTGTTAACTCCTGCAGTGCATGTAAATCAAGTGGGCTTTTATTTGGTAGATATATGTTGCAAATGGAAATAGGTGTAGGAAGGTTTACTCTAGTGGCAATTGCTTCAAGTTCAGTTGTAAGCGGTATTGCCTGATGTTTGATGCTGTCTTTAACGTAGGTTACTACGCCGCCACTAGCATGGAGGCAGTCCTTGCGGTTTTTGTGATATTGAGTATAACCTCGTAATGATGCAACATAGTTTCCTTTGAAGTTAGTTTCTTGAATGCACATAATTGCAGGGTTATGTTTATTGATCAAGAGTTTAAGAAACTCGAAATTGCCATGGAAACCATTAATATTCCATTGAAGTAAGTTATTCATATGTTAATTTTGTTTATGGGATAAGGTGTTATATCTATGGCGATTAGTTTTCGGGACACATCGGTTTTGTTCGCTCAGAGGCATTGTTGACCTGATTAATGTATTCCAGCAGCTTTTTTTGAATTTTACTACTTCTGGTCTTTATACTACGCTCTGTATAATAGGGATAGACTTTTTGCATTGTGTTCACTAGAGATTCTAGATCTGAAGTGTATTCCAAAGCTATGGGAACAATGTTTGTTACTCCAACACTGTTTTCCATAAAGCTTTGGAACTGGCTGAAGTTTAGTGCATAATTGTGGGTGTCGGCGTCGATAATATGTTTAATTGGTCTGAGAGATTCAGCTATTGACGAAATAAGGTTTGCTTTCTTAATCTTCTTAGCCTGCTGTGAAGCGAGGAGGTGCCGCGCTTCTTTTCCATAAGCATTATCCTCTGAATCAGTTGTGCTGTTTGATATTGGTCGTTTAGGTCTTGTTTGTGTTTCCATTAGCATAGGTTCTGGGGAATTGTTGCGTTCGTCTTGAAATGGCAGGATGGGCTCAGGGGTAGAAGTGAGGTTAGGTGATTGCTGCTGTTCAGTATCTTTTCCTTTAGGAGGGGAAGGGGGACGGTCCTGGAGGTTTTTGGTAGCGGTAGGCAATTCAGGAAACATGTCTTTGTTTAAGACCTGAGGAGTAGTTTCTTGTATACCGTCAGCTTCACGGCAATGTTTTGCAAAGTGGCCTTCCTGCTTGCAGATGAAGCAGGTAGGGGTATCCGCTGTTAGGTATATCCAATATTTAGTGCCTTCATATAGGATCTGTATGCTTGGAGGTAATTTCTCCACATCATTGGGTGGAATATAAAACTGACGTCTGAAACTAAGGATATGGGAAAGTCCTGGCTCTGAAATGCCAGCTCTTAAGTAGGTAATGTTTGACATTAGTTTAATTCCATATGCATTTAGCTGAGTTTCTATGAGTGAGTTTGGTATAACTGGACACACATTTGAAAGAACGATTCTTTTGTTTGGAGTAATTAGAGGACGGACCTGAAGAGTAACATTGTTTATATTTATTTTAGGATGTTTGGTAACCAGTGATTCTGCTACTTTAGATGACGTTAGGTATATGCATATTCTGGAGTTCGAGATCCGTGAGATAAACTTTATGTTACTTGGTTCAGTTAAATTACTTACTGCGAGAGCGTAGTCTCTGATGGTAAGTCCGTCATGGGAGTCAATGATGATAGCTTCTTCTTTCTTAGGAGAAGTCTGAGTAACTGTAGCATAGCTGGAGTTTCTTGTAGCACTGTTGTTCATGGTGGTTGTGTCGACGTTGTGAGACGGTAGACTGCTGTACTCAGCAGCTGCCATTGCTTCTGATGGTGTACACTAGTTTGCTGTGTGAGGATTTTTAATAATGTCTTACTAACCCGCTTGTTATACTCGTTTAATTGTTAACATACGAGAAAGCATATTTAGTAGACTCGTTCTACTTATCCGTTATGTACGGTGAGCGTCTTTTGGATTCAGATTATTGATGTGTATCGGAGAACGTTTAAAAGTTGATTTCTTTTGGTTCGTCAATTTGTACTCCAAAAAATCTGCTGTCTTTTATTCTCATGATCAGTTGATTTTCTACGTCACTGGCCATTTTATTGTCAAGGTGATTCACTCTATCATTAGACATGGGAATTAAATCTAACTGCTTTGCTTCTTTTTAACCGAACATAACTTTAACAATATGCTTAACCACAGAATGGGATTTTCCAGCTTTAGAAATGTGCAAACTAGTCAGATAATATGATGATTACAAAGCCTTTGAATTAAGTGATAGCGCTTTAGGTACAATAGCTTTTTCCTGTTTAAACTGCATTAGTGCACGAGCGAGATATTCTTCACTTTTATTTTTAACGTCTGGGTTTTCTGTTTCTAAATGAATTGGTAATTTATTTGGTTTCATTGAAGAATTTGACAGAACTTCGTAACATAATACACACTGTGGTTTTTGTTCACCACAACACACCATGATCGCCACATCACGAAAACCCCAACCTCAAATAGTTTGTGACATATTTACTCTGATATTACTTCTTTCTTTTCGCGTCAATCGCCGAACTAGTAGGCCTATTTATGCACTATCACTCGCACTCTCGGGAGCTTTAGTTTCACTCGCGTGTACTTTTCTTTTTAATGTTCCTGATTTCAGCCATGCATCCATCGTTAACCATTAAGACGGAAGTATGAGGGCCGCGCCGTAGCCGAGCGGTTAGACCATTCGCTTCTCACCAAAGCGGCCAGATTCAATCCCAAGCGACCTCATGTGGGATTTTTGGTGCACAAAGCGAAGCTGGGGCGGGTTTCCTCCGGGTTCTCCGGTTTCCCCTGCCTTCTCATTCCACCGGTGCTCCATTTTCATTCCATGTATCATCAGTGTCACCACCTGCGTGCCGTATTTAGTAAAAGTGGGCGTTAAACACTATAAAAAAGACGGAAGTACACTTGATATTGAACGAAGGCTGTCGGAAGACTTGAGAATGAATTGGCAGTTTGGCACTGCTACTTTACCAGTAAGATTTTATTCTCCATTCAATTTCGAACTGACTAAACTCATTATTGACTATGTCATAACATAAATACACTCATATTTCCCATTGTTGCAGGTGTGCTGCGTTACATCTGATTACGGTCCCGCGTTCACCGAAAGCAGATAAAAAATGCTTCTTTTAAATTTAAAATGTTTTGTAGACCTGACGGGTCGTTCCGCAACCCACCAAAACATCGCCCACGACCCACCAGTGGGTCGGGAGCCATAGTTTGAGAAACGCTGATATAGGGGAGTGAGTTTGTTCTTTGGATTTATCCCGGTACGTTCTGCAACTCTTTTAACGCACGAAGGGTTATCTACTAAGCCCGATTCCAAATGAACTTGGCCACCTGGTACATGACAATGTTTGAGTCTATTTTGGTGGTTATTCCAAGGTACATTTGCAGAACGATGCACACCCCTACTCCTTCAATTCATATAAAAGTTCTGCAGAGTTGTACAACCGATGTAGAACCATTGGTGGTCACGTATAAAAGAAGTAAATAATAACATTTCTGTCTTCAAGATAAAAAAAAAATGCTATTGTGACGCCAGCCGCGGCGCACCACGGATGGTCGGGACTAACCTACTTCACACCACATGTCAGGCTCGGTGCGTATCAAAGGCGCTTGCGGTCAAGCTTCCCCACACCATTCACGCAAGCAAACACGTAGGGAGTTTTTCCAGATGATTCGAGAAGTGTCGGCAGCCAGCTGGTTTGAAGAAGTTCGAGAAAGATTTGGCTACATCATCACCGGTGTATATAAGCTTGTGCCCGCGAGCGGGCAGGCACCTTTTGAGTGGGTGAATGTGTCAGTGACTGCGAGCCAACTTTAAAGGATACGTCGCGTCGAAGTGAAGTACTTTCAACCGGTGTGAGTGATTGCACGTCGGAGAGACGGAGAAAGTAGAGACATGAAAGAAGTGAGTCAAGGCTACGGGAAGAAAACCGTTGTGAGATGTAGTATCACAAAAGAAGGTAGACTCTGCAACGTCAGCAGAACCGAACTCTTTCTGTGCAAAAGTTTAGAAGTAAAATAAAGAGAGGAGAGAAAAAAAACATTTGGACTGACATTTTGTTACACTAGGTATTTACTTCCGGTTTCGCCACAAAAATTAAAAAGCAATGAGTATAATGTAAAATATTAAGCACTTTCATTAAATGTTCCGAAGCTTGTAAGAATTTCTACAGAAACACAGCAAGCTTGTAAACCATTATCTAGAAATGTGACTAGCTATTACTGAGTTTTATTTCTTATTTACAGTGTGGATTATGAAAATTAAAAAGAATTTCCCTTTGAATATTTACGCCTAACTTTTTATAGCTACTGACTGCTTTTATGCAGAATAAATCTTGCAAAAAGGCTAGTGTATTCAAAAGCCGCCAGCTATCAGGATTAAGAAGTTACAAGAGAAATGTATGCTTATAAAATTTCTTGTATAGTGGTCCCTTTTAGGATACAACTAGAAAAGATATCGTGCCTGAGACTCGTAACTTTTCCCCAATTCGTTTAAGTAGACACGATAATAATCCATCCAGAGTTGTCACGAATCTCCGTGAGTAAACATTGCCTGACAGTCTTCTTCAGATAGCAAGCAGCTCTTGCCACAATTGATTTTGCTGACAGCTTTCCAACAAGTTGTCTAAGAATATCTCGAGTTCTTCACGAAATTCACGAAGTGCTCTGTTTTAGTAGCAGTATTGATTTGATTACATACAGAAAATTATAGCCTAGCTTTTACCAACTATCGCTTCCAATCTCAATAATTGGTCTTTTTTATGTCTGTGCTTCTTAGTTCTATTTGCATCATTCAGCGGATTTACTGGCAAATCGGCAAAGAAAAGGAACCTCTCTTTCGAGCCAAGTTCAATTTCAATGAAAACTACAAGTTACTCATAAACCTGTAACGAGAGAGTCACAAGTTAGTGCAATTTATATTTACACCTTCGCTTACTGAAGACAGCAGTCAGTTTAATCGCTTTCATCCACCTTCCTGGCAATATGTGCTTTGCCCAGTAATTGGAGGATTCCTGGAGTTATTTCAAGAGGTTTCACTTTCTCCACTTATACTTATAGTAACTATGCAAAGTATTGTGTTCCATCCAAAGCCTAGATACCGCCGTTTCACTGTAAATACACGTTTGGGACTCCTTAAATCCAGAAAAGACAGTTTTAGAATGTATGTCTGCCTGTTTATCAATATACAGAGAGAATTTTAAAGGTATATGTAAGTGCAGATATTTTGATAATTAGTGCCTTAATATGTATCCACTTCGATGTGTTAATTGTTTCCTACCTGCATGGTCGTAACTGCGTCGAACGCCTGGCGTACAGATTCGGTATTCTTCACACTTCCGTGCCTACCTTACTGTCTTAGATATTGTGAAGTCATTGGCCTGGCAGAAAGTATTGGAACTCGGTACCGATAACAATTCGTTATCACGAGACTGGCCCACTCTGCGTCATGCCTTCTGCGCCACGCCTACTTATAGGTATTAAGCAGCTGACTACGTACTACTCTTAATAACTAAAATGATAAGTTCGCACAAGCGAAGCAGATATATAATGTTATTCACTAAACTGTCCCTAAATTATCAATACAAATATCTGTACCTGTACCCCTAAGAGCCCGAATATATTAAGTGTTCAGTTAAAAGAATGCCATGGTACATTGAATGACATCATCGCCTAGTGCTTTTGCAGAGGTGTATAACCTCTGCGTCGGAGAAGTTGCCTTCCCACCAAGGCGTTCAACACAATTCGGTCTAAATGGCACGTGTCCTTCCAAAATCTCTCAAACTATGTCCTGTTCGGTCCATGATACCTTTAAGCGGAGTACTTGTTAAATCGCTAGCGTAAACTTTTGTCAACAGAGGGTCCTGAGGTTCCTTGCATGTAAACAAACATATAGTGGAATTTCCATTTCGAACATCCCAACTTAATAAGATTCACGCACAAGAAAGTGTAAATATCGGCGTAACATCTGAGTTTCATAGCCTCCACTAGAACGAATTTTTTTTAAATTATTGAAACTTTTCATATACTATATCCTTTAGCAGGAGAAAAATCCTTGGTCGGAATGGTAAAGTTATTTTTAGATAATTAAATACGCGAAGTTTTAAACCTTCTTGCCTTATTTTTGGTGGTAACTGCGCCACAAAATTATTAACCCCGCCGTATATACCTATTACCCGTTTTGCTTCAGACCTCAATACTTGATCCACTGGTCAAATGGGTAAGGTCGTTAGTCTTGTGTAAACATAGGGACTCGCTTCTGATACGCCATTCGTTATCACGAGATCGGCCCAATCTGCGTTATATCTTCTTTATCGCGCCTAATTTAGAGACACCAACCAACCTGTAAGCATACTGTTCCTAATAAGTAAAACTATAAGTTGGCAAATGGATAAATATCGAGTTAACATGCTTCACTACCCTGTCTTCAATTACCTCACGAGTAAAGCTATCTCTGATTTTGCCCCTAACAGCCTATACAAGTATTCATACTATACCGCGTGTAAGGGAAGTCATTACAGTGATAGATCTTGATATATGGAACACATTTTGTACCTTACGTTTTTGTCTCTGGCCATTTCCTGCGGAGATATTTTAGTTTTGTCGAAAACAACCTGGCAACACTGCAGATTGTGTGGGTGGTCACTTTCCCTAGCGCACTACATAAACAAACAGCGTAATGGTGCGTCATAAAAACAAACTCAGACCCTGCCTTATGCCTTATCCTTACGTTTTTTACTGTGGAGTGTAGGCCAATCACAAGCGTTAGCTTCCAACGAAAGCGAAAGTTCCCGGTCTGTTTACATTCACAAACTAGGTCAATTCCCTGACCAACCTCAACGCAACGTTGTCAACTTAATTAGCGTCTGAGAGAGCGGTTCGGAGTATTCCTACACGTCTTTTAAGTGATTGTTTCGTAACCCTGTGTGATGTCCCGTAATTACTGCAGAAGGTATGTCAGAAATCAGTTACTCTATGCATCTTACAAGTAACAAACTGTTATTTTCATAGATTCTTGTGGAATTACACATCCAATTGGGATAAAAAACTATTTATTTTTTTTCGAAATCGGCTATTCAAAGAAAAAAATGCCATTGGACTTTTTTGTTTGTAATGCTTCTGTGAACATATTAGAAGGGATATAATGACTTCCCTTCCAGCCTGTATAAAAGCAGATGTAACTGTAATTAAATATTATATCTTCTCCATACAAATGTTTGTTTAGGATGGGCGATTTTATTGATGGATTTGAAACCTGAATAAAGGTTTCCCAGTTGTTTGGACAGTTTTATGAAAATGCTACTCATACTTTCTATATCATCTGCGTATTTTATCTAAAAATACCATGTCAATATGTAACTGGAAATGCATGAATCAAGGCATTTTTAGGAACGCGCGTTTGTATCCTTATTGTTCTAATTCCACGAGGATCTATGTTATATATACCATTTTTCCCAATACTTATCTCGAGTAGCATAAAGTAGGTAGAGGAACAGGTTTTTACAAAAATAGTTTGTTGAATGGATAGAGAAATTTTATGTAAAGCAAAAGTTTTTCATTAGAGGATATAAAAGCATGTATATCTGTGAAATTTCTGTCTCGAATTTTTAACTGGAATGCACACTTCTAAGTACAGGTGAGTAGTAGAAAAAGTAATTGACCTTTATGTTTCAGTAGAAGCACAGAATGAGATGTCCTTTGATGATCAGTATCAGGCAATACTCGTATATGCTAGAGTTATACGTAGAAAAGTCCCTACAATAGAAACGCTATCTCTTATCGCTTCATAGCCGGGGAGAAAGCTTTTCGTTTAATTGCACAATGATGCTCCTTCTGTACACAGTTTCAATATTGCACGTGTTCGATATTATAGCGCATATTCTCCTATCATCAGGAACCCGCCCCGATTTAATTGCTCTTTGTTCCTCAACCTTGTGTATTTTTGATAGGATATTTTGAATGCAAAACCAACCTTAATTTCACTGAATGCTTAAATTGACAGGACTATCTCAGTCATTTGGTATCAAGCCCCTGAGGAACTCTGCAAAGGATTCGCTTGCTTGAATAGAGATAGATATTCTAATTTGTAATTCACTATAATGGTATTTGGTAAAATAACTGGTGTGCAGGTGCTGTATAACATTTTCTACGGAGTAGTGGTCTACGACCGGGTCGTGCCTATTCCTGCATGCTTAGGCACAATAGGCTCGAGATCTCAGCTTGACGTGATGGGAAACAGTGTTTTATTTTCCCCATCCCTTCCCTCCATGCTGAGTGGTAAAATTCGCACAGTTGCTGGTATGCCTACAGATCTGAAACCTTGCTATGCATACATATCGAATAAACTAATCCTTATTTTGAAGATATTGAAATACATTACAATACATCACTTCTTCTCCTCAATTGGACCCTCAGGGATCTAACCAGGCTGAGTGCACTCCCTTTCCGACCTTCCATCGGGGAGAAAATCCCCACGCCAGTACCGAGGATCGAACCCGGGTCCTTCCTGTCAGAGGCAGGTGCACTACCACTGTGCTATGGAGGCGGTCGTATAAGTCTATATCTCTATAGATAATAATGGTAATCATAATAATACTTAATAACGTGTATCAATTAAGAAACTGAAGATGCTTGAAAGATCCCAAATTGTTTTAAAAATCTTTTAACGTAACGATTGTAATAATCCCAATGAAGGCTTTTCAACCAGTTAAAAAGTGGTAACATGTTATTTCATTAGCAATTTGGAGCATGTAATAATGGACAAAGAACATATAGACACCTGGTAGAAATTTTAGGTCAAAAATTGGTATTTTCTGTTATGGTTAACATGAATCTACATAGTTGACAAAATATGCCCAATAAGGTTATAAATTTTGGGTATGTTACAAAAACACATTATCTTATTTTGTTATTTCGTTGTAGATACACAGTCAAGTTCATAAACTGACTGTGTTTATGAACTGACCACTGCCAGGTGGCATATTACATCTGACATTGGAGTAAGTAGATAACCCTTCGTGCGTTAAAATAACTGCTGAACACACCGAGGCAAATCCAGTCAGTCAGCGAGCTTCCTTCTGCCTCTTAGCGAACACGAAAGATGAAAGGTAGTTTCCAAGTCGAACTATTGTGTGTAGTCCGTGATAATAAACAACCGTAAAAGTTCTTATAATGTTTCGCACTTAACTTACAGGGACTTTACTTTCCACGAAATGAACTCACTTTCCCCCCATATCTAGTATTACGGAGAACAGATTGTAAAGTACCGCACCAAAATACACGCAAACACGAGACACGTAATGTTTCATTGGCACTTCTTCATTTATTTATTAATGTTATTGTTGTATTTTGTTGCTATTGTTATTGTCAGTTATTTTTATTACCATATCACAGTTTTATTATTTTCTATCATATTTTAGAATGTTAATCATTATGTTTATCATCATCATTGTTGTTAACATTATAAGTGCCAATGAAATGAAATTAATGTCAACTTTAGTTTTTAACCGAATTTTCGTTTTTGAGTTATGCAGTTCACACACACACACACACACACACACACACACACACACACACACACACACACACACACACACACACACATACATGGACCTTTTTCTAAAAATGCATTTTTTTATTCAGAGGACATCAAAACATGTCAGGCGAAATCTCGACATTGAAATTGGGTCGAAAAGAATGTCTCTCTACTTACTATAAGGAAGCAGTAGAGAAAGTAAAATTGCTAGCGAAATGGAGATGGAGAAGCCAATCTGTCAATACTGTCACAAGAAACTCAGTCAGGTGCATGGCAGATCGCGTGCAGCACCCCCAGGTGCTAAACTGTCGAGTGCCCAGCATGTGGCTGTCAGCACATCCAAAGTTGCCGACAACCTCACTTTGTTCTAAAGCAATAGAGATTTATCTTAGTGGGGAGATAACTGCCTGAATACCGTGTGCTAGATAGTCCAACTGGGAGGGATTTCAAAATGATAATTAGAAAATAATCGTAGCCAAATCTGTACTAGACAATGGGAATCTCTCAGGAGCTTGTAACACTATCTCCGCTTGAGGCGCACCTTAACTTTGGGAACAGAAACCTATAGTTTTAGCTAGAATGTTTAAAACGTTTTTGCTAATGATTATAAACTATACTCACACTACCAACACTTGAAATATATTTGGGTAACAACAAAGAATTCTAACTGAAAATTCTATGTTTTCAAATCCTGTGGATTGTAGATACGATAGATACTTCAGGATTTTAATCACCATTTGTTTCTCTAAACAAGTAAAATTATTTAACCCTCAATTATATCAAGTAAACGGACTCTTTAAAATGTCACAAATTTTGTAATTAAAAATTACTCTTTTTACTAACTGAATTTTTATTTAAATGACTTCAGAGCTTTTATGAGTTATGTCAAGACATAGTTGTTGGTTTAGATCATTTTCTGTCTAATAAGCTTCAAAATTATGCATAAATAAGGTTGGCAGCCTAATTTAAGAGTATTTCTTTGGGCCTTAAAAGGTAAAAATGTTGAGTACCTATTTTAATTTTGAGAAATGTTGAGAAGTTTCTACAATGTAACATGCCCAGGTTAACCTGATTGCACAATTTATTAAATTTTACAAATTTTGATAACAATTAGCATACAAACTATACGTTTTTGAAAACTACAAAATCAGACCTATTGCATGACACAAAATAAAAAGTTTGAAAATTTGGAAAAAACAAAATTCGCGTTTCAACGTTTACATGTGCCTTAAGATTGCGGACACAGATATTATCACGCTTATCAGTTGTAGGAAAATGGTAGAAATTTCAACGGATTAACATATATTAATCTGCTAGTAATTGTCTAAGTAAAAGTTAATTACATATAATGGCAAGGCTGCGGCAAAGAATTAAAAGAATAATTTTGGGGAGTGAGTGGATGAAGAATTTCTAAACATATTCGTATTTTATAACTCCATAGCTCTGTTCGATGAGCTATATGAATGGAAAATGTATATACTGATAGCATAGAGGTATAAACTCACGGAAATACTTCAATAAAGCTGTAGATCATGGTTATCAAAATTTATCAAAAACTCAAAGAGGATACCGGAACAGAGTGGAATCTACGAAATGTGAGTTAATAAAAATTGCAGGGTAAACTTTTAAAACATAATGCAAGTACCGAGTAAAATAATAGTTCATTTTAAACTCCTTTATACCCCTGGACTGAATCTGGGGGTTGCATTTGGTAGGTCTCAGATTCAAACTCCAAGGTGACTGATAATATCGACCAACACTTCATTTTATACGTTCTCCTTGAAAATCTGGAATACTTCTCATTTTCAATCCTCCAACTTAAGGGTACCCATAAGTGAAACTTGCCAAACATTTTTATAAAATAAGATGCGATGCACTCATATGACCTTGTAAGCCATAGAAAAATGATTAAGACCATTTGGAGAGCAGTCCCATGTTATATTGCAGCGCGATTTACATACGTGGATATTTTTTATCATGCAGCCTGAGTTTATTGATAGTATGTTTCATATGTGATCACCTGTCGCGCGCGCGCACACACACACACACAAACACACACACACCTCGTAGGCTGTGTTTTGGTACCACTCGCATTTGTATTTGTTCCTGATAAAGAGAGGGGTGATGTAGCAAACTGTCTCTTTGTGTGTTGACAGACGATACTATATGAAACAGATTATGAATAAGCTCACGCTGCATGTTGGAAATTTCAACTTGTGTAAGCCGCGCTGCAACATGACGTGGAACTTAGAAATATTCTGCTCTCCTAATTTGCTCAATCATTTTTCTCCATGCCTGTACAAACTGTTATTACAAACACTATCTACTTCATATCAATCAAGATAGACATTTTATTGGCAATTTTCTTTTAGGCGCAAAGGAAAAAGGAGAATACAAATAGGTTTTAAGCGATGGTCAACTCTTTTAAGACCTGGTTGCTAAGTAATGCTTTTGAAGTTCTATTCTTTTTGCAAGGCCAAATGATAAAACTGAATTATGACTTACCATTTAAGAGGAGTATAAATGCTGGAAAACTCAACAAATTACAAAGAATAGGCATCTCCAAAATGGTTTACAATACAAAGATATATACGTATTTGACATAAACTGTGTTTTAGTGAGCTCTATAACTTTGTATAGCAAGATCTTATCTCTTAAAGTTTTCCAGTTATACAAAAGTCATCCACAATGAGGAGAACATCTTAAAATTCAAGATATAGTAGAATCTCGAAATAATGCGAATGTTGGGGGATGTACTTTAGCCCCGCGGTATATCAAAATGTGGGCTTAAAAGTTTCAGAAATAGATATGGCAGATATGGTGGGAAACATAATAAATTGCAGTACATTGTAAAGTATGTAAACAGCACCACTTTTAAATGCCATTACACACAGCAATTATGCTAAGGGTGTACTCCAGTCCTGTAACTGAATAATTTTTATAGTACACACAATTATAGTGTACCCATTTCGCATCAACCTAATTTTGCATTGCCTTAAAGAAATGAGTAAGTCTTGTTTGGCGGCATAATTCATCACGTTTTTTCTCCGCGTATTGTTTGATTGTAGCAAGATGAAGATGAATTTGTTCCGTTCATTTTTCTTTTCCATGCACAGAATGACCTTGCTTATGGTACTTATCACTTCACTAACATGCAGAATATCTTCTTCCGTGTGCATGCCCCGTTACTTCGAGAAATTCTTAGCAATGTAGTGGCCAAGGTCAATGCTAGGAATGCAACGGTCGCAGTGGCCAAGGTCCACGCTAGGGATAGCAAAAAGCATATTCCATTACTGCTCTTTGAATAACATTTTGAACTCAACTTTCAAAAAAAAAAAAAAAAAAATAAAATAAAATAAAAAAGTAAATAAGAACTACGAAATGTTTTCGGGGGAGATTTTTACGCCCACGTTAAATCCGAATATGAGGGATTTCCCACCGCGTTATTTGGGACTTCTACTGTACGTACTTCATTTACCATGAAAATGTCCTAAATATTTGCTATTTTAACCAAAATCAGTTTTGATAACATGAAAAATGTCGAAAAACGTTCCTTGGAACGGTTAGTTTGGAATCTGGTGGTCAAATATAGTATTTAACTTAATTTTTTTTTTTTTTTTTTTTTTTTTTTTTGGCTATTCTATTCAGTAAAATCTTGTATCGAATTTCTGCGTTTAATATACTGTCATACTTACTATATGCAGTAGATAAAAGAAGCATCAAAATTATATTTTATGTCCAAAAGATGTTGTGAACCTCTAGCTTCACTTACATACCACAGTTTTTGTTCTCTCTCAGAACTCTGTAGGGCTTTAACATGTGACCATTCTGTATTCCCAAGAGCAAACCAAACTACTGCCTTTTAAGCAACTTTAATTTTTCTTCCACTTTTGTGCATTAAAAGGTTCCATACGACGTAGTTTGTCGCCAACCTTGTCAAAGTTTTAGCATAAAACGAAAGCGAATGAACCAGCATAGATTTTTAGCTTTATTTTTCAATAAAATAGCTTGATTTATGGCAATTCGACCTTTGAGGTTAAATATTACAAATATCACATGTAAAGCGTTAAATACTTGTATGAGACTATCAAAGGTGTGAAAATTTGTCTAATATCAACTTTATCCAGTAATATTTAAAGAATTATGGAAATGGTTTTATTCTTTACAAAGGTATGGTTTTTCGTCACGTGCAATATCTGATAATCTAATATAACAAAGGTTAAATGAGCTATTTTCTCTCAAAACTATCAAACATATCGACATTTATAAACTGTGGTAGGTATGTAAATAAACTTCGAAAGCATTTGGCTGCAAACTGCAACCAATGAGTAACTTTAAGCGGTCGGGGTAGACGGTAGAACATTTGAGATAGAATTTACTTTGAGGGCAGAGGTTCCCACCTTTATACGTGAACTAGCTATACGTGAGGGGCATTGATGCGGCTCTCTGCGCGATCAACTATGCCAAAATCGTCGTTCTTCTATTCTATGTCTTTTGCCACAATATGTGGTTCTGATTTGGAATCACTTTCCTTGTGCCTTGTGGTTTACTAGCACTCGTAACGTCGTCGAAAATTGCATCGTTTGATGTATGTTCTATTATAGCTCTGTGCTACCTAATACTTTTCAGGAACAATGGTTCATGACAGTATTTAATATAACTATTTTTCTTTTCTTTCAACTTACGTAATTGAATGTCTAGTTACAACCTTTAGTTGGCTACATATTCCGAAACTAGTCAATTTTGATTCTTATTGAACCTAAGATATACTACCAGGAAAAACTTATAACTATATTGGTATTTCAAAATACATTGAATTTATTTTTATAACAAACCGTGTGAATTATAAACATGCCACTATTAGTAACTAAATTTTCGGAAATGCCTTAGTTTATTCTCACGCTGACGATGTGCAATATTACCACCAAAACTATAAGTTAAAAGTTTAAAATACCCTGTTTTATTTTCACGCTTATTCCAAGATTCATCTCGTACTTCTTAAACCTCTACATAAGGAATAAACTAATGGTAAACACAATGTAGCGACATTTTAAATACTAACTATGCTTCTAAAGTTAAACATTGTGACAAAATGACGATTGCCCAGTACAATCACATTTCTTTATTTTCCATCCAAAACTGAATGCACAACATTACAGTTCTATTTTACTGACGTTAACACAGTCCAAAGTCTTTCGTGACACTACAATTCACAACTATTCTCTTCGTAATCTTGACTCACTCTTTTCTGTCTTTATTCACGTTCTCTGTCTCTCAAACGGCTGACTAGGACGATACAATCACTCGATACTCATTAACTGCCACACTACTGTACACACTTAGGTATCACCCCCCCCACACACACACACACACACACACACACACACACACACTACAACTAAAAACTTACTCGCCATTCTCGTTGCCTCGCCTCCATATAGAGCGAGGATGACGTAACACAGACCTTTCTCAACTTCATCTTTCTGGAACTTCTACAACCACGCCGGCCGCCGGTCACTTCTCCAATGGTCTCGAAACTCCTTTGACGTACCGCGCTCATTGTTATCACGTATATTTCTGATTAGCCTTCCTCCTGCTGACATACCCAGGGAGAAGGCCTCACGGAAATCTGAGGGTCACATTAGTGAGATCTATTCCCGTAGATTGACCTTGCGTTTTTTGTGGTTTTCTTAGTAGAGGAAAACTGCTGCTACGATGGTTTCTCATATACCTAGCGGTGTCTGCTATCCTTATATAGTCTGTTCCAATAATTATGTATCTTCCTATCACAAAAGTACTACTTTAACCCATAATTTACTCACATTGGATTAATACAGGTTTTGGTTACTTTAAAACAAATAAGATAACAGTCTGAAGAAAATGACGAGAAGGTTTTCTTAAAAGCTTTATATTATGAGGTACTCGTAGGTTAACTGGAGCCGTGACGAAATAATGGACAAATTGCATTGTCAAACATACTGAAGTATTAGTAAACTTTGGGTTATCTCGTCCACATTAATTAGGTTGCATTCATAGACGTCACAGTGGTTAATCGGCAGTTAGTGTTAATCGTAGTCTAACAAACAGACGTTTATTAACCATATATTTTAACACAGAAACCTTTAATGCTGCAGAGTAGAAAACATGTACTTATTTAGCTGTCAATAAACATTCTAGATTTAGAGATAGCTCAAGATAGGGAGCTCAAAAGTTATATCAAGTTGGTAATACAGCTTTCCTGATGTAACAAACGTTAGTATTTTAGATACATCAGCTACTGCAGATTATATTTCTTTCTTTGTTTTGTTTTGT
The DNA here is from genome assembly GCA_030765045.1 of Tenodera sinensis. Classification (NCBI taxonomy): domain Eukaryota; kingdom Metazoa; phylum Arthropoda; class Insecta; order Mantodea; family Mantidae; genus Tenodera; species Tenodera sinensis. Next base: position 42,897,323 of record CM060966.1, on the reverse strand, counting down.
CTTTTGTTTTCCTACGATAACCCCAGATAACCCTTCAACCATAAAACACAAAATAAATCTTAAAGATCATAAGGATGCTGGTAGCGGATAATAGATCAGTAATTAATTTAGCATAGGCATGGGAAAATCGGATCGAAAGGGCCATTCCACTGAAACGCGTTCTTGCCTCACTCCACCGGCCACTGCTGTTCAGCGTCTAACACGCCTCATTTACTGGCGAGTATGACTTCGTAGAGATGATCATGAACAGTGGTAGAGAGAACTTTTTATAAGTTACAAAAACAGGAAAGTTTGCTGTTTACTATGCGGATTTCAGTTTGCAAATATAAAACGTTACATCAAATGCCACTTCGATCAGAAGCATAAATCAATCTTTGGTAATCTTACAGCTATTTTATTTACTGTTTCCAAAGGTACTTTCTGAATACTGGTATCTGTAGATATATAAAAGGGACGAATAATTACACTTTTTAGGCGTTTCGATTTTTATTAATTTATTTAATGCAGTGAAACCTGACTAAACCGGACCCCCTATACACCAGAAATCTGGACAACCGGAAAATAAATCTCGGAATGGAGCTATTTCTATGTTAAATAACACCCTAAATCGGAAAACTGTCTAGCGCGAAAACAGAACAATTTTTCCGGAACCGTTTGCATAAATAACCTAAGATGGATTTTCATTATGCGTAATACAGAGTTACGTGCTATATTTTTTAAGTGATAGCCATCAGTTTTGTGCGCGACTGTACTAACACCGAAATTATGCAAGTGAGGTTTACGAGTTGAGTTTGGGAGGAATTGCTTTTATGGCTAGCTAACAAACTTCCTTTTGTTAGCTGTCAATCACCACTGAGAAATCGAAGGAATTTTCCAGTTGCCGGTAAGGTCCCTACACAAAAGAGAAGGTATGGAACTCTACCCCTCGCTCTCTAAAAATGCATTATTTTACGTAGTATTAGGAGAAGATATCGGATGACCCCGAATGAGATGGAGAGAGCAGTTTGATTAGCCTCGGAACATGAGTAAAAGCGTAACCCATATTAAGAAGGAACAAAACAGAATTAAAGTTATATTATGAGGATAACCTCTTAAAATATATGAATTTCAGGTTAACTATTTCAGGCACGGAAATGCAATTTAAAACACATTATATTGAAGAAGCTTTGTGAGTATATTAGACATTTGGTTCTAATTAATACAAAATTATGGCTATTAAAGTAGAAAATATTCTAAAATGTTTCATCGTAGGACTATTTTCCAAGTGCACGAAGACCAGAATGTTATAAATGCACTTAACACATATCGTTTTACATAGGATATGATCTTGTTTACTCTATAAACAGAGTGATACCGAGAGACCCAATGACCTCAGAAGCAGTTTTAGTGCTTTTCTAATGAGCACGTGCACATGCATTTCCAAAGGTAACCAGGTCACGCTACTTTCTGACTGTCAGTGTGGATCTGATAATTCACTTCAGTAATTACGACTTGTGTGAAATGAATTATGACTCAGTGTATGTTTCCTGCTGCACAACATCTATTTCACCCTTTTCTGCCAGAACTTAACACAGCAAACACTTCTCTAAGATAAACAGAACCAAATTTTCAGATACTAACGCATTAGCAAGGATTCTTCACCAACAGAGCACTAGGGCTTAACATAGCGTCTTACATTCAGTTGCGGAGTAAATTATAAAATACTGGGTGCAAGACAATCTCACGTAACCTTGAAAGATTAAAAACAAAATATCTGCCAGAAAATACCCAGAATTACACAAAGTGAACTTCACCGACAATGGGTGGGCTCTTTGGTCACTGCAACAGGTGAAAGTTGACAAAAACTGTGAAAACTTGTCTTACTACACTTATAACTTTCATGCTGTAAAGTTGGTTTTTAATGTAAACAATGTTAAATAATTTGTCGTGTGCCATTTACATGAGGCACTCTGTTAAAACTTAAACTCCATTTTTCTCCCTTTTCTTCTGTTTTTCACATTTCAAAATGTCTCTTGGAGCACACTTTGAAACATCTTAACTTCAAATTTTCGGAAGAATTTCAGAAGCTATGAATTTAAAAGTTGTTGTTCAGTAGTTAACACATAACATACCTTATCTATAATTAAGTATTATCCATAACTCAAATTAAAATTTTGAAACATTAAGAACTGTGTAGACAACAATTTCGTTATATTTATTTGCCAAGCTGAAATTACAATTTTGACAGTGAGAAAACAAACCGTATGGTTCAATCGGCATTTCACATTGCAGTAGATATAAGAAGTGAATAATTAAAATAAAAAAATATTAACCTCCTACTGCTTTCATAGCCTATTTTGTGCGAGAGAAAATAGAAATGAATTTTAAGCAGGCAAAAGATTGGCACCGATGGAAGAGACTTCAGGTTTTGTTTTCAAATAAATCTATATATCACAAACGGATGCCACATCCTCAAGTTAACTGCACATTATCATCACCTCCAACGGAAGTGTGTTTGAAGAAACTACTTGTAACTTACATATGGAATACATTAACAGAAGTAATTTCAAGGTAACAACAGAACTATTTATATCGCCTGACTGAAGGGCGCGAAAATAAGGTAAATAGCTCGCATGGATATCAGTCAGTCTCAAGTCTCAACCTTTCTGAATATGACCCGACCCAACCTTATAATAACCAAGAGATCCAAGGCAGCGAACTATGAAATATATGGTGACCGCCTCCGTAGCGCAGTTGGTAGCGCACCTACCTCTGGCGCGTAGCACCCGGGTTCGATCTCCGGTACTGGCATGGGACTTTTCCCCCTTTGGGAGATCTGGTACAGGATGCACTCAGCCTCGTTTGGTCCCTGAGGGGCCAATTGAGGAGCTATCCTGATAGAAAGGTAGTACCCCTAAAAGGTCAAGTAGTCGCCTTTCGGTCGGGGGAGTCGGTGTGCTGACCCCCGCCAACCCCAACCTGCACTCCTCCGTGGCCTTGGCTGCGGTTGGAGAACGCAGCGAGCGGGCGAATAAGAGTAACCTCTGCATAGAGGAGACGCCCTCGTGGTTATTGTGAAATATATGGTTAACACTAGTGTTTCCGAAATATCCGTAACAGTTATACCCTCCTTCAATTAAGATATTGGTTGTATTCTTTCTCATTACTAGGAATTAAGGGCTGAGGATAGTAAAGCTGTAGTTTCTCAACTTTACCAAAATGTCTGATGGTGATTACATTTACGTGTTTAATATACGAGCTAAACGAGTCTCTGTGGTCTAATGGTTAGCATACACGTTTTCAGATCTAGAGGTCCTGGGAGCTACTGCGGGACGAATCTCCGGCACACCGGTAACGCTGATGCGATTCTGGCAATTAACAGCATCGTTAAACATTAAAATAATTTGTTACAATTTTAAAGCTCCTGGGTTCAATTGCCGGCTGAATGATGGTAATTTTCCTTTAGCAAGAAGTATTTGTCATGTTCCCTAGTGCCTTTAGATAGCAATGAGAGAGTAAATGTGTGAATTTGATAGGAACATGGCATCCTGATCGCTAAAAGTCCTAGACGATCAAAGGCCAAAAAGTTAACACAAATGAACATGAAATAAATTCCATATAAGCAATGGTATTTTGAATACAAAGCACGTGCTCAAACATTACTATACTTCTTCAGACAATATAAACTGTTTTTATTTAACCTATATAACTTTGTTTTACAAACTATTACGATTTGAAACGCATTTGTAATGTAATTAATTACTTCATAATGCACTACAAAACCATGGAATAAAAATGCGGAAACATCTCTTCTAACATTTGTATGTAAATATTAGTATTAGGGTAACATGAGACTTCAAAACTGAGTCTCTGAGAAAACGCTAGTTTAAAATTGCATTCAATCGTACCTTGTGTAGTTGATTTAGGATCCTAAGCATTGTAACATACGCACTATAACTATGATAATATTTTAGAAGTAGTGCAGGATGTTGTTAAAATTAGGCTGCGGTGAAAGCAGGTGCTTGTGGCGGATAACGATACACACATATACCCATATTGAATACTTATATTCTTCACCACGTTTAGCTCATCACTGTCTTTGGACAAAATAACAAAATCCAATCCATTTACTCTCCTCCCCCCCCCCTCCCCCCCCCCCCACCACACACACACATTTTCTTCCAAAACTGAACGCACAACTACACAGTTCTTTTTACTGGCGTTAACACAATCTACAGTCTTTCGTGATATTACAACGCAACCGTTTTCTTCTCGTAACCTTGACTCGGTCCTTTGTCTTTCTTCACTCTCTCTGGCTCCCAAACAGCTGACGACGCAATCACTCATTAGGTGCTACCTTCCTCCGCGTCGCGCCGGTTATCTCACGTATTCTCGCACTGGCACACACACACACAAGCACATACATGCACACACACACACACTAAAATTGTAAACTGAACTAAACTGATCCCACCACCTCGTCTAGGAGGGATGGCGTAACACGCCCTTTCTCGAACTTCTACAAGTACGCTGGCCGCCAGACACTCGTCGAATGATCTAGAAAACCTCTTTTGGTTGTGCCGCTTTGATTGTTGGCACGTGTTCCAAAAGTCGCGCGAGGCAGTGGGATGAGGTAGCCCGGCCTCGACTGTTCTATGTTGTGCACCACGGCCAACGTCACATTATTTAAATGCACAACTTATGCGGAGTGTGAAATGTAAAATTAAGTTGGAGTGTATGTACTTAATATATTTCACAACCTCCAAAAGTTCAAAACAAATTAACGCGAGATCCTGTTTTTTCTCGGCTTTGAACGTTGGAGGCCTCCATCCTGAGTATTTACTGTTGTAGGAGTATTGTACGTCTGCAGATACGTATGTACATATTACCTGCTGGTCGCAGTGTGTATATACACAATGTAACACATGCAGAGAGAGTCCTGAGGGTTATCCAATAGACCACAAGTATGCGTTGAGAGGACTTCGGCGAAGAGACAGCACTCCAATTAGAGCTGCAGCAATCTGAGGCTTGTTTGTGAGCCTCACAACAGATATTTCCATCGCTACACAAGCCAGGGAATGTTTAACTATAACAGTTGTATATTTGTATAATAAATATGAAATAAGTGTTATTAGAATTAACTGCATGTTTAAAAACACTTATAATAATTACTACATTGGCAACCATCTGGAAGAAGTACACAACATGGAGCAGGTGAACATTGAGGACAGTGAGTATCCTATTGCTTCTATGTGATCTCTGACAGAAAGAGATGAAGTGACTATAAAGGTTGGCCCTAAATACATCACCATCATCAATTCCTTTTTATTGCCCTAGGAAACATAGGACTGATACAAAATTTCTCCACCTTTACTCCATTCCCACCCTTTCCCATACTACTTGCCTCTTTTTCCACTGATCTCTTCCAGTTTTTCTTGGTCTTCCTCTCCATCTGCCCTCTGGGGGTTCCAATCCACTGTCTTCTATGAAATCATTCTTTTTCTCGCCGAAGTGTGTGGCCTGTCCAATTGCATTCACCTTTCTTTATTTCCTTATTTATTTTTTGTTGTGTTTTATGTAAAAGCTTTCCATGTGTAATTATTTACGGCCATCTTATTTTAATATACTTCTGAGATATTTATTTATGAACGTTTGTAGCTTATGCTTAGTATCATTAGTTATCTTCCAAGTTTTAACCCCATGTAATAAAGCTGCTTTTACATTTGTAATAAAAATTCTCTCTTAGTTGCGCAAGTGCTCCTTTTGCTTTATGTATTCTATTTGTTACATCTTCATCTGTACCACCTTTATTGGATAGAGTGCTACCCAGATTACAAAACTGGTCTACTTTTCCTCATCTAAGGTGAAACGTTCTATCTGTTTGTTACTTATTATAATCTATTTTAATTTTTATTAAAGTGTAGGCTGAAACTTTTTCCTATAGATCTTCTATTTTGCTAGCCATATCTTTGTATCTCTGAGTTAATAAACATACGTAATCTGCAAAATCAAGATCACCCAATTTTTCTTGTAATCTCCACTGGATTCCTAGTTTCCCTCATTTTATTACCTATCTAAGAACTGTATCCATGATCATATAAACAACACCCTATACATCTACTTGGTTGAAAGGCTTCAGAAATATTACCATTGTTTTCAACTTAACATGTGTATTCATTATTCATCGCTCTCACTATATTTATTGTTTTGTCGGGTATTCCGCTGATTTTCATATACTCCAGAGTTTCCTTCCTATTAAACTATCGAAACTTCTTTGTAATCTATAAACACTAACTAAAGCGAAGACTGATATTCTAATGACTGCTCTAAAATAATTGCTTGTGTATTTAATTCATCTATACAAGAGTTTCTTTCCCTAAATCTTTCTCTGATTTCTCAGAAAGTTGTTAATTTCTTTGTTTACTTTCTATTGGTAGTAACGTTAGCCTTCTCCAGTTTTAACATTTGAACCGGTCTCCTTTTTTGGAATTTTTATTATTAATCCCTTCTTCCAGTCAGTTGGTATCCCTTCTTTTTCCCAAATTTATAGAAATAATGCCTGTAATTCTGTTGCCATACCTTCTATAGGTCCTAAATTCATGTGAGTTAAACAATAATATTTTTGAAGAAGCAATCCAGTTTAGATGTATTGAAAGATATGACTAAATAGTTTCCAGTCATAAGAAAATGCTTAGAGTGAAAAGCCACTTAGTGAAGTTTTCAGACCCGAACCAGTAGGAAAACAAGTCCCGGAAGAGTAGAGTGGGCGAGAATAAAAGAGGCTAAAAATCTATCCATCAGAAACACAAGGACAATGATAATTATCCTTTTGTGTTGTCTGCTGGAGAGAGATATTCATTCTGGTAGTTTCAAGAAAGAAACATGCTGCATATCTACAAGTCGTAGATAACAAATCGCTATCCCAAAGCGACATTAGTAGACACCAGCCAACATCATATATTTCTCGACACCGATACTATTTTTTTAGTATCGACACTCGATACTAATCACTCATTACAAAAAACTCTAAAGACGATAACTAATTCATTGAATTACTTATTTGTACTTTTCTATGTATGAAAGCATGTAACCTATTTTATTTTTGCTCATCAATTTTCAGATATTGTGGCATCATGTTGTGATAACGAGGGAAAATTTGCACATTGCCTTTTCAGTATAGGTTCTGTAATTTTCGCTCGGTGTATGAAAATGTCTTTTTAAATCTATTTTCCTCACCACCGCACGAAAGTGTTTGTAAAATGTATTTTACACATGCTATCTTTGTTAATATTGTCTACTTCGAAATAGTTATACGCTTCACTCATGTTTTATTCAGTGTAACTGTTGCACATTGGGAAAACAAAATATTTATGGGAATTAATTGTACCGTATAACTGTAAGGTACGATCGTGGCTTGGAAAACTCAAACTAACAGTTCGAAATAAATCTTTCCTCGTGTTTATTATCTCATATCTTAAGTTCTGGTTATTTTGTTCTGGATTCAAACATTTTGGTCACCGGAGCAGATAAATATAATGGCCGAGAATGAGTCAGCAAGCCACAGTGTCGGCTAAATCAGCTTCATTCACAACTCAGTTAACCCTGCATGATATATGAGTATCTGTACTCCTTCTCCCATTGTTTTGCAGGTTTTCATCTAGTAGATATAAGATTCTATGGAATGCTGTGTCCATCACAAGAAACGCATTCAAGACTTATTGAGAACTATAGTCCAGTAACTCTTTCAAGCAGTAACGTGCGGCTCCGAGTGTTTTGGTTCCTATCTTATCATACAGTTCAACACAACAGTTTTCAATAATGCAAACTTTTGACAGTATCGAAAGCATCGGGAGGTTCTCAAATTATTAGACCTGCTTCGATACCGGGGATCGAGAGTATCCAGCTTTCGAGCTTATATGGGTCCCATACTTAGTTTAAGGTATTCCCAACTACTTCAGGGCACCAATTGTAACCTGTTCGACTCTGTCACAATCGAATGTAAATTGTGACACTGTGTCTGGATTTTGTCCCCTGCCTATTGCTTGGATATATTTTACTTTTTCACCCAAGCAGCTACTACACAAAGAAGGTATTACATTTCATCAAACAAATCCATAACCGAGATTACAATGGCAATACACGTTTTGAGGCTCCTGAATTGTACAAGTGTGCGTGCATATGTGTATGTGTGCGTGTATGTATGTGTGCGTGTGTGTATGTAGCTGTGTATCCATATGTTTGTTAGTGTCTGTGAACAACATAACTCCAGAACGAAATATCGGTAAAATACCAAATTTGCATAACGTTTTCATCTTCCTCAGGTGCTACACTAGAATTTTAAAGAAAACACTCAACCCAAAACCACACTTTATATGGTGAATTATTTGAAAATGTTGATTTTCTCAGAAATGTCTAACGATTTCCACTGAAACACCATACGTTACAAGTAGTTTCATGGACTTTGAAATGTGCACATATCTTGAATTTCCTGGGAATAGCCTCTGAAGTTCTCTTCATTGTTGATGACCTTTGCTTAACCGCTAAATCATAATATATAAACAACATTTTAATGCACAAAACATGCAGATCTCATTCAACACGCTATGTCAGGTATATTTTTTGGTAATATTATATATCGTAGCTACAAGAAAATACATAATGGAATCAATACAAATGATATTTTAATGTAATTCATTAAAGATTGTGATAGGAGCTCATATGAAAGTAATGCATGCTATTTTTCAGCTATGTATGACGTATTAGCTGGTAGCGCTGTAAACACATACCAGGGAAATGAACTGTGCAAGTACGAGGTAAATACGCATTCACGCGTAGAAATGCATAGCCAACGAAGCAGAAAACCGCATTGATGCGCTAATCCGAATAATTATATAATGAGCAAACAGCAGCGTAAGAGAGACTAGTTACCTTAATGACGCATAATGAAGTAACTACTCCCATTAATGGAATTAGCACTATATCTACACTGCTAATATTATTACCATACAATAACACATACGTACAACACCATAAAGTACGTACATGCAGGTATCAATGACGTTAGATGTTGCTTTACACCATCTCATTGACTTTCTCATTAGTGGCAATACATCAGCCCTTATCTAAAGGCTCACTGAAAGAATTCCTGATCAATAACCTCGAATGAGGATCTCACAGCTACAGTTATTAATAGTACAGGGTGTCCCAAAATTATACCGACAAACTTTGGGAGCCGGTAGATATCATTATTTTAAATACTTTTTGTTAAGGACAGTTTTTTGCTGCGGTGCTTCGTTTAAGCGCTATACGAGTTAATGTCATAGATTACTGCCTCACACCCAGTTGAAGTATTTACGGCAAAATCAACAATGCAATTGCATTCATCTTAGACACACAATCTGAATCCAAGAAACACAGGACATATAAACAAATACATCTAATTGTTCACAGTTAGTCACAGCTTTACTATTCAAAATAAACGTTGGAAACCACGCCCATTGCGATTAACACAAAAAGTGCATCGGTGTGTCCTATTCTGCCATACTCTCGCAAAGACACCAGCTATTTCTCTGGTTTAAAAGTTTGTCGGTCTAATTTTGAAACTTAAATACACACCTTGGTTTTTAACCGACTTTTCACTTTTGAGTTATGCTGTTCACTGAAACACGCGCGCGCGCACACACAGACACACACACATACACACACACACAAAGCTTTTGCTATAACTTTTTTGGATTCATGGGGCCTCAAAAACATACATTTTTTGTGAAATCTCAACATCAAAATTTTGAGTCGAACACAATAGTTCTACTTACCATATACTATATGTAACAGAAAAGGTAATAAAAAGCGGTGTTTCTTTAGTCATGAAGTCTTCCAAATGTGGCTCCTATCCCGAAATACATACTAAAAGGTAAGAGTAAGCTATGTAATTAGTTAAACACACAACATTTTGCAAATTATTTGTTTAGGTAATGTTCACTATGTAAGCCAGTAAACTGTTCTACGGTAAAGCAAAGAATCCTGAGCTCCCGTAGTGCATAAAGCTGACCTATAGTAATATTTCAAAGTACAATATGTTTTGTAACAAAAACGTGTCAGAAGCTCACCTTTACACTTAAAACTGAGCATAAGTAGCAAATAAAGCTATTGCTTCTTTCTTACACTTTGTGTGCTCTGCTGGCGTCCTCCGCTGTAGTTCATGCTAGTTCTTCGTGAGTGCGCCACATGCTGGAGGATTTGCATAGCGTGGGCATATTGGGAAGAGGGTCATATATGGGTTCTTTACCTTACAAGCTCAATGAATTGAATATGTTTTTCTAATTTACACAAGCTTTATGGGCGGAGAGAACTGAAAAATTCTATGCCACAGTCGGTTTTGAACCACAAATCCTCCACTCAACATGCGGCTTCTAACCACTGAGTTACCATAACAACATAGGGCATCAATTTCCCCAAATGATTCGTATTTGACAGCTACTTTGCAATGTTAGCCAGTTTATTACCATGTGATTTAGTCTATTTTTGTAGCAATTATGATCTTCTTCTCCTTTCACGGGTTAGGCATTAGCCCGTTTGGGTCTCATATTTAATGAACCAATCTTTTTGGGAGCGTCTTATTGATCTTCGTCACAGAGGTTTATATTTGAAGGTTTGTTTTGGTTTTCTTTATTTTGCGGTGCGATAAAGATGTTCAACCCATTTGTTTCTGTATCTTTTTTGTTTCTTCTAAAAATAGCTATACTTCCAATTCTCCAATTACTTCATTTCTATTATAGTCCTCTATTGTACGTCACTTGACTGATCGTAAATACCTCATTTCCGCCGCTTCTACCTTACTCTCATCTTTTTTTCTTATAGCCGATGGCTCACTTACATTGTTTACCACTGGCACTGCCATAACTTTACGAAAGCTTATTAATTTGTATCTCTTTCTTTACCTTATTCTGGAAAGATAAGTAGTTCCACAAATTGTGTGTGTGTCCGTCTGGTCCAGAGGTCCCTCTGCTCCCCGACAGGCGTCTGACTCTAGACTGGCTTGTAAGTCCCACATAAGGGGAGGGTAATCAGGGAAAGAAGAAGAAGCAGTTCTAATATGTTCTCCTCTAGTACAATTTTGTTTTTATTGGATATCTTCTCTGAAATGTCATTACTTTTATGTCTATCTTTGAAATAATCATATCGTATTTCTTACAAATTTGGTTCAATTAATACATTGTATTCATCTTCCTCGCCAAAGCTCTAAATTAGATCATCAGCAAGCAGAGGGGAATTCAATGCTTTTTTACTTCCTCTACTCATAAGTGGAAAGAAGTATTGTATTCCACCCAAAAATTCGATATCGATATTTCACCGGAAATACATATTTTGAGACAACCTGAATGCACACGCGCGCGTGTGTGTGTCTACCTGTCAGTCTGTGGACAGCGTAAATCAAAACGAAAAGTCCTCTACACTAAACTACCGTTTATATGAAACATTTTTCGAATATTTAAATTGCATCAAAAATAGCTCTAACACTTTTGATTAAAATTCCATATGTTAAAGATGTTTTATTGACAATGAAATGTATATTTTGAATATTGTGGTTATAGTTTATGTAGGCTTATTTACTCCTGATCGTGTTTATTATTTTAATCATAAATAACGGTTTAATTCAATTTTATGCGTCAAATCAAGAAGCAATGGAAAAGAAAGAGAAAAACGGAACATACAATGGTATAAAAATAACAGTTACCTAAGCAGGAATAGTTATATCTTTGTATAACTTTATAAAACATTTTATCTCGGTTAATATGAAGTAGATAGAGGAATAAGTGTTTGTAAGAATAATTTCTGCAACAGTAGAGTCATTTGAGTGCAACGTATCAGATTTTTAGGAAGAAAACAGAATGTGTGCATGTGTATGCGTGTCTGTAAACAGCTTAACTAAAAACAAAAGGCTGATTGGTATTTAATTTTGTCTTTCAAGGATACAACATGAAGATTTTCAAAGAATCTTCCCTTTCAAATTATCCTTTGCATGGAAAATGTCTTTAACGTTCGGATTTTCTTAAAAAACACTAATGAGTGTTAAACATTACTGAATGTTTAAGACACTTTCATAGCAAATAAGGTGTATGATTTTCTAGAAATATCCTTTTGAGTTTCTCTTCATTGTGAAGAATTTTTTAATCGGCTAAATTTAGAAATTTCAGAAAGAAATCATTTACCTAGCAAAATTGGGAAGTATTTAGTGTATTAAATTGAAATCTTCATATAAAGAACTAGACAAATACTTTGCTCGGCTGTTTATTAAAAGCATAGTTCTTCGAAGTTAGTTAAGAAATCTGAGGTGTGCACTGCTTTGCAAAACTGCACAAGTAGATATCGCTACACACAACTTTTGTAATATACATATATGTAAGTGTTACACACACATATACGTATGCCCTTTAAATAAATAATGTCATTTTAGATGTAATGCTATTTGCACATCACTTATTTTTTATAAGTGGCCCAGAGATAAATCTTCAGAAAGCTCTATATCACTTAAAAATGAGTAAAAACAGCAAACCTGTAATTTTCAGCCAATAAAACTAAAGATTTTAGAGGATCGGAAACAATACGAGTGGAAGCAGTATTACAAGACAAATATTAGAACAAATAAACTGTTTTAAGTACTTAGGCTGCAATGTGTCATATCTCAGACACAAAAAATAAAGTCAACAAATGTAATCATATATGTGGTGACATAAAAATAACCGTGAAAAAAACAAGACGAGAAACACAATTGGAATATTATAAAGTAGTGGCGGTCCCAACACTTCTATATAGATCCGAATGTTGAACAATGACGAAACAAGCTGAAATTCCGGAAAATGGAGCACCGGTGGAATAAGGTGGGGAGAGAAACCGGAAAAACCGGAGGAAACCCGCCTTTGTACTCCACAAAGCCCACATGCGGTCGCCTGAGATCAAACCTGAGCCACTTTGGTCTTCCTGGACCATCGTACTGGAAGAAAATTTTTAATCAATGTAAAACAAAATTATAAATTAACATAAATTTATAATTTCTATACATGTCTATCTCAATTAACATTAAGTACATAGAACAATAAGCAAACAGTTTGAACTAGAGTGAACAGAGAGGTCATGTGAATGCAACGCATTTATTTTATTGATTTTTTTAATTTATTATTATATACCTATATATATAGTCTCACCTATGAAATCTAACGCCTTGGAAACTTGTGCTTTAGGTACTTCTCTGCATGATTAATTCAAGTTTATTTCCGACATTTCCCATCAGTTTTCAACACATTGTATTTTGAAGCAGTATATTTACTATTGTTGCAGCTTCATAAGAGCTTAGTGGACATATTAAAACTTCAACAAATGCTTGCTAAGTCTTTGAGGATAGAAAATAGAAAGCAAACAGCAAAAAGGAAAGAGTTGTAAATTTCTTTTCCATCCCAAGGGAGCTAATAAATGGACTGTATTTAACGGAAAATCCTCCAAGATGGCAACAGTGCTTAGAAGGTTTGGATTAAGCACCGGGCCAATATTCCAATAGATGCGCCCAAAGCGCATGCTCAAAAGCACGATATCCTTTCCCTTGGTGCGGCAGAATTTAATTTTCAGGATAAGAAAATCCCAGCGTGAGGTTCCCCTCCTTTTCAGCTCACATGAAAGAAAGAGACTTTCATTATATTAAAAAGCTTTATTTAACAAAAACATACTGGCCCGCGCTTCCTACGGAAAAGTCCTCGGGCTTTAGTGAAAGAAAGAGAAAGAGCAAAGAAAGACTAGAGGAAGTAAGAGAATGGAATGCCGCGGCAGGGTAAGAAAAGAGGCCTATCGATTTTTTAAATAAATGGCTGTGTAAATTTAACTGCGGTGCAGGAGATAAGCCAAGCATGAAAAATTACATTGGAATTCATATTTTAACTAAATAGACACGAAGCTACTAAAATACATTTCTGCTACTGCCACGGCCTAGCGCCGCAATGAAAAAAGAGGGTCCAAGTTTCCCATTTTTTGTGGCTAAGAGTTAAATACCATGCCTTCCCCGGATCCCTTTCACGTTTAATCTCTGCTCAAACGGACGTGTGACCTGCTGAACTCTGAACTACATTCCTTTCTTTCATTTATCCATTTCTTGATTAATAGCGAATCTTGTTGAGTGATCTAGAATGTACATAAAACAAAAGAATAAAACAAAATGTGTTATTTATCAAGTTAGTGAGTATAACAGTTATTTATGTAGTTAGTATATAATCTGACTAATTGCGACACAAAGGCAAACGCGCTAATTTTTACAAGTGCCGTAATGGAACTATTATACCTACACATGTTACATACAACCTTTTATACAATTCTAGCAAAGTACGTAAAAATAACTAATAAATTTGGTAAGTGCAAAATTATAATGTATCATAAATCAGATATATGACGTAATATGATTGCTAAGCAGATGTTTCAGCACTTATAAAGGAAAATGGAAGGTCATGATAAAACTATTGAGAATATGGATTGTATTTTGCCTGATTTTGAGCTTTTGAACCTAACTAAGACATATGGGAGTTGATTAATTCCAGAGAAATTGAAGGATGTTTGTGAAAAAAAGAATATGAAATGTTTTGTGGATGCAGAAATGAAAAATGCATTAATAATGTAACAAAATGACAGCCTGAGGAATCCCACTTCTGACACCAATGTGATATAACGACAAACATCCAGTCTAGTCCAGTCCAGTATTGTTTTCACTTTGTTTTCCTCTAACTGAATGCACTAATACACAGCTCCCTTGTACTAACGTAAGAAGAGTCTTTAGCCTTTCGTGATATTACAACTCACAGCTGTTTCTTCTCGTAACCTTGACTCACTCCTTTCAGTGTGTCTCTTCGCTTTCTCTGTCTCTCAAACACCAACTCTGACGATACAATCACTCAACATTTATAAATGCCTCACTACATTATTTCATGACGAAACGACACACACAGCTCACACACACACACACACACACACACACACACACACACACACACACACACACACACACACACACACACACACACACAACTGTTTATGCTTATGTATGCAACTTCAAATCTTACCTGTGTGTTTTGTTCCTTTTCATTACGCAGTTACGGAGTAAGACATTACGAAGTGTCGTTAGGAACTGCGTATATTTAGTTCATAAATAAATTAATTAACCACGGATCACTGCAGTCGTGCGCGAATTCTTTAGTTCGGTGCAAGACTAGCTTGTAACGCAAATTGAGTGTTAGATGTTTTGTGTAACTGTGACAAGTAGAAAATGCACACGTGTACATTGTGTTTAGTGTAAGTATGTACTTTAATATTGGGTGTTACAGTTTATAAGGTTATCATCATTATCCTTTGCTGGTAAGTTTACGTTGTGACAATTTGTGACACGTCAAATGTTATTTTCCTTGTTCCGTTCCCTTAACTTCCGCTCTCTGGCGCATCACGGTAGCAGTGCAGCCACCGTGTGCACACACTGGATCAGCTCATGTGCGTTCTACAGCCGTACGTCGTATAGTGATGGTGATGTGGTGTAATGGTAGTGGTGATAGTGGTGGCGTGGTGTTGGTCTTTGTAGTGGTGGTGTTGGTGGTGATGGTGTTGGCGTGGCGGTGTGGTGTTGGTGTTTGTGGTGTTGGTGGTGTTGCTGGTGACGGTAATGGTGGTGGAGGTGGTGACGGTGATGGTGGAGGTGGTGACGGTGGTGATGCCCTGTTAAATGTTTAATTAACAGATTCCACTGTATCAGTACGTACATCCGAAATTCGAAATGTCTATTTCATCATATATATACTATTGTAATGTACTTAAAAAACAAAACAGATGACGGCTTCGTTTGCAAGTGTTCTCGAGGATATAATACTGAAAACAAAGACATGCGAGTCCAGTGCATCAGGCTTGATATTCTTAGGTGAAGGAGTCTCTTCCGGCTGGTATCTCCCGTCACCAGTATGAAGGAAATCTTCTGCTCGTCGTCACTTTGAAGGGTCGGTATGATGAATTCTTTTCTCGTATAAAAGATCCGGCTAACTCTTTCGATGAACTGCGATGACTCTTTCTTTCCTATCTCGGTCGTGGTACGGGTATGAAGTATGTTCACAATTTACAGCTAATAATTTTCCTTGAGACGCGACCCCCGTGAAAATTATATGTTACGTCGATGTATTAACTTTTAGTCTTTCTAATGAGATAGTCTTCTTTGCTCTGGAGGCCACAATTGAAATAATATTAGTATATTTATTATCACAATTTTATTCGTTAATATATAACATTTACAACGAAGACAAAAGATAATCGCACTAGGCCAACTGCAAACGATATAATGCAAACGATCAAACAATGGGAAACAAAACATTCCAACACAACGCCTACCATAACTAATAATACTGCATCAAATGCCCCTCATCACAGTATATGCAACTAATTCTATTTTGGGAAAATTGTTTTCAGCCATACAATGTTGCATGTACGGTGATGATCTCCCCACAACAATGTAATTGTACAACAATATAACAACTGTGTTGAAAAACATGTCATCGTTGAATACAAAAATATTTTCTCTTGACAATGTTTCGATTCTTTTTTTTTTTTTTTTTTTTTTTTTTTTTTTTTTTTTTTTGCAACTTTCAGGGGTTCTATGCCCCTCCCCACTAAAATTTGTTTTATGATTTTTCTTATGTGCGGTGGATAATGGCGAATAAGTGCTTCAATAACCTCCTGTTCACTCAACTGAGGTTGGAGTAGTTTCGATTTGTTCGCCAGTTTCAAAAAATACTCCATCATTGAAATACCACGTTTACTGTCATAATGTCCGGTAGCCAGTTCGACTTTAATCTGGTTTTGACGTCCCGGTCCCCAAAATCTATTTATAAAAAGGTTTCGAAACATACTATATGTTTCGTGAGACGCCAAAGTTAGTCTTAACCATTCCAATGCGTTTTTCTTAAGACAGCGTTTAACCACCATCATTCGTATCTCGTTCGGAATTCGTTTGATCCTAAAATAATCCTCCAGTTCTTTTATGAAAATTTTTGGATTGTCACCGGCTTCTTCGTCAAATGACGGAGGGGTTAGGTCATGGAACAAGTGACTAGCGTGACAATTATGGTTTTGACTAGGGGAGTGCATTGGCATAGCTAAATCATTCTCCTGAAAGTCCGCCATATTACTGTTATTGTCAAGTGCATCAGTATCGGTCATATTTTTGCATTCACTCACAAATTGATCATGATTGTCATTAACTCTATCAGCCTGTAGAGCAATCACAACTTGGGAAAGCCTTCCTGTAAATTCTTTTTCCTTTGTAACCGTTTCATTTATTCTATTTACACTTACATTGGCTTCCTCCTTTACTTTATTCAATTCTTCTCGCTGTGACTGCATCTCAGCGCTTATACCCTTTACAACATTTTCTAAACTATCAATTTTTACATCAATGTCATTTTGTTTTGACCTAATTCCATCTTGATACATTTTACAACTCTGTTCTACCACGATTATCTCTGTTCTCAATTCATCTCCTACCTTTGCAATTTTTGCATTCTGTTCCGCTAGTTTTTCATTAAATTCTTTACTTAATTCAGCTTTCATTTCTACCACTGTCTTCTCCTGTCCTAACTTAACTTCATTTATCAATTCTCCTAGCCTAGCTATTTCTACTGTGTTTGATTCCTGTCCTAATTTTATCACGCTTACTAACTCACCTAATTTAGCTATATCATTGTTACTTGATTCAATTCTTTCTGTACATTCCTTCTTACATAATTCAATTTCTTGTGACAATTTATTTATATTTCTGGCATTATCCTCCTTCAAATCTGCTACATTTCTAACAAAATCTGCTTTTAAATCTGCTTTTATATCTGCTGTATTTTTGTTCATCGCTTCCAATATTTCTTTCAATCCTATTTCAGATTCCTTACATACTACATTCTTTCTACCTTCTACTGATAACTTATCACTCACTTCCCTCTCTACACTATCATTATCTTTATCAACTTTTTCCATCTTCTGTACAATTTTCTTATTGCGTAGTATCATAAATTAGTACTAGTCTTACTTGAATTCTGGAGCACAAGAAAAAGGATACTCCGTCAAAATGTCTTCTTTTCACTCTTTGTCCAGGTACATATTTTTACTCTATACGCCTGTATTCGAGCCGCCCCACGTTGGGCGCCAGTATGAAGGAGTCTCTTCCGGCTGGTATCTCCCGTCACCAGTATGAAGGAAATCTTCTGCTCGTCGTCACTTTGAAGGGTCGGTATGATGAATTCTTTTCTCGTATAAAAGATCCGGCTAACTCTTTCGATGAACTGCGATGACTCTTTCTTTCCTATCTCGGTCGTGGTACGGGTATGAAGTATGTTCACAATTTACAGCTAATAATTTTCCTTGAGACGCGACCCCCGTGAAAATTATATGTTACGTCGATGTATTAACTTTTAGTCTTTCTAATGAGATAGTCTTCTTTGCTCTGGAGGCCACAATTGAAATAATATTAGTATATTTATTATCACAATTTTATTCGTTAATATATAACATTTACAACGAAGACAAAAGATAATCGCACTAGGCCAACTGCAAACGATATAATGCAAACGATCAAACAATGGGAAACAAAACATTCCAACACAACGCCTACCATAACTAATAATACTGCATCATAGGACAAAGAATAGCTATTATCAATGGAGAAATAGCTGTCTCTGATGAAAAAGTGATCCAAATACTTTGACCTCCATCACTTCAAATGAAGCAAATATCTTTGGTTAAACACGTGTTAATGTTTTAAAAAAAAACTTAATGCTTTAAATTCACATGACCCTGTTTATCGTTTTCTTCATGTTAATGGATACAAGGACTTGAAAAACAGTTTATTATATATTTCTTTGCACGTACAATGGGCATAGGGGAATATAAAAGCTCAACCTAAAGTATAATATTCTAAAAACTGGTTGCTATGTGGTGACGTTGAAAATCTGTTTTCTTTTTATGAGAAAGTGAAGAAAGAAATAAACGAATGCGGACTTCCATTTTGAGGAAAGTGTAGGTGCATCTTAAAACTGAAACCAATCACATGGAATATCTCGGAAGCGAATAACTACAAAACATGAGGTGTCTGCTTTAACGAGATCTATTTTTGTTGTTCAATAAGGTTCACGATTATGCTAGTATCATCCAACACTAAGAGGACCTCGTAGGCTATTCACAGAATACTCAAGAATACCTATATTATGCCATAAAACGCCACACACGTGTGATATTTTAATGAAAATCTTTAGTGCCACTTTTAGGAAAACCCAAAAATAATAAAAAAAGTTGAAAAGTCCACGAAAAAATGTAATTCTGTGGATGGAGGGAGGACTTTCTTGGTAATTCTAATGTTTCATCCTTGGAACATGCTTGGTATTTTACTGACATTTCGTTTTGCGTTATGCAAGCACAAACAGATATACACATTCACCTAAGCACTTTCTTTTGCGTTATTGGAATCAGAAAACATACATTTATGTTGAAATTTTGGTGATGAATTTTTGATTGCAGTACATTACCGCCTCTATTTCTGTAGCGCGTAGAAGAGAAAGCAAAACTCAGATGTCGAAGAAAGACAAATACTCAACTAAGGACATCAAGCAGCCAGTACTAATACAAATCCTTCGCAAGGCAACTACTCAATCCAGATCATCATTCCGTCACATGGGTGTGTTAGAAGCGCTACTGCTAACGTAAAAGTTAGATAAATACCAAACAGCAAATGAAGAAAGGAAACACTTGTGTACTATGTCTTGTCCAGATGTTAAAACTTCTAAACACTCCTCTGGTAAGGCATCAGTTAAACAGTGTGAGTAAAATTTTATGAGATGATTACATTTACACACTTCCTGTGAAAACTGTGTCCTGCTAGAAACTTTTTCATTTAACTAATTTACATTCATTAGAGTTTTCCTGCAGCAATACAATTACAACACACAAAAACGTTAGAACCGAAGATGAAATACCGCTACCAACTGCCCTTCATTAAAAAAGGAGGAAGTCTAATTAATTACCTTGTGTTCGGAAAATTACAGTCGTTCCACAAATAAAAATGTAGGCGGGAATAAAACTCAAAAGTTGTGCTAATTGCTCATCCCAAAACTTTACCAATTTAAGCATTTTCATTCTCAATTACCGATGAATGGCCGGGGAAAGGGGAAGGGTAAAGGAAAATAGGAACTGTAATGTGCTAAAGGAAGTGGAGTTACTGCTGCATTTTCTGTGGTGCAATGTGTTGCATTTTTGTTTATTTATGTTGTCATGGAGATTTCTACTAGAGATTTTTTAAATACAGTAATAGTTATTTTTGTTAGCGTTTCACGTCTCTATGTGTTCATGTAAGTTCGTAACCTCACGACTTAACAGATTTACTAATAAACACATCATTACGAATTTTAATTTCATAAGATTTAATTAACTCATGCGCAACCCCAATTATGATATTGTTTGTTTTTTTATCGTCATTGCTTTTAAATACTAGAGGTAACTTTCTGTGTAAAGTAATTATTTAAAACTTATTGTTTTAATTACGTCACGTGTTAGGTATGTCTGTGCAAAAAAAAGGGGGGGGGACTTCGACATGGATGTATTGCGGGCTTCCACCGCCCACCCCCAGAGGGAAGGGGTGAGGCTAAGTGAGACCAGAGGCTTGTCAGAAGGTGGAACCAACGAAGCCCAGAGGCGCACAGAAGTCAATAACACTTCCAGATGTTGACACCTGGCGCACAATCAAAGTGTTTTCTCTACCCAGGGAGAGGGCGACTAGACGACCCTTACAGCCCGGGCAGTAACTTCTTGGAAGGCCCAAGTAAGAGCGGGCCACACGCTCGATGTATGTTAGGTACGCCTATAAATAATTGTGCTTTTAATAAACCATAGCTATATTAATTAAGTAAGTAAACCCTAGCGCGACAGCCCATGAAGTGCTATGGCTTGCCGCCCAGCCGCTGCGTCCCCCACTTCTACCCACTACAGGCGTCATTGTTAGGGTGCAGTACTGGAGAGTGGTACGTGGTCAGTGTCCCGAGCTCTCCCAGGCAGTTATGCGGCCTTCTCGACCTCGGGTCGCTACTTCTCCATCTCCTTGGTGGGGCCTGACGCCGGGATGAAGAGATCTCAGCAGTTGTTAGGGACTTCCTGTGGACTGTCTAGCTGTGACCTTGTGTGGCACCTTCGGTTCACTCATTTCATCCCTGTCTCCTGGGGGGCATTAGCCACTATAGATCTGTGTAGGTTGACGTGAGGGAGGTGTTTTCCTCTGTGTCTGTACTCTTTATGCTTTACCTTTTATCATAAATCTCATTCGGGAGGTCCCGGATTCGATTCACGTTGATCACTTACACTAAACCTGGGTTTTTCGTTGCTTTGTTGGTCGGTAGGCCGGTACTTGGGTGACTTTTCATCTGCCCTAATATTTCGTACATTTCTATTTCATTCCATTTCCTTCTCACGTTTTATGTGTCCTTTTATGTTTCATGGGGTGCGGTGGTACCGGACAGATGGCGCTGATATTTGCCCACGTGGACACAAGAGCGATGTCTTATTGGCGGGAGGTCATGGTCTCATCTGGGCGGCTCCAGAAGAGGGACGTGTCTGCTACAGGGGTATAGACTCCTGTGGCTCCTTCACCTCATCCATTCCTCTTGTAGGGTGGTAGCTGCCTACATCTTTTATAGTGCGCGAGGTGTACCCCTTGGTTGCACACCAAAGGAGCTTAGTAATATACGCAGTTAGGGATGAGAGTTGCCTGACGGGGCTAGAGGCGTGGCATTGTAATGAGAATAAGAAAGGGGTGAGAGGAGAAGGGGTAGATACACCTGATGTCCTTGAAAACCACGTTTTTGCTTTAAATTTATCTCTAATGCCTGTTATGGGAAAGATTGCAAGTATTACTTGAAATAAGCAGCATTTATTGAGTAGTACGATTTTTTGTAATAAGAAAAACTAACTTTGTCCTTAGAATCAGAAAAAGTGTAAATAAATGTTTAAAGTAAACATAATACAATATTGCATTGTAAAATATAAAAACATTTATTCCTGCTACAAATTTTCTCTATTTTTATAATGTAATTAAAAATCATATAAAAATAGTGTTAAAATGTGTGTTGTTACGTTATATCATAATACAGTTTCTGCTTTCGAATGGAAGGTTTTCTTGTAATACGTATGCGATATACCGCCATATACCATTTCTGTGAATTTACGTAGTTTCTGAAATTTGTGAAACTGTTACAGCTTGCTTTAGACGAATAACCTGGCCACATGTAGTTTCTGATGTATACTGCATGCTGTGAAATAAGCAACAGTTGAGCTTAATGAGTAACGATTTACTTAGAAACTAAGAAAAAAAAACAATACTTTCCTTTCAGGCCAACATGTCATTGGTTATAACTATCATGTGGGATGAATAGTGCTGTCATGCCTTTAAATTGAAACGTGTCACTTCAGATACATAAATAATACATGTCCTAGTTTTAAAAGGGCACCGTAGGAATATTGCTACCATAAGTGTGAAAGTGTCTGTTAACATTCCTACTGGAGAGGCTTTCATCCAGATAATGATCAATAGTTATTTATGTAACCAGCATATAAATGACAGACCGTGACACGACTGTACGTTTTGCTAACTTTTATGAATATCACAATGGAAAGATTATACATGTGTTACATACAACGTTTTATGCTATTTTAGCATTAAAATACGTAAAAATAATAATAAATTTGCTAATAAAAATTGTAATCTATCAAAGATCACAGATGTATAAAGTAATATAGTTGCTAAGCAGGTGTTGCTTCATTTGTCTCAACGAAATGCAAGGTAACGGTAAAGCTACTGAAAATAGGGATTGCATTCCGTTTGGCCTTTTGAATGAGGCCAAGAGTGCTGAGATATTGCTAATTTCTGAAAATCAGAACATGTTTAGGAAAAGAACATGAAAGATTTTCTGAATTGAAAAACAAAACCTGCGTTAGTTTGACTAAAGAAACCACTTTCAAGATTTTCTTCTAGGCACATTGAGGAAAATTATGTTGCGGCAGTGATGGTGTCATGGCTATCTTGTTGCCATTGTGACTACGTTATTCATTTTCTGGCACTGATGCCAGAAATAGGGTAATTTTTCAGATTTATGCCGTCATTATAAACCGTTTAAAAACGGGCTGACGAACGTTACTCCGTAGCTGTAAAGAGAGGAGTCCCCCCCCCCCCCCCTCCCCCAACCCTCCCCCCATCAGAAGTACAGTAACACGCTTGAGCTAGAACCGGTTTTGCGCTTTGTTTTCCCACGCTTTTCTGCTTTCTTGGTCACGAAGAGCGGGGAAGTAGGGGAAATCTGTTCACACCTACTGTGTAACGTTCGTCAGTCCTGTGCTAGGATTTCATAAATAATATTTTTAGCAATAATTCATTTTGGTATACTTCTTGCATATCTTTCATAAGCTACAAAGTTTTGTAAGATGCATGAAAATATTGGTTACAAAAATACAATTCTGAACCAATATTTAAGCTATATTAATCTTTTCTAAAATATTATTTGAGGCGTAATGTTGTATAATATTAATAATAATAACAATAATAATTTAATTATTATTAAATGTCACCATTATTAGTAAAACTTATTTCTACAGTTCGAGGAAGAACATTCCATTAGGCACGGTCGCTTTAAAAGTTATCAATATTTTGGTGGATACGGTACTTTTAATATATTCTAAATTTCAAGTGTTCGAAAGTTTTAAGTATCGAGTCGTTAGAGAATGATGTATCGTCAAAGGAAATTCCGGCTTGGGTTTTCTTTAATCTTGGCACTGTTTTAGTATTTGCATTTATTAAGGAATCCGGGGAATAAGTAATGAAAACATGCAAAGACTACAGACTCTGGAAGAGGTTGTAACGATTATTTGGAAAAAGATACGGGCTATGATCCCCTCCTGTTTTCTTCCCATAAACTTTCTCTGCTTCTAAAACAGTGCCCCGCATCACAGGTTATAAATCACAGAGAGTAACCGATATTTATAACACAATTCTACGATGGAATATATCAAGTCATTCCATTGTTCTATTGCATACTGGCATACCTTAATGCTTTCTCTGGTAAATGAAAGTTATTTAATTCATATTGTTTGTCCTAGTTTTCTTTTGCTTCTTAATAAGCCTACTTTCTCCTGCGCTTGCGTGCCTCCTAATTTGTTCTCTGATTAACTTCATTCTTTCTTCTAGAGGACAATTTTGTTGAACATCCTATTCTAATTTGCACAAAAATAACGAGGCCGCTACAATGACAAAGATTCTTTATATTTAAAAACCACAGTCCTCTCTCTCTCTCTCTCTCTCTCTCTCTCTCTCTCTCTCTCTCTCACACACACATACACACACTACGCACACACACGTACGCACACACACATACAATCCATTCAAACATGAAGTTCATAAATCAGCTCATGGATGCAACTCTAGCAAAGATTTTACTTTCTAAATTTCACACCCACAAAACAAATTCTCCAAAAATACTACTACTTCGTCTGCTACCTTCGATCATGGTCATAAATGTCACCAAAGAAAAACGTTACATTAATGTTTGTTTAGATCTGAAAAGTCACATGGACAGCATGTATTTATAGGTCTCGATTCTCAGAAAGAAGGTTCTAGATATTTTATGCTCTGACATTTGATTATGAAAGCTTTTTGGTAAAAAATCATTATAAAGAGCATTTTGGAATATATCGAAAATAGTATGGGTTTCTCTTTTTTGCTTCTGAAGCGGAAGCACAACAAACAGTTTAATATAAGCACGACTCGATTTGTGTTTACAATGGAATGTATCAATGGTCACCTCCCAGTAATTACACTTTCTTACATCACGTCTTATAATAAGTGTGTTGTTAGCTGATAGAGTTTATCAAGGCCACATACAGGCAGTAACTAGAATTCTACATAAATAAATTCCGATTTGTCAATGTGAAATATAAAATATAAAAGGTTAGTGTCATTGGAGAATTTTAGTTGTTTTACATTTATTACGTTAATGATGCGTCATTTACTATATTTGTTTTATTACAACTTATGTAAACTTTGTTTACATGTTAGGCCGAAACTTGACTTTATGACTCTGTGACAACTTGCGGAGGGTGACTTATCATCTCGACCGAAAGGCGACCTTTTATGCCAAATCCCCTGACGGGGCACTCCCGCATGAGGCGAATGGGTCCGAAGGTCGGTAGGAACGCTGCCATGACAGAGCAGAAGGCAGGACCCCTACATTTTCCCAGTTAAAAGCACCCCTGCGAAGGCTGGCTCAATCCAGTTCCTCTCTCACCCGTCGGGTTCGTACTTACAAGGTGCAGGACTCGGAAACCGGTCCCCCTCCACTACCCCGTGGACTTATACCATCCTAAGGGGGGCCCGGAAACCAGTAGACTCACCTTTTAATCCGGGGGACAAGATTCCTAGAGCGCATTCCTTTCACTGCGGTGATGCTGCCGCAACGATTGCGGAATCTTCCAAACCTTTAAGAAACCTAATGGGATGGAGGGTGAAAAGAAATGATTAATGATAAAAATGGAAGGACAGGAAATTAGGAGTATATGGAAATCCTTTCCAGCATTCACCTGGCGACCCGGGAAAACCTCCAAAGAAAACAATGGGTCAAGAACGGAGATCCAAGATCGATGAGCGGAGATCGAATCCGCGACCTCCCGAATGTAGGCCACAGACGTTACCGACTGAGCCAACCCGCTCTATAAGGTCCAACCTTAGTTTTAGGTTTAGAATAGTGTAAACTCACACAATATTCAAATGTTTTCAAAACGGTAGCTCAAGCCTGGTAAAAAGGCTCGCTCCGGATTACCAATTATACAAATCTTATTCACAATAAATGTAATTCTATGGACTAATTCCATAAAACTCATGGTGTACATATTATTTTACATGAAAGAATGCTTAAATACACGGTATTTTAATAACATACAAATTAGAAAGCACTCAATTAGTGTTTGGCAATACATTCTGTTGGATTTCCTTGTTTCCCGAGTAAAAATAGTAAAATGTTTTAAGGGTGGTTACTATATGGTAGCTTTGATATCCATTCTCTTTGCATAACCAAAAGGTACAAAAATAAATAACGCCCTACCATTTGAGAACGGTCTAGAAGTATTGCAAAATTCTGACAAACAACAGGGGAAAACTCTCAAATGTATCACTGCACAAAAAAGATAATTTTACGAGTATATAGACTGTTTGTTTCAAAAAGATATACATTTATTGTATAGTAAGATTTGGTCTGCCTGTTACGCTTAGTAGTAGAGAAAGTATTGTTTATATTATAGTATTTCGTATAGTCTCTAGACAAACATTATTATGACTTTGTAAATAAATAGCGCTTTTAAGCTAAAGCAACTTTTGGTCACTCCTGTCTTAATCTGAATGTGTCGAATAAAATCAACTAGCTATTCAAAATAAGAAAGAAGCGGTATACTAGTTGTTTTCCTTTCCTGTTTAAGAATAAAAGAAAGCAAATGTGACAGACATCAGCTGCTGCAATCCCCTTCCAACCCTCATGTCAGGGTGTGTCAGGCCTTCCCCTAAGTACGTGATGTAATATATTAATGTTGCTAAAGGTGCTGAATGCAGGCAAAATTATGGCTTTTGCGGCTGGGCTTGAACTGCAATATAGTTCCGCAACCATTGGATTACTGTGCCACTTGAGTTGAACTATTTTCTAATGTGAAATGATGTTAAATGTAAATGTTTCACTGCAGACTTGCAAGCTTAGTTTCGATCCGCCCTGTAATATTTGCCGGAAGTCCACCCACGCTTCCGGTTCTAGAGCATCATTGAATTATCCGGAAAGTTCTAAAGCGCGTCAATTGTAGGAGTTACTTCTAATTCAGTCTTGCCACACTACCAGGTCAACGAGCCCTGCATCTGGCCAGCCAACACATCTCCCATTTGCTTGACGCTAAACAATGATAGAGGAAGTAGTGTGAATGTAACCTATGAAATATTTTGCTTTTGATCCTGTAATCATTTTTAGTTTTCTGTCAGATTTGACCATACATTTGTTATCTTTCTTTAGTAAAGTTGAACTAGATGCTACTGCCTGAGTCAACCTCAATGTTTGAAAATTACCCTACTCAGGTTTACTTTAAAATACTGCCGCAGCAGCAGGTATGTTACCTATCCCTTTCGGTTTAGCAGAGTGCATAGCTTCCAAAAGGAACAAATCCTGCAGAATATCAATATTAATAGGTCCACATAAAGCTGCAAAACTACCGAAGGCTACCGTAGACTAATATAAGTAAGTGTAGACTGCGGTAGCGTTCCTAGTAGAATTGTTCAATTAAGAATCTACATCATTATCCTACGTTAGGCGTGTTGCAGGCTTACCTCATATCGATCGCGTTGTTTACGTTTTTGATCATGTTTTCCTGGATTCCTCTAGAAAGAGTAAGCGTTGATCTTTGAACTTTCTCGAAACTGATGCAGGGTACACAAAGGGCCACTTATCTACGGAGCATTTGTGCTTTCAAAAATATTTGGAAACTCCTCTAAGGTGCAATTTTCATTTTGATGACAGTGTCCAAAATCATGATCACAGTTTTGGTGATAATTATATTTGAATTTCTGAATTAAATTTCTTAATTCGTTGTATTTTTGTACTATGTGTCTTTCTCTACCGATGTTGCCAATACTACCGGTAATCTTACCATTTAACATGTCGTTTATGTGCTGTGCCAAAATTACCGAACCATAGTTTAGGTAGAGCGCAATTCCAGGCCCGCATAATCTGAAGAGAGGAATCTTTAATTTTTAAAACTAAATGTGATATTAGTGCATTCCCGAATGTAACTATATATTTATTTTTTATATGTTATCGTGCAAAGAGAATAGGATCTCAAAGCTTTAAAAGATTTGACTACCGCTCAAACCCTTCTGTATTCTAATATTCCCCTTGTACCTACAAGGAAATAAGCAATAAGACAATTTTTGCAAAATTTTATTTCAACTAACACGAAGAGGATATAGGAAGAAGAGTTCGTAAGAATGGTTGGTACAAGAGTTAAGAAAGTCATGTGAGTGCAACACATCAGATTTTTAATATATGTATTGACGATGCTATATCTAACTGGCAGATAAAGTTAGTTTCGCTGTTACAATTATAAATAAATATTTACATACTCCACTATTTTCAGACGATCAAGTCCTCATATCTAGTTCAGAAAATGGTTTATACAAAGCGATACATATATTAATTAAGAATGTTCATGAACATAATTTTAAAATATCTATAGACAAAACTATAGTTTTGGCCTTCAATGGACCAAATACCACAACAGCCAAAAATCATATTAGAAGAAAAACCCAGTGAACAATTCAATTGCTTTAGTTACCTTGGTTGCAAGTTATATTTTAAAAATAATGACATTTTAAATGAAGTTAGTAAATTTAACAGTGTGTGTGGCGCCATAAAGAGATATTTACGAAAATATGAGAAGAGAAACTAAATTAAAGTTTTATAAAATAACTGCAGTTCCTGCATTATTATACGGCGGCGACTTTTCTACTTTAACCAAAAAAGAAGGAAAAAGTGTTGAAATAGTTAAAATGAAGGCTTTAAGGAATGTTGCAGGGCGTAATGTTCTAGATAAAAATGATGTTAAGACATTCAAAATGAATGAGTATATTTTAAGCTGAGAGACAGAAGAAAACAATTTAAAAGTATCTGGAAGGAACGTATGGATAGAATGAATGATAGCCTCAGCCCCAAATTAGTTTTGGATTACAAACCATTAGGTAAAAGAAATATTTGTAGACCTAGACCACAACACTTTTAATTAAATTCTGTGATACCGAAACCAGCCTTGATGGCTGGAACCGTGAGATGTCGATGATGATAAAATTTAACGCAATAAAAGCGTTTAGATAAAGGTAATCTATTAAAAATGTTGCTCATCTTGAAGTTAGGGAAGTCACTGTTAGAGATTACTTCCGTATTATTCTAATTGATTTTCATATCTTAGTTTTTCTACGTCCCATTACTCGCGAGTGTACTGTAGTCTGAAAGAAGATGTTCTAAGTCGCAAATTATGTCAACCGGATAACAACCCAAAGAATAAGACATGTGCTCCGTGTTTGTTGAACGTGAATACTTGATGATGCCTCTAGCGATCTCTGGAATTTGCAGCAGACTTCTATGTAAATAGAGCACTTAGAGCCTCTACTTATACAATCCTCTGTATAATTTTCCTTGGAAGCTTTGTGTTAGACCAAAAATGAAGTTGTGCACTTCTATAATATCAACATAATGGTTTTATGGCCCTAATTTAAATTTAAATTTGGTATGATTATGTAACGTTTTTGTGTTTGTAGAAATCCTATTTAATCTATAAATTCCAGGATTATTTTATTGAATACTACATTTGTACAGATAAAAAGTCCTTCAAGCTACATATTCATAAGTAAAATGTGCGCCCTGTGGGATGATATACTATGATAATTACGGCCTAACGTATTACGCTACATCTGCCTAGATCGATTGGCAACATCTTGGGTGCTGCGAAGGATTTGAATGGCTTTTAACAACAGTGAGTCCTTCCGACCGCTTGAGTGTGGTTTGCTAAACCAGGAACCGCTAATTCTCAACCAAATAACATCTAATTTACCCCAATAGCCTCACGAAGTTAAATGCTCCTTGTAGCAGACCTCATAGCGGGTTAAAATTTTCATACCGGCTATGAGAATCGTTCCCAGTTTCCCTAACATAGCAGAAGATGTTCTATGCTTACTGTAAATTATAGTATATTGCCGGTTTGTGAGTTTAAAAACACCAGCATTAAGTTTGTTGGCATAAATAAATAATACTTACTATTTATTGTTATTATTAATGTTATATTATTTATATTACTATATTATAGTATTAAAATTAATTTTATTATTAATTTACAAGATTTACTACTGTTTATTATGATCATTATGCCTACGATCTATATTATTATTATTATTATTATTATTATTATTATTATTATTATTATTATTATTATTATTATTATTATTATTATTATTATTATTATTATTATTATTATTATTATTATTATTATTATTATTATTATTATTATTATTATTATTATTATTGTGATTATTTGACTGTTGTTGCTATTATGGGTATTATTATATGTCTATTATATTTATTGTTACTATTATTACTACATTATCATTAGCATCATCATCATGGTTAATGGAATACTTGCGCTAATGCACTACCAAGGTCTCTATAAAATGGAAACAACTAGAATATTCATTAACACTTTGTACAGAATTTAGCGCGACACGTTCTTGCGTGTTTCTCACGCTTCACATGGAACTGTTTTTCTGCATCATCTTTCACCTCACAATATTTACAAAAAAGGATGCTTCTATCAATAAAAAATACCTCCGCTCTAAATTCAGATACAAGTAATCGCAAAAAAACTTACTAAGCTTTTTTTTTAGGTTATTTACGATCAGGATTTCCTCCACACACTGTAAAATTACAGTCAAACATAAGGTGAATAAAACGTGCCTATTCTTACGCTCTGTTCAAGATCAGATTGCTCATCCAAAAAAGCAAATATTTAGAGACAGTTCAGCAGTTTCATGCAGGACATATACCAAGTGGCCCACTGCAGCCGGCTCCGCCATAAGTACATAACCCTTCGTGCGTTAAGCCAGTTGCAGAAGCTCACGGCGCAAGAGAGGCCAATGGCCTTGCAGCGGGACGTAAGGTGAGAGGCAATTGAACCAGCGTGTTATTCCCCTCATTACAGTGGTGCCATCAAATGTCTGTGCAATGATTTTGTTTGGTATTGACTGAAACGACTGTTTAACTCGGTAACCAGGTACCTACGGGGATAATTCTATGGCAACTGTTTTAACCATGAATGGTTATCTACTTACAGTGGGGTCGGCTGCAGTGGGTCACCTGGTACATTCCCTCTGCTGGTGCTTATGACATGAATACAATAGGAGTTATCTCAAGGCCCTTCTCAACCACCAGTCTTAGCAGTGCACATTAATTAAAATAAATTGGAATTGAGATTAGACTCATTTGGATAGGAAAACGGATAGTAAAAAATCTGATGTGTTGCACTCACATGACTTTCTCTACTCTTGTACTAACCATTCTTACAAACTCTTATTCCTATATCTTCTTTCTTGTTAGTTGAGACAAACATTTGTACAAATTATCTTATTGCTTATTTCGTTGTAGGTGCAAAGGGAATGTTAGAATATAGTAGGCTTTGTGCGATAGTCAAATGTTTGAGATTCTGTTGTTTTTACACACTTGACACATAAAAAAAATTAACAGCGATGATCCATTTCACGAAAGTTCTAAGTTTTCCGAAACTCACACACATAACAAGGAATATCTCCGAAATGGTTCACCCTACAAGAAAATTTATTGAGACATAAATTGTGTATTTTAGCAAGATCTACATTTTTTGTATAGTATGATTTGCTCTATCTCTAACGGTTTACCAGTTATGCAAAAGTCGTCCAGAGCAAATACGACTACAGGGGCTATAGCCAGAAAATTCAAGATATAAATTCCATTTGTCATCAAAATATCTCAAACATATGACATTTTAATAAAAATCGTTAGAGCCATTTTCAAGAAAATAAAACTTTTCGAAAATTTTTCCATGTAAAGGGTAGTTTAGGGTGGGGCTATTTTCTTCAAAATCTTCGTGTCACATCCTTGAAAGATATTAAACTCAAATACCAACTTTGGTTTTTAACCAACTTTCCGTTTTTGAGTTATGCTGTCCACAGACTGACAGACTGACAGACTGACAGACTGACAGACTGACACACAGACACACACACACACACACACACACACACACACACACACACGGACCTTTTTCTAAAAATGCTTTTTTTTTGGATTCAGGGGGCCTCAGTACATGTATTTCCGGTGAAATCTCGACATCGAATTTTTGGGTGGAATACAATACTTCCCCTACTTACCAGTAGAGAAAGTAAAAATGTAATGTTAAAAATAAATCGTTAAGTGAAATAAAAAGGTTAAACAGTAAACTTAAGCAAAAGCGCACACAAAAGGACAAAAAAAAAGACAAATAAAATCCAGTTTTATAGCTTTTAATGACTAGAGGGCGGATTTCTACACATTTGCATGTTTTATTCCTTCAAATATAAACATATGCATGGAAGAGGAAAATGCGTTTCATGTCATTTGGAATCAATTAGCTAAAGCTTTTAGTGCATAGAAGTGTATACTCAAGGGATTAGCGCATATTTCACTAACATGTGCATATGGATGTATATATTACACCTTTTTCTCCATTTAGTGTTAAAATATTAGTTTTTGACCCCATAAAATGACAAGTTTCTGCTTTACTGTCATGTTTTTGCAAATGAAAATAATCTTGTTTTCATAGAAAGCCAGCATCCTTATGTAGGTATATAAAATATTCGCCTTTTCACACGTCTGGATGAAAGGGGAGTGCCACTACCTTATGCCTTGCGGATTTATGAAGCCGCCATCGCCCAAGAAGTGCACGTAGAAACTGAAAAGACATTTCATGAGAAAATTGAAAAAATTGAAGCCACGAAGCCAGGAATCCAGAACTAAAGTTTATTCGAGATGTGAGCAGTGTGTTACAAGGTGAATCTGAAAAAGAATTTCATTCTTATTCTGTGAGTGACATAGCATTTTTGCGATACTCCCATATGACCTTATGTGAACTGTAGTTGTGATTGAAACACATTTTAGGTGGCAGAAGGAAGGGTTTTCTAACATAAAATTTAGAAACATATTTGATTATTTATTGCAACAAACCTTGATAGGTGAACGATCGTTAAATGATTGTTGGCGTATATTTCACATTAATTAGTTAATTACAAACAAGATTAATGAGAATTACAATATAAAATATAATTATTAGCCTCAATTAGGAGCAAAAGGTAAGAATATTACAATTATTGCTTCATAGAAAATAAAATGATGTGAGGAAATAGTGTACAATACTAATTGTGCATATCAAGAGCATATTTTCAACTTTTTTGCTGCGTAGTTGCATATATACCAGAAGGCCCACCAGAGCCGGCCTCACCGAAAATAGATACGTATCCCTTCGTGCGTTGAACAAGTTGCGGAACTCCACGGCGGAAGACAGGGCAGTGGCGTTCCTGCCTTTCAGCAGACGTGCAGCGATAGGCACCTGGATTAGCACGTGGTGTTATACAGAATAACAGTACGAATATCCGAAAATATATCACTTTACTTACAGGATGTTCATTTTCAAGGGAATAAACTCACTCCTGTATACGGTGCTATTGTCTAACATTTGAATTGCAGATTGAAAATACAAGCATGGGGGCGCGTAATGTTTCATTGGCATTTCTTCGTTTCTTCTGAATGTTCTTGTGGCATGTTATTATTGTTGTTATCATTATTATTATTGTTAGTGTTACTACTACTGTTATTATTATTATTATTATTATTATTATTATTATTATTATTATTATTATTATTATTATTATTATTATTATTATTATTATTATTATTATTATTATTATTATTATTATTATTATTATTATTATTATTATTATTATTATTATTATTATTATTATTATTATTATTATTATTATTATTATTATTATTATTTTATTATTATATTATTTATTATCATTATTAGGATTATTATAACAATAACAACAATAATAATAGCATGCCACAATAAATGAATGAATAAATAAGTATTCAGAAAAGCCTCTCTGGAGTTAATTTTAAGCTACATAGTTTAATGTCGGTGTACAAAATGCCAATGAAACATTACGTGCTCTCATGCTTGTACTTTTCAAACTGCAATCAAATGTTAGACAATAGCACTATACAGGAGTGAGTTTGTTCCCTGGAAAGTGAAGATCCTGTCAGTAAAGTGAGACTTTTTTGGATGTTTATACTGTTATTCTGTATATCACCACACACTAATACAGTTGTCTCGCGCTGCACGTCTGCTGAAAGGCAGAAACGTCACTGCCCTGTCGTGCGCCGCGGAGTTCGGCAACTTGTTTAACGCACGAAGGGTTATCTACTTTTGGCGGGACTGGCTCTGGTGGGCCACCTGGTACGTATGGTTTTTAGTGCATATAAATCCGCCCTCTAGTAATGACCCACAGTGAACATATGTTTCATTAAAGTCCTCATTATGTGTTGCTAGAAAAAACTGCCTAAGAGGGGATCTAGAGGAAGGAAACATTGTGGGAGAAATTGAAAGATAGAGCATGGAACCTTGTATTTTACCATGACAAGCACTGTTCTACAAGGCATTAGGACGAAGCGACATTGGATGACCCCAAATGAGAGCAGTTTGATTAGCCTCGAAACAGGTCTAAAGGCTTAAACCATGTCAAGGAAGAACAAAAAGAAGAAGAAGCTGTTATACTTTAAAACCAAGATACGAATAAGTTTTCTTTATTGCCTCCATTGAAAAGCATCCTCGCTTTTATTTGCTTTAAACCAAGCATTTATAACTAATCCTAAAGGTACAAAAACACATTTGAAATCCATAATCACTTATAAAATTAATGCATAGAATTATTGCAATAATGCAGAAACGCATTCGCGGCTAACTCTGGAAGTCCAGCATTCATTTTACGGAGAGACAACCATGTCTTTACTCCTCAAGCTGAACTGTAAACTAAATAGGACGAAACATACCTGTATTTTTGAAGATATTTTTCCACATATTTATGAACTATAGAGGATGTGCTCATGAATTCGCCGTAAGCAGCCATATGCACATTAAAGGATATAACTGTTTCCGTTCCACCAGAAAAAACCGCATATGAACCCTTGTAATAAATAGCTGTTATGCCCACCTGTCTTAACCCGAAGTTTGCTACATATAAATATCCGCTTACTGTGCTTTTGCTGCATAATTATCTCTTGTGGTTTCTGTAAATGTGCATTGATGTAACAGGTGTTACATGCACTTTAACATTTAGTTCTGCCTTTCCGCAATTTCCCAACCTGCGCTGAAATTAAATTGACAAATGGCCATATGGCTGCTACTGCTTCCGTGACTCATTGCCACAAAATAAAGAAGGAAACAACAGTAATTATAGGTAATGCCATGTTGGCACCTCATTATGTTGCGCCATTAACAATAAATTACCTCACATTAGTTATGCATCACTCAACTGTATATTGCTAAAATAGATAAGAGACACCATAATGATGCTGGCTACTCACGTACTCACTAATTACAATTTCGAAAGGAAGAACATTGTTTTCTCTAGAGCACACGGCGCTTAATTTTAACAGCTATGGCGTTCATTTTGTTTGTAATTCAAACCACAAGGTATGAGTTTCAACTTGATATCAACGTGAATTATTTGTGCGAAAATTCTGCTTTATGTTTGCTAGAATAATTCACAGCTGTAAAGTACAACAGAATACACAAAAATTCAATTTTTGATATATCTATGCCAAGCCCTAAAAGGTTACGTGGCTTAAGTTTTCCTTCATTAATTTGTTTATCTTTCACTGTTTTTAATTAACCATAATTACGTATATCGGTAAAGTTCAAATCGGCTACGCATGATAGAGTACACAGTGAGCCACCAATGTAGAACTTTAAATGTTTCATGTCTTATAAACTTATACTTTCTCACAGGACGTTAGGTGGAAGATGGCATCGGATAACAAACATCCATCGAATCGGTGTATGCTGCCAAAACAATTTCAAATAAGGCAAACTTTGGCCCTAGAACAATGATTAACACTCCATACATCATATGAATCTTACAACAATAGATATATGAAATAAAACAACAATAAATTATAAATAATTAACAATAATCAAATTAACTCCACTAATCCATTCAGCTCCACCCAACAAAGCCTGACAAACAAAACCGAAAGAGCAACTGCACGTCCAAGTACTTGTATACCAGAGAAAATATGGTCATGTTCCCAACACAACAGAATCCTGTCTACAGACACACACCTAGCTAAGGTTGGTATTATCGCCACGCACCTAGTGCCAGACAGGGAAAGCACAAAGTAGCTCAGTACCCAACTCGACGTAGGTCGAGACGGTGATGAAGTCTACAGTCGTCTCATTAGATAAGAAGCCACCCCAAACGGATTCGAACGCATAACCACCCATATACTGCTATCACACTCATCACAGAGTCATTCAGTATAACATCAACTTAATATGAAAGATACAACACTCCTGATCTTCCACCCTATACACATGCCAAATGTATGTTGATGAAGTTATTCCAATAGACATGCTGGAATCGAATTATCGAATATCACTGTCTGGCTAAACGAATCATGTTAGCAACAAGAGGAAAATACACAAATAACTCATTCTTAAAGCTCTACCTCTGTATGCTATTTCAGAAGTAAACGAGAAAAGAGAGATGATATATGGGCAATCAAACATTCAACCTATCGTGAAAATTGGTAGAGGAACTCATGTTTCAGTTTAACGTCAACAAGTCGCAGTTAAAATCTGCGTACTCACACTCGTACGAGGGCACTAGATATGTATTGAGGCACGGAAAATTGGCTACCCCCTGGGAAAAGCATTTTCAGAATACTTACTCATAGGTAATATAATGATAACAGGTAGACCATTGTTGCAGCATTAATATTTGCTCAGCTTGTGTTTGAAGTCTGGAAGTGTGTTTTCAAGTGTGATGGACATTCAATTTCAAATGTAGCGTAAATGAAACGCATCAGTTGAGAGTTTGAGGGGGCTTTTGGGGGCTATTCTCCGTCCCGTGCCTAAGTATTCCGCTGGTTTAGGAATCTCAGAGAGGGTGGTAATCTCTTAAATATGAAGAGAAGAGCTACTGACCAGCAACAGTAGTGACTGACGATAACGTCGCTACTGTGGAAACAGTGTCTAGAGAACATCCAAAACTAACCTGCAGGGACATTTACCTGGGATTAGGGATTAGTTCACCGAGTGTGTTAACCATCATTCATCAACACCTTTCACACATTGTTGCAGCAGGGTAATGCACCAGGTCACATCGCTAATGTAACATTGGAGATTCTGCAAGAAATTGAGGCAAAACTATTTATCCATCTACCCTATAGACCCAATCTAACACTATGTGATATTCCCGATGGTGAAGAACTGACTTCGAGGTCACCAATTTTCTGGTCCTGGACTATCAGTTTATGCAGGAGTTACCTGCAGTGCCAGAAACTGAGTGGATGGATGCTTCCAGAAGTTGTTCAGGAGGACAGAAGCTGCATACAGTACTAGAGCTTTTACATTGAGAAGCTCGGATAAATAAGACCTTTTTCTGGGTGTTCTGCATCTGTATGTATCTAGCGACCCTTGTATAGACGAATGTTAATAATACAGTTTCTGCATGGAATGGCAATTTCTGGGCTTTGTGAGTGAATTTCTGTTTTTACTCCGCTTCAAAAATACTGCTTTAATTAACTCCCAACAATTTGATCTTTCATATGATCATATACCTATAGCATTCTTACACCATGTTGATTTACATGCACATGCTGCTGTTTCTGACATCACGAAAATCGGTGCCCTAGATGATATGACTGGTAGCAGAAGCATTACGTAGAGTAAATAAGACATGGTAATCAATCTGAGCTTTTTATGAAGGATCCATTATTGTTCCCGTTGTTTTCGAGCAGGATCGCCTCCTCACTACGCTGTGGGAAACTTTCCGTCTCATCTTACATTGAGTCTATTATTTTCCATACTAAAGGGGATTTCTGCAACATCAAAAGATATTCAAGATTAGCTTTGTTTCTGCAAATCACTACCTATGTAATGCTTCTTTTCTTCTCAGGCAAGTCCTGGCACAATTTTAAGAACTTTGAGGATTTACCTTCCAGATAAACAGTACGCGCCTTTAATATTACAGCGCTTTACTTACACTCCTAAATACGAAAAATATATAATTTGTCTCCGGTTGCCATTTTTAAATTCCTTATTGCACGTGTGTCAAGTGAATTTTATTTTTTATCGATGTTTTCTCGCTATTGTTATTTTCAGCTGTTTTCCTACTGTAAAATTTTCCTTGTGGAGCAGTTTTTGAGTTATACCGACGAAATTTGCTACACATGTTCATAGAGCATAACAAATAAAACATTTCGAAGCTTTTACTTCCAAATGTGTCTGGGGATATATTTACATTTCTATACACAAAAATACGCACATATTTGTAAGTTTCACAATAAAATTCTTGGATCCGAAGCTGACGAAGCCACAGAGAAACCTTAAAAAATGAAAGATAGGCTGCAACACGTTTGAAATATATCACACTCATGGTATATGTTTAAAAAGCTACCATTTTTACTTTCTCTACTGGTAAGTAGGGGAAATATTGTATTCCACCCAAAAATTCGATGTCGAGATTTCACCGGAAATATATATTTTGAAGCCCCCTGAATCCAAAAAAAAGCATTTTTAGAAAAAGGTCCGTGTGTGTGTGTCAGTCTGTGTGTCAGTCTGTCAGCTTGTGGACAGGATAACTCAAAAACGAAAAGTCGGTTAAAAACCAAAGTGGGTATTTAAGTTTATTGTCATTCAAGGATGCGACACAAAGATTTTGAAGAAAATAGCCCCACCCTAAACTACCCTTTACATGGGAGATTTTTCGAGAATTTTTATTTTCTTGAAAATGGCTCTAACGATTTTGATTAAAATGTCATATGTTTGAGATATTTTGATGACAAATGAAATGTATATCTTGAATTTTCTGACTATAGCCCCTGTAGTCGTATTTACTCTGGACGAATTTTGCATAACTGGTAAACCGTTAGAGATAGACAAAATCTTACTGTACAAAACATGTAGATCTTGCTAAAATACACAATTTATGTCTCAATAATTTTTTTTGTAGGGTGAACCATTTCGGAGATATTCCTTGTTACGTGTGTGAGTTTCGGAAAACTTAGAACTTTCGTGAAATAGATCATCGTTGTTCATTTTTTTATATGTTGATCATGAAAAGAGAACAGAATCTCAAAGGTCAAAAAGATTTGACTGACGCACAAAGCCTGCTGTATTCTAATATCTCCCTTGCGCCTACAAGGAAATAAGCAATACGATAATTTGTACGAATGTTTATCTTAACTAACATGGAGATATAGGAATAAGAATTTGTTAGAATGGTTAGTACAAGAGTAGAGAAAGTCATGTCAGTGCAACACATCAGATTTTTATTTCAGAATTTCAAATTTTCAGTAGTAAGTATCCTTAAGAGTAAAACTCATAAGCTCTCTCTTTCCCTCTCTCTCTGTCACACACAGGATATTTTTTCACAATCGACCAATGACATGGAGTAATTATTTGTTCAGTACAAGCTTGGTGCGCAATTAGCAAACAGTAATGGCTATATCACTCATAACGTTGTTTCTCTAGAAAGATTCTCACGTCGTCGTTCGACCAGAGCGGACGTGTTTTGCTTGTCACTGGTGGAAAGACGGAATCATCAGCCATTCCCCACGGAGCAGGAGATCACGCAAGAAGGTGGAGTGCGCATGCCGGTGGTGCACAGGCTTCTTACTTCGGGCTAATATATTAGCCAAAGTTCAACGTAGGGTAGCTCTATAAGAGGTTTGGAAGCAAACTTTAGAGCTACCGAAGACTGCTTTCCTGGAGCGGCAACATCTGGCTCGAGATTGGTATTTACATTGGAGTGCCTGATTGGTGCTTGTATCAAGCATCGGTATTGGTCTCCAATATACTGCGAGCAAGGTCCCGACTAACAGGCAGTAGCGGTTTGTCAACAAGGCTAGAGCCAACACCTTCGGGTGGATATAGGCGCATCCTTTTTGGGTGTTCGGTCCTCTGTTGGCAGCGCTTCTTAGCAACCGCTGCTGAAGGTAAGTGGTCAGCCCGACAATATGTCTACAAAATCAAAAACAAATCCCACTGTTAAAAACAGTAAAACCAGACTCGAAAATGACAACGAGAACTCAGCAATGCCCAGCACATCTGGCACAAACAACAACGTCTCCGCAAGCTCACCTCAGGAGACAGTCAACCGGCGACGCCGAAAGCCCATACAAGGCGGAAATGGCAACGCCAAACGTTTGGCATTAACTGGATATACGTCCAACCAAGGCGCTAAACGCGACTCAAATTCACGTTTAGGCCGAACCTCAGAGGCAAACTCTGACAGCTCCCGCGAGGATTCAGATGCGGAATCCAATACAGACGAGACCGTCGTCCAGTCTGAAACGTCCAGGATGGACGAAGACGAGGCAAGCTCCTCTGACATCTCTACTGAGGTGGACGAGGCACAATTTCGGGAGGTGGTCAACCGTAGGAAGAAGCACCAACGGAACCCAACTGTCCTGACTGACGAACAAACTGAACAAACTGATGATCCAACTGAACCAACTGAAAAACCAGACAAGCGGCATGTCCCACCTATCATTGTGGACGATTTCAGGGGTATGGTGGGCTTCTTAAAAGAAGTCATGCCAACGCTTTTGGGGTCGTGCTCGGTGACGAGGAGGAAAAGCCGCTATGTCTTTCAGACGAACCAAGTGAGGGACTATAACACCCTCCTATCTGTCCTTGAGAAGAAAAATCTCTCTCACTTCACGTTTGGTCTCGACAAAACTCGAGATATCCGCCGTGTCATCAGAGGCCTTCCAATAGATACGCCCGTGGGCGATATTGAGGAAGAGCTCAGACGCAAAGGCATCACCCCTCGACTGGTAAGGCAACTTACCAAACCGGGCGTGAACGGGGAAGCCAAGAAGCCAATTCCTCTTTTCCTGGTCGTGGTGGAGAGAGCGTGTGATCCGGAGATGAAAATCGACGGAGTCACGTCTCTGTGCTACCTCAGGGTGAAGGTGGAAGCTGTGAGGAGTTCTTTTGGGCCCCCACAATGCTACCGGTGTCTTGGCTTCAACCATTCGAGCCATTTCTGCCGCAGAAACCTTCGATGTCTTCGCTGTGGTGATGCGCACCAGAAAGATTCCTGCCCTAGACAGATAACTGATGATCCCACCTGCGCAAACTGCAAGGGCAAACATGTGGCCTGCTATGGAGGTTGCCCTGCGAGGAAGAGAGTGATCGCCTCCAGGAGACCACAGATACCTCAAGGTCCAACTCCCGTCAGAGGTGACCAAGTGAGACCTCCCACCTCAAATTACCAGGTCCCTCAACCCCAATTAGCCAACACCCCTAGGGCTACGCAAACCCAGACCAACCAACGCACCTCGGGTAATCCATGGACGTCTCGAGAACAACACCAGCAACCATCACACAACGCACAACATCAGCCCCAAAATAAACCTCCCTCACAAATAATCCCAAGGCCGCAGAGGGAGAGAAAACCCCGGAAGCCCAAACGAGTACCCAGAGTGGTCGAAGCGAGGGACGTCTCCACCACCCGACAACATCAGGAGAAGGCTAGGACCGAGGAGGCTAGAACCGAGGAGACACCAGCACCCCCTCCTCCTTCCACAAACAACACCCCCTCACCACCTACCTTTCAGTTCACTGACCTGCTCAAATGGGCGCAGCTAGTTTTGCAGACCCATGGGCAAAGGATCTGCGATCTCATCGTGAGATATAGCTCTGCGAGCGACTCAACAGCTAAGACGCTCATTGTAATGGAGGGGCTTGCCCTCCTAACCTCCGTACTCCAAAACACCGAAAATGGCCAGACAAACTAGGCCAAGCACCTCATTTCGGTTCGCGTTTTGGAACGCGTGCGGATTGGTTGGCCAGGCGGGGGAGTTATCCCACTTTGCCCGCACTTATGCCCTAGACGCTATTCTAGTTAGCGAGACTCACCTACGCCCAAATACTCGCTTCCGTCTACCGGGCTACGTTTGCCACAGAACTGATCGTCAAGGTCGTCCTGGAGGCGGAACGGCGGTGTTCGTAAGGCAAAACGTAGTCCATCGCCCAATCCAGCTCCCACCCCTTCAAACATTAGAGGCCACGGCTATCACTCTGAACCTTGACGGCACAGAGATACTGATAGTCTCAGTATATCACCCTCCACGAAGGCAGTTTGTCCCAAATGAATACCATTCCATCCTAGCCCTTTATCCGAACGTTATCCTAGCTGGGGACTTCAACGCCAAACACCAACGCTGGCACTGTGGTCGAAGGGCGGATGCCCGAGGCAATTCCATCATCCGCCTCATCGACGCGGACCCCGAACTAAGGGTGGAGGGCCCGTGGCAACCCACACATCACCCGCATGGTCTAGGACTACCCTCTGTCATAGACTTTGCGATCATAAAACATCTCCCATTTCATCTCACTCTGACATCAATAAATGCCCTCCAGTCAGACCACAATCCAGTACTGGCAGAAATTAATACCCGGATTGCCAGTCACGACACCTTAAATTACACTCGGGAAACGGACTGGGAAGGTGTTCGTAACTGCCTTCGCACCTCCATCCCACCTAACCCCAGAATCAACGACATCCCAACCCTTGAAGCGGCAGTTTCTTCTTTCACATCCATCGTGACAAGAACTGCCCAAAACCTGACAATCCGAGCTCCAGCTCCCTTACACCCAGACGTCCTCCCACTTGACATAATCCTCCTTATCCGTCGGTCCTGGGCGGCACGAAGACTCTATCAAAGGCATCGCACACCCCACAACAGAGCCCTATTACGGCGACTGCGCCGACTGGTCGGGGCTCGACTGCGTGAGCACCGAGTGCAAGCGTGGGAGAGCAAGATGGCCAGCCTGGACACTGAAAGTGGGGACGTGTGGAAGATCGCCAGATGCCTTCGAAACCGTCGTGGCCAATACAACTCGCCAATTCAGGGCACCCGAGGCCTGGCATACGAGCCTGAAGC
This sequence comes from Tenodera sinensis, assembly GCA_030765045.1. Lineage (NCBI taxonomy): Eukaryota > Metazoa > Arthropoda > Insecta > Mantodea > Mantidae > Tenodera > Tenodera sinensis. Next base: position 42,854,439 of record CM060966.1, on the reverse strand, counting down.
CAAAGCCAACGTGTTCGCTGACTATCTAGAGCGGACCATGTGTCCCAGAGACGACCCCCAGGACTATAGATTCTCAGAACGTACCCGCCAAGAGGTACGTCGATTCTTACGACGTCCGCCGGAGGATGCGGAACGACTACCGGTGATACGTCCCAGCGAAACCCATGGCGCATTAAAACGCCTCAAAATCAAAAAGGCGGCGGGACCTGACGGACTAACTCCCCTCATGCTTCGTCACCTTCCCTTCAACGCTGTGCTCTTCCTAACTAGAGTGTTCAATATGTGCCTTACCTTGGGTCACTTTCCACGCGAGTGGAGAGAGGCTCGGGTGATATGCATTTTGAAACCTGGGAAAGACCCGGTGCATCCCTCCAACTACAGATCCATAAGCCTTTTGTCCATCCTCTCGAAAGTTCTAGAGAGGATGATCCTAACCCGTTTATCCCCTTTACTGGGAAACATGCAAGCCATCCCAGAACACCAGTTCGGCTTTCGACCTGGGCACTCTACACCTCAGCAACTGCTGCGTGTGGTGGAGGCTGCTGCCCTGGGTTTTCAGGAACGCGCTTTCACCGCTGCGGTTTCCTTGGATGTGGAAAAGGCCTTCTCAACCACCTGGCACACAGGGCTACTTCATAAGCTGATTCACCTGGGGCTACCCACACAACTCATTCACATCCTACACAGTTTCCTCCGACACCGGACCCTCATAGTCACAGTTGCTGGACAAACCTCCACAATTAGGCCAATAAGAGGCGGAGTCCCCGAGGGCTCTGTTTTGTCCCCTACCCTCTTCAGTGTCTACATGGCAGACTTCCCAACTGAACCACAGGTCAATCTAGCGCAATATGCAGATGACGTACTACTATACTGCACCAATAGAAACATTCACAGAGCCTTCAACCCTATTCAAAGACACCTCCGCCTAGTCCAAGACTGGTGCCGACGATGGAGAATGTCTGTTAATCCAGACAAGAGCCATGCCATCCTGTTCACGAGACGTCCCACGCCTGCAGACTGCCCCACCTTCCAACTTCGGGGTCAAAGGATCCAGTGGAGAGACACCATCACCTATTTGGGAGTCAAATTAGACAAAAGTCTAACATTTCGAGGTCACATCAGAGACCTATCAGTGCGGTCGCAGGGGGCTATCGCCTCACTGTACCCTATGCTGAAATCCGAGATGCCAGTCCGCCTGAAACTACACCTATTCAGAGCCCTGATTATCCCCCTCATGCTTTACGCCTGTGAAGTATGGGGCATGGCAGCGGGTAGTTGGCTTCTGTGGCTTCAGAGGGCGCAGAACAGAGGACTTCGGTCCATCTACTCTGTCCCTTTATCCTTCCCCGTGAGACTACTCCACGAAGCCTCATCTCTTCCATACGTGGAGGATGAAATTAGGCGCCGGGCAGCAAAATTGTACGCCAAATTACCCAACCACCAAAGCGTCCTGGTTAGATCTCTAGGTGATTATGACCCCACAACACGCCGCTTCAGGTCGTACAGGGTTCCCCGCATGGCTTGCGGGTATATCCCATAACAAAGTAGTTTACCCATCAGCAGCAAAAGCTAAACTACAAATAATCCCAATAAAGAGCTATTCGGTTCACAAATTCAACCCACCATCAAAATTCAAAATTTAAAAAGATCGAAAGATCTTACAAAATGTTTAAACTCTCTTTATCTCCACAGAATGCAAACATTGCTGAGTTCTGTGAGTCATCAGCTAAGGGGCAAATTAGCCTCCTTATTATTTAAGCCATAACCTAAATTTAAAAACAACACCCTTAACCACCCTTTACCAAAAATTCTACCTGCGGTTAAACCCTATTAAGGGTAGGTACGCAGAAAAATATCGTCGGGCTGAACCACAGCCTGCCAGTATGTCGTCGTCGTCGTCTAGAATGCTTGCCAGGATTTTCAGGCGGAACACTCTGTTTCATATAGTTATTTAGCAAAGACCTTTATTTAAATTATTTCACAATAGTCTGCTACCTTAATATATCGTTATATATGTTTATATATATTCTCATGTTGCTTTAGGTGCAGTTATTGACAAAGAAAGCACAAAGAAATAGACCACTTTTCATCCTTCAAACCCAAACACACACTACAGCACATATAAAACAGTCGAATGTCTCACAAATTAACCCCAACATAAAGAATTCCCCAAGTTAATGGAGGATCATGTTCGTGATGCAACATTTAGCATTTTTGCTGAATAATGTGCGGAGTCGTTGTCAAGATGTCTTGTAGTATTTTCCCTTAACCTTCTAAACACAATCGTCGTTTATATCTCAGCTCTTTGAAGTTCGAACTCGCTCAAGGAATATGATGCCTATTTTTTGATTCAACTAAGTGTATCTTAAGATGATTCAACATAACCCATCTGTAGGTTTGCACACACATAGTGACAAATGATAAGTCCAGTCACTTTTAATGTCAGTTTATTTTCCTTCTAAAACTGAATCACAAAACACAGTCCTCTGTTTTATTGTTAACACAATTTATAACTCACAGCTATTCTGCTCTCTCGTAACGTTGACACACTCTTCATTAGTAGTTAGTCTATCTCACAAACATCTGACTTCTATGATACACTCATAAACATATCAACATTCAACTCGAAAGTGCTTCAACACTTAGAAACTAACACATCTTTCTTGTTCAACATTAAAAAACGCTCGTTAAAAACTGCCTTCTCTCGCGTCTCGTCTGGCTTATGGCCAAGAGAACTACTTGGAATTGTCTGGAAATTATTGTAAGTACATCGGCAGTCCAAAGTTTCTCGAAACGTCTAGAATTATATTTGTTCCGGTCCGACCATTGCTGTCCTTATTTATTGGCCGCGGTTGCCTAGCAACTCTGTGGTATGAGGTAGCTTGAACTCGATCGTCTCATTGACGGACGGAGCGCGTCACAACTAATATACACACAATGTAAACTATTATTTCACTAGGCAAACCAAGACATGGGTAACATACTGTGACACTGGCCGCGGCGGACAGTAACGGACGATCGGGGCCGGTCTGCCACAGTCCACTGACGGTGCGTGCTCAAGGACAGGTTGCATCGCGAAATTGTTGTCAACATGCGACAATAAACAGAGCCAAAAGGTGTTTTCCAAATTATTCAACAAGTGTCCCGCAGTCGGCGTATTTGTAGAAGCTCGAGAAAGATATGTGTTAGGTCATCCTCACTATATAAGGAGGCGAAGCAATTATCTCTTGAGATTTTGTTGACAACTCAAGTGTAAGGTCTTTTATGCAGACTAAACCCATAAGATACAGCTTCATTTCTTGAGTCACTCTGAAGATGCCCAACGCAGTCTTGGGCGACACGTCAGACAATATATCGATTGAACCACGGCCTACAAACCCGAAAACTACTATTCATTGTATTAATGCCAGCCGTGAAAGCCTTAGCATGTATAAAATTATGTTTGTTGTTCAATAAATGGCACACCTGATTGACAGTGAAACAAAACCTCAGGCTATTTTTCCACGGGACGAGGGAATTTGTGATTAAAATAGCTTAAATAATCATTTAAATGATATGGCTATCTCGGTTCGTTTTGGGCATGGAAACCAATTACTGTTCACTCATCCGTTTAATTTTAGAATTGTAAGCACTGCTGTAATTATTAAAATTTATGTTCATATAAGAGAAATCTATCTACATCCGTTCCAAAGGGGTAGAAACTTGTTTATGAATCTTAACAGCAGGAACTGTGTAAGTATGTAGCGTAATACAAATGCCTGCATATTTCAAGTTCCTCTGAAACTTTTTTTGAAATACCTTTTAGTAAACTAACATTTTAGTATATTTCATAACCAATGTAAGTTCTCAGCAAAGTTAATATGTTGAAGTACGTAATATACGCTGCAGAAAGAATTCATTAGCTGCTTTAAAAAACAATAAGTAAAATATAGCAAGAAAATATTCTAATCATTAAGGCCAGGAGAAAAGGAAATTAACATTTACGGTTACAAACTTGGGCTTTTTGTAGCTATGTCGTGGATTACAAACAATTTCCATGCCCGGTACTTTTTGTAGGTGTCTGCAGAAAATACTCACAGACTCTGTCTAGCATGAAAGATTATTTTTTACCTGATTTCGTGTTACCCAAGATAAACTTGGCAGAAATATTTTCAGCACACATTTCGTTGAAGTTATAAGGTGTTTAGAGGAAATAAATTAATAGATGCTTTAAAACTGGCTCGGGCTAAGTTAGCTTACAAATTCCAAGTCATTCCATAACGCTGCGAGGCGTTGTGAGCACCAACAGTACTTTGAAAAAACAATAAACATGTGGAAAATTCAACCCAATAACGGACATCTCGGAAATGACTGATGCTACAGAAAACATTATTTGAAATAATGTGTGTGTGTGTGTGTGTGTGTGTGTGTGTGTGTGTGTGTGTGTGTGTGTGTGTGTGTATTATAGTGAGCTATATTTTTGTGAAGTAAGCTTAGTGTATCTATTGAACCTATTTAAATATGTATTGTATTCCGCTTGACATTTTGAACGAAGCCAAGAGTGCTGAGACATCAATTTCAGAAAAATCAAAACATGTTTACGAAAAAGAACATGGAAAGCTTTGGGAACGGAGAAACAAAACTGTTAGTTTGCGAGAGCGATGATTTCAGGTTTTCTTACATGCACACTGGAGAAAATTATGTAAGGCGGTAATGAGATCTCTGCTTGTTGTTGCCATGGCAATTACGTCATTTATTTTCTGGCATTGGTGCCAGAAAGAGAGTAATTTTGCAAGATTTAATCAGTCGTAATAAGCCATTTTAACGCTATGGTTGCATACATATCAGTTTTAGATTCAGATGACCTTTTCAAATCACGCATTTCGATGAAACCCCGATAAGGTATTTTTATGTGGAGCTCAGTACCTTTTTCACCTACTATGTGTACTCCTGCGGAAAAAGAGCCATGCCAGGAATGTATGCATACTTTCATACGTGCATACATACACACATACTGACAGATGGACAGTCAGGGATATCTACTTGTTTAAAATTGTAGGTAATCGTGGAGTTGTACTTTTCCCGTTAAAGTAGCCTAGCGATCCAGACGTAACTCTTTTTGCTCTCTCTCTCCCCCTCTCTCTCTCTCTCTCTCTCTCTCTCTCTCTCTCTCTCTCTCTCTCTCTCTTGTTCACGGGTGTACATATTAGTGAAACAAAATGTACTTCGTACATAGCCTTCTTCTGTTAGGCTGATCTCATTTCTGGGTTGCACCAAAGAGAACATGCCTAATTGGAAAATACTTTATAGGCCTCAATGCCGGTTTCTATGAAAACCCCTCTTCTTTAGGCTGAACTATAGGTTACTTGTTAGGACTTCCTTAATTTCAATTTGAGTTCCACTGCTTGTTTTTCGTTTCGTGTGCCCTAATAATTATCTCATAACTTTTTAATGAGAACATTCTGGTGCACAGAAAACCGCCAAGCCTCCTTTTATAACTATGTGTTATAAGTTTTTCACCATAAATATACTTGTAAACTCGCGCACATCAAAGCCAGGCTTTCTAAACTTGCTTTGAGGATCTGCGGAAGGCTGTAACCAAGTTCCTTTTAATACCAAGGGAGTGCAGAATTTGGAAATTACGTAGTTTGTTAAACTGCGCGAGTTTTACAGCAAGTGCCACACCTTTGAAATAGGAATACTGTCCTAGTAAGGCAGAAAATCGGTACCTTATAAAAAAAGAAAAATAAATACACTGACTTTAGCTTTGTAATGTATAACTTTCTTTGAACCGAGCAGAATTCACGCTGTAACAAATGAAAACAACAGTTACTGCTACAAACACTTTTACTGTAAGCATTTTGGGTAGCGCAAGCTTTGCACTTTAAGACCCGTTACACACATACACACGCGCGCGCGCGTGCACGCACTCACAAACACACAAACAACCAAAACATCAGTTGGTTCGAATCACTTCTCAACTACTGAGTCACAACTACAACTAAACTGTACTTGAACGCTGTCAAATTAATTTACTGAACTCTCTCTAAAAACTGTCCACTGTTCACTCTTAGCTGCACTCAACAAACACCAGCGAATTGACTAGAGTGACTCAACTGACCAGACTAGACTGCTGCCGATTACTTTAAACGGCGCGAACAGATATAAAATTTTCTGGAACACTGAACTGCTAGAACTGGTCCTAGCGAATATTCCGCAGCAGAAAGACGGCACACAAAAGCCACTGTTGTTTTGCAGCTACTGTTCTTCAAAGACGACGAGCCATTTGATGCAACTGACCGGCCCTAAACCCTCCGCGGCAGGTAATTAGTTGGTTTCGTAGCCGTGGTGACCAAACGGGGTGTCTACATATTATTGGACTTCAAAAGACTGTGTTTCCACAAGTAGTTCACACAAATAAGCCACTATGCCACCATCGAAAAGGGAAAGCTTGAATTTTTGTGTTCACCTTAGATGCCCTCGATAAGAGCACCACGTGAAATGTAGCAGAAGTTCAGCTGGGATCCAATTCATATCACACCCTCTAAGGCACGCTTTGTGAGAAATCCTCGGTGACTGATGATTTCCCTTCTCAATGTCACCAATGTCGCTGGTAGTGGAGGGATGTAAACACTATATTTCACAGAAAGAAGTCACACACTCTTAGGTTAGGTCAACGGGATGTCATGTGCAGAAGATGTGAACATAAAATTCTGGTCGTGAAATTTTCATAAAATGCTAGCTCCTTTGCTAGATCAGCGGGCTGCAATTTCTGTAGGAATAACTTCACATGCTTCCCTGCAATCTTCCACACTGTTCATGTTGACATCTGAAACTTTCAGGGTTTCGTTCAAAGCTTTGAGTCGTTTCTTCTTTTCCACATGACATTTTCCCTTGATCACAGATACCTCCTCTGTAAAAACAAGTTTTCGCACCAGTGTTGGATAGACGACCCGGCAGGTTTAGGAAATCCAAATTGCCTGGAAAAGCGCTATATCACTGCCTATTTCACAAATCAAAGTACACTAGATACCCAGCTACGACCGATTTGTAAAGCTGTCATTGTTTGCCAAAACAGTGTACACGTTTCTTATTAAATGACAAATGATAATCAGTTGCACTGCACGAAACCTTAAACGTTCCTCTCTCAGATGGTGGTACAACACTACTTGTTAATTACTGGTGAAAAGACAGCCTTATGAAATCTCACAATAATTTGTAGTCACGCCCTACTTACACTTTTATTAAAGGAATATCAGATGTTAAATGAAACAATTGGAAAGTGAAGGGGGAAGGGACGTTTTACAATGAGCATGTAAAGCCTACTCGATCTTTAGTATGGTATCCTTCTGGATACGGTGCATATGCTAGTTATTTGCATGCAACAGGTTTATTATACCGCTCGCAAAAGTTAAAGGCATGTGACGCTGGCCAATGCTCAAGCAGAGCGCTGTTGCCAAGGGTAGTGCCTGTACCGGCAGACGGTCTGTACATAAGGTTGTGTGAGATGCATGCACCACATTCGGCAGCGCTGGTAGGAGGGGCAAGCGTAGTATTTGCTGGAGTCCGCAGTACGCCCCGCCTCCATATGCCTTTAAGTTTTGCGAAGATTATAGTGATGACAGATAGTGTAACAAATGAGAACACCAGTTACTGTTAATCACATTTTTGTCTTCCAAGTGCTTAATGTAGAGCTAACGTTACACTTAAAGTCACTGTTGCACAAACTCAGAACAACTTATCCGATGAGTCTAATCACAACTGAACTGTTACTACTGGATCACAACTCACACTGAACTGTATTCGGCATGATTCACTGTCACTGTCCGCTGAACGCTTCACACATTCTCACTGGGTGCTCAGCAACCCCGCACACAACGGGAACATTTCTAGAAGGGGAATATTCTTGAATGCCAGAAAATCAAGCCTCTGGAGACCAGAGTACACAATAGCGATAGTTTATGGTCCTGTTATATGACGGATGCTTAACGCAGTTAGGCGCTCGGGTCCGTTGCGTGGTGTAGCCGCCGGCGCGGTGACATTTTTGGAAAAGAGGAAAGTGCTGTTCTCAGACAGAAGATACAAAGAGGGACACGAGTATGCGCACACCCATAAACTAAGTCACGGATATTTTTCTAAAAGTGTATATTGTGAAAGGAGGTCTCAAAACATACATTTCCTGTGAAATATTGAAATCAAACATTTTTATGACACTCAGTACGCAAAGAGAAACAGTACAGAATCACCTTCTATAACTGATGCACTTGTTGCGCCTCTGCTGTCTCCTCCTGGATTCTGTTGCTTGTTCCATCACCACTGCCCCCTGGTGTTTAGAGATATCCAGGTTACCTGTTTCTAGTACTGCATTCTGTGACGTTGATTACTGACTGGTTATGTTGAAGAACATGCTTGTCTGCACTTTTTGGTCATATACCGCTTCAAGAAACTTCTCTCATATCTAACTAGGTACTAAAGTTGCATATACCAGTAAGCTATTTGCTGTTCCAAAGTATTTCACATTGAATTTTGTGGTGTGTTAAGTTGTACACAATGTGACGATTTCTCTTTCCCCATCTACCTGCTTTTGAACGCACGTTCTATGTCCACTGTCGACACACCGATGGCTAGGTATATCATCACTCCACGCACAAATATTTGTCTCCTCTCATGTCTCTGTCTTCACGTACCCACAATTATTATTCTTTCTACTTTTAATTTTGCTAATAGTTTCCTTTTCTTCTAGGTTGCTCAGTGTAACTATTTCTGCGCGCACACTGTCTTCCATACTTCCTTCTTTCCACCGCATGTTGTTAAATACTTTTTTCGTTTTCTCTGCCAGCTTCACATCCTCCATTGAGACCGAGAGAGATGGCTCAGGCAATTGTGGCCCGGTTCGACCCCCGTGGTCTATCTTCCTGATGCATAGGGTTTTTCATAGGTTTCTCAGGGTTGCCAGGCGAATGCTGGGAAAGATTTCCTTATCATCCGAATTTCCTGTCCGTTCATTTTGTTACGTTCATCATTGCATCTCACCCTTCATCCCGTTAGATTTCTTCCAAAGTCGGAAGGGTCGACGAGCGTCGCGGCAGCAGCATGGCAGGGAACACGATGCCCTCTGGAAATCTCGTACTCCTGATTGCAATGTAAGTCTACTGCTTACCGGCTCCCCATGAGATAGTACAAGCCCGAGGGGGGAGATGCCAGTTTCCGAGTCACGCGCCCCCATTGGGAGTTCGGGTGGAACAGGAACCAGACTGAGTCAGCCTCCAGCGGGGTTATTCTAACTGGAAACACGTAGGGACCCTGAAACTTGCTCTGTCGCGGCAAAATTCCAGCCGCCCTTAGGATCCATTCATCTTATCCAGCCCCCCAAGGGTTGCCCGTCAGGGACACAGGCACCAAAGATCGAGGTGTTAAGTCTCTCTCAGTAAGTTGACATAGAATCAGTCCTTCGTTGTGACTGAGAATCTACAACCCTTGACAACAATGGACAGAATACTGAAAGAAAGAGGCAGCCAACTTTAACTGTTCTTCTACAACTACTGGACCAGTCGATGAATGTACAGGTCGGAAGAAATTATAACAAGCTAGCGCAACATGGTGAACACGCTTCCCTATGTGTTACTCTCGTATAAATAATAGAACTATATACCTACTTGAGAAAAAGCTCAGATTTCAGTTTATACCTATTATTTTGAAAGGATTCCGTACCCGAAAGGTTTTACAAATACGAAGTTAAAATTTCAGGATCCTTAGCAAACATCTAGTAAAGCGTCATTGTTACCTGTAGTTTGGAGTTGACCTTTTTGTACAACATAGTGCCAGGAATGAAACAAGGTAATTATGTTTTAAGAGCTGCGATATGCAGAAACGAAGGTGGGAGTGATCTGCTAAAGGCTTGTAAAAGGAAGTTTATGATAAATGCAGTAAAATTCTCAAAATTGTACCTCTAAGGAAGTAGCTTTATAATAACAATTATTAATAATAATTTCTTCTGACATTGAGCCGTTCTGTCCATCAGTGACTGGGCTATACAGATAACCAAACTCCTATGAATGTGTAAACACTGTTATTCTACCGAATTTAAATTTGAGCTGGTTTAATCAATAATCCAATTATTCTTTGCTTGTATGACACTAAATGCACAACATTTTAATGACTGTACTTTAACTCTTCTACGAACTTTTATAACTGCTGCTTTATGTTGAAAATAAATCTGTTTCCGTTACTTTTTGACATAAAACAGAGATAAGTGATCAACATTTTATGGCAGTATGGTCTAAAGCAAAAGACATGCGCTTCGTAGGACAACTGTTACAACTGATACTATAGGAGCGTAAAGGAAAATACCGAAAAAGTATTTATATGGTTTACTTTATTTGACATCTGCATAAATAGGTATGGTCCTGTACGCTAGAGTAGTGCATTGGAGCCAGTTTTTCTGACAATGAACCCGAGATGGAATCACCAATGGGAGTGAGGATTTTTCAGTTCATGTAATAGTTCCTATGTTCCGTGCGTTTTTCATTATTTCATGCTGAGAAAATCATTATCATCTGTGTTCCACACTAGCCCTAGTTGAGCGAACTTCTTAGTGATCTGAATTCAAGTAAGGCACGCAAGCATTGGGCTATACCCGAAGGTTGGACCTAAGTAAGCTGTGCATAGGACTAGGTAATGACACATTTTACCTGAGTGGTGGGAAGGCAAGCTTCGTAATGACAGTCCATGTCCCCTGGATGGCTCCAAGTTGTATTACTTTGTGAAAAGTCAAATACTCTAATAGTACTCTAATAGACTACCCATTGGGTAGTAAAAGTGTCCAATGTACGAGTTTTGTAATAATAGTTTCTGCATGAGTAGAGAAAAATTATGTGAGTGCAATACATCAGATGTATTAGTCATGCCCAAGGTGAATGAGTGTTTTTACGGTTACATTTACAAATAGGGATTACGCTCGACGCAATCACTTACTGCTTAAACAAAAATAAGTGTAAATACAGCATATTACCGAAAATTTCGAAATTGAAGGCTTTTTTTAGCACATTCACATGTTTTAGCACTTCGATCTTATACACACAAAATATAAACTCCAGTATTGTGCTCTGCAGGTGAACTGCTTTAAAACTACATATACTTTAGTACAGTGAGGTTTCGACGATATTATCAGTTTTAAAAGTAAAAACCACAGCTGACGTTTTGTCAGCTGTTGCTTTAGTCCAAGCTGCCTTTTTGCTTGTTTTTAAGCCATGTTGGTGCTGTGTATTAAGCGATTTTTAAACATAAGCACATAAAACCCATTTTGCAATTTAAAATAGAGTGTTTATTTAAAATGTGCTCTTTTAAAAGCAGGAACGCGAGCTGACATTCTCCTCACCTCGGAAACAAACTAAAATGTACGCCTTTTAAGGCACTAACGTTGTTAAGCACCTTAACAATCTGTCCCATTTGCGTGTCAATTAATTTCCGTTTACAGGGACAACGCTGTCAGCCCTTAATTTCGCCTACTAGTTCGTGCAATTAATTACTGCTTAACATGTTACTTAATTGAACCGGTCGCTTCTTTCCATTTTCTGCGTGATGCTGTAGTCAACAGCTGAAAACCACAATGTTTCACTTAATGCAATTTACCGCCTACAAGCACCATGCTCTTCAAATTGACAGACGTTCAGCTGTTTTTCGGAAGTATTTGCTCTTAGTTTTAATTTCGATTTCTCATTATCTTGGAACAGCAGGGAGTCACAGTTACCATTTCTATTTCAATTCTCTCTGTTCAATGACGTAACTGGAAGTAAATCTTTTCTCTCTGTTCAATGACGTAACTGGGAGTAAATCCTTTCTCTCTGTTCAATGACGTAACTGGGAGTAAATCCTTTCTCTCTGTTCAATGACCTAACTGTGAGTAAATCCTTTCTCTCTGTTCAATGACGTAACTGGGAGTAAATCCTTTCTCTCTGTTCAATGACGTAACTGGGAGTAAATCCTTTCTCTCTGTTCAATGACCTAACTGTGAGTAAATCCTTTCTCTCTGTTCAATGACGTAACTGGGAGTAAATCCTTTCTCTCCGTTCAATGACCTAACTGTGAGTTAATCCTTTCTCTCTGTTCAATAACCTAACTGTGAGTAAATCCTTTCTCTCTGTTCAATGACGTAACTGTGAGTAAATCCTTTCTCTCTGTTTAACGACCTAACTGTGAGTGAATCCTTTCTCTCTGTTCAACGACCTAACTGTGAGTGAATCCTTTCTCTCTGTTCAACGACCTAACTGTGAGTGAATCCTTTCTCTCTGTTCAACGACCTAACTGTCAGTAAATCCTTTCTCTCTGTTCAACGACCTAACTGTGAGTGAATCCTTTCTCTCTGTTCAACGACCTAACTGTGTGTGAATCCTTTCTCTCTGTTCAATGACGTAACTATGAGTAAATCCTTTCTCTCTGTTCAACGACCTAACTGTAAGTAAATCCTTTCTCTCTGTTCAATGACGTAACTATGAGTGAATCCTTTCTCTCTGTTCAACGACCTAACTGTGTGTGAATCCTTTCTCTCTGTTCAATGACGTAACTGTGAGTAAATCCTTTCTCTCTGTTCAACGACCTAACTGTGTGTAAATCCTTTCGCTCTGTTCAACGACCTAACTGTGAGTGAATCCTTTCTCTCTGTTCAACGACCTAACTGTGAGTGAATCCTTTCTCTCTGTTCAACGACCTAACTGTGAGTAAATCCTTTCTCTCTGTTCAACGACCTAACTGTGTGTAAATCCTTTCTCTCTGTTCAACGACCTAACTGTGAGTGAATCCTTTCTCTCTGTTCAACGACCTAACTGTGAGTGAATCCTTTCTCTCTGTTCAACGACCTAACTGTCAGTAAATCCTTTCTCTCTGTTCAACGACCTAACTGTGAGTGAATCCTTTCTCTCTGTTCAACGACCTAACTGTGAGTGAATCCTTTCTCTCTGTTCAATGACGTAACTATGAGTAAATCCTTTCTCTCTGTTCAATGACGTAACTGGGAGTAAATCCTTTCTCTCTGTTCAACGACCTAACTGTAAGTAAATCCTTTCTCTCTGTTCAACGACCTAACTGTGAGTAAATCCTTTCTCTCTGTTCAACGACCTAACTGTGTGTAAATCCTTTCGCTCTGTTCAACGACCTAACTGTGAGTAAATCCTTTCTCTCTGTTCAACGACCTAACTGTGAGTGAATCCTTTCTCTCTGTTCAACGACCTAACTGTGTGTAAATCCTTTCTCTCTGTTCTATGAGCTAACCGTGAGTAAATCCTTTCACTCTGTTCAATGAGCTAACTGTGAGTAAATCCTTTCACTCTGTTCAATGAGCTAACCGTGAGTAAATCCTTTCACTCTGTTCAATGAGCTAACCGTGAGTAAATCCTTTCTCCATGTTCAATGAGCTAACCGTGAGTAAATCCTTTCTCTCTGCTCAATGAGCTAACTGTGAGTAAATCCTTTCTCTCTGCTCATCGACCTAACTGTGAGTAAATCCTTTCTCTCTGTTCAATGAGCTAACCGTGAGTAAATCCTTTCGCTCTGTTCAACGACCTAACTGTGAGTAAATCCTTTCTCTCTGTTCAACGACCTAACTGTGAGTGAATCCTTTCTCTCTGTTCAATGACGTAACTGTGAGTAAATCCTTTCTCTCAGTTCAATAACCTAACTGTGAGTAAATACTTTCTCTCTGTTCAGTGACCTAATTATAAGTAAATCCTTTCTCTCTGTTCAGTGACCTAACTGTGAGTAAATCCTTTCTCTCTGTTCAGTGACCTGTGAGTAGATCCTTTTTCATTGTTCAGTGACCTGTGAGTAAATCCTTTCTCTCTCTTCGGGCACCTTACTGTGAGTAAATGCTTCTTCTCTGTTTAGTAACCTAATTGTGAGTAAATCCTTTCTCTCTATTCAATTACCTAGTTATGAGTAAAGCATGAAACCAGTTATTTGTGGTATGTTTAGTTTAAGTTTTTGTCATATAAATAACTATTTATTTGCGTTTAATTTAAGGGGAAATTGAAAGATATTTTCTGCCGGTGCCAAACTTCCAAGATGCAAAAACGGTTACCATGTAAGTTACTTAACATTTCAACTAAATTTTGCCAGCAAGCTATTTAAGTTTACTATTCAAATAGTATAAATAATGTATATCGATGCCGGATTTCAAGAAAACTCCCATGTAAGTAGCTATTCCATTCTTTAGCTAACTACCGGATTAACTAGTGAAGTCTCTGAACTTCAGTGACTTACAACAAAGACAGTAGACCATTGGTTTACTATGAAGAAAAGAAGATCTAATTCGACAGAGCCGGCGTAGTTGGATATATAGTTACCTAATCACACGTATGATGTTGCTGGCACTTCTAATTTTGTTGGTAAAGTCGTTTCGCCTTCTCTGCAAGCCAGTGTAGAAAAAATTAATAGAAGTAAATTTTTCTCTTAGAGGTACAACATATTGTCATCATTAATTTCAGAAAAAAAGAGTAGTATAAAGCAAAGCCATGGACACGGTTACAAATTGAAGTGAGAAAGCGGACAACGTGGAACTATGTCATAAGAAGAAAAGTAATTAATCAGTATAAAATTTACTTGTGCTATTTCTGAACATTTTACCAGGCCTGTAACTGCTGTTAGTGGCACCAATAACGTTGGAAAATTATTAATCATAGAACCCGTGTCTCACAGATAGTAAATAATTGCCTTCACCTTGTAAGCAACAACTTGTAATTGACAATAAGTCACCCTCAGGATATGGTAGTTACACTTACATACATATACGTAGTTATATGTTCTTTATGTATATGCCCGCCTCGATAGCGTGATGGTTAGCGTGTCTGCCTCACGTTCAAGAGGTCGCGAGTTCGAATCTCGCTTAGGGTAAGTTTTCCGGGTAAGTTTTTTTTCCGAGGTTTCCCTTATCCTGAGAAGACGAATGTCGGGTAACTTAAAGCTCATTTCATTCATTCGTCCGATATGACACAATGTTGGAGGACGTTAATTTAAAAAAAAAAAAAGTATGTATATACTTGAAATAAATAAGTAAATTTAGTATCACAATCAACACTGCACATCGCTTATTGTGCATATGTAGAACTATATTGGTGCATTCGTTTATTATAAACGTGTAGTAATACAAGTGTAATTGACAATTCATCAGGATATGGTAGTTACAGTTAAATAATGTATGTATATGCTTGAAAAAGTACAGTTGCTTAAAAGGGGCGGTGAGTGGATAGAGGAAGCTCTTCATTTTATGGTATTAGGTGTGGTAGCTTGTCGAAATTGGAAACGTACATCACTGCTATAAACACTGATAAAGGTATTTTGTGACGAAAGAGGGTTTTTAGAACATACACAATCTTAGGAAATACATTGAGATTCAATATAACCTCTTTGTCAGACAAGATAGTATAATGAAGAACAGAACATAAATAAAACACTTCCCGGCAGAAAACTACAATTCTATACTCACATCAATCCACAATAATGCATACAGCACTCGATTTTATGTGCTTGTGTCTGAGGATGTCATAATATGAAACAATTTACAGGAAACCATGCAAAGAAAGCAATAACTCTAAGTGCTTTCTTGCAACCTAGTAAGGTAGGAATTTACCTTAATTTCGCAATATTATGATTACAATTTATAATTCGTGGGGTGAAACAAAAATAGTGGCAAGATTGCTGTGGAAGTGAAACAAGAAGATTGTCACTTTTACCACAGGTTAGCCTATGTCTGGTCACAATGCATGCGCTATAGAGAGAAATAGTTGGTCTAAGCTGTTGTGTATCACCATGTATACAAAGCAGAATCAGTCATCTTGGCTGAAAGTTTGGTCATAATAGAGACGCCTTATTGCTCTTGGTGAAACACGGGTCAAATCATACGAATCTCTACTTAAGTGAGTGAAATCGTGTATCATTTGTTTAAAAGTTAACTTCGATATTGCATAATTTACAAAATAATTAATATTAGGCTATGGGTATGAAAAACCTTTAGATATGCTATTTTTCAACGTATTATTTCTACAAATATTTACCTTCTTTGCAGGCTACGCCACAGTAATCGATTTAAACATGTCATTAATCAATAAAATCAGCTAATAATTTGTTGTTCTATAATCACAGTTTACTTCTGGAATGAAATTTGTTTTTACTAGTCATTCAACTAAATTGTACGTACATAAACATTTTTGTAAAATTTGTATCTTTTGGAAGCATATTAGACGGACGTGTGTCTTTGTGATGAAGCAAAACAGTAACCTGTGCAACAATTCTTTTTATGGAAGAAAACTTTTTCCTGATGGCGTGCGAATCAGAAAGTATAGGGAGGACTGGATTACACCAATCAACTCTGTGAGCCCGCTCGCAAAAGAAACATTTGATATTAAAATCCGAGAGACTCTTGGGATCAGGCGCTGCAGCATTCCCCCGTCCGACCGGAACGTAATTTCCAACTCTGGGGTGGAATAATTCATTTCGGAAACCTTAGCCGCAAGCCATGCTGGAATGTGTGGCTCGTGTGCTAAGACTCCAGTTATCCCCGCACTTGAGAGCAGCTGTGTCATTTATGAAGATCATGACAGTTATTTCAAACGTGTAGGCCCCACGTTGTTAAATTTAACCTCCGTTACACATACCTAAACCATTTGCACGTTTCTGGTCTTCCAGAGGGAGATAAATATATTTGAAGGGCCGTAGAATTCTAGATTTTAGACTAAAAGTGGGCCATTTAAGTAGAAGACCAATTTGGGATTTTTTAACTGAAAGTATATCGAAAATAAAACTACTCGTGTCGCACATAGACCCCAAGTTTGACAAGAAGCAAGTGTTTACAAATTATAACTGTACACCAATAATATATAATTTGTTAAACATATAGTACTTAAAAGGTATTAAAATAAAGAGCACAGAAATTGCTGCTAAAAGATACCTTTGCTCAAAATCATTTTATTCTGTAAAACATCTAACGGTCAAATTATCCTACTAATACTTATACGGCTTTGTAAGTAGT
This sequence comes from Tenodera sinensis, assembly GCA_030765045.1. Taxonomy (NCBI): domain Eukaryota; kingdom Metazoa; phylum Arthropoda; class Insecta; order Mantodea; family Mantidae; genus Tenodera; species Tenodera sinensis. Next base: position 42,837,443 of record CM060966.1, on the reverse strand, counting down.
CCCTAACTCATTTTATTCTGTATAAGATTATCTAAATGACAAATTATCCTGTTAAGTTTATGTAGTTTTGTGAGTAGTTTCCAGCTTCTTTAGTGATAAATCACTGTTAATTACATGTGATGCCAGTTCGAAAGCTTCTTAAATGTATATGTATTAAACAACTCTAAAAAGATGACATATTGGTAACTGTATAACTAAATGATGGGACACGGCAGGAAAAGCCCAGTGAAAGTTTGAAACAAAGTTCACTTTTTACATGCAAATGTCCATTGTTATTCATAACTACAGGGAAGATTTGATTGTGCTTCTTAATTATCCCTGTTTTGTTTTTATGCGTGCATCTAACGTGTTTCTATTCTACATTGTACATTTCAATTGGCATATCCATTGTTCACGGGCCTCCATGGCTACTTGTGAACTCGCTGAGTGTAATCTAATCCAATATGCAAGATTTATCTCTTCGAATACTCTTACCTTGGACGCACCTATCACTGGATAGAAAGTGAAACAACTGCGGCTGATTTTTTCTTCGCTACATGGAATCTAATTTATTTTATTGCTCAAGAGGGACCGGAGCGCTGACCAGATCCCAACATCGAGTGCTGCACCCCACTCATGACACCTATAGTGGGCGGAGGTGGAGAAGGTAAGGGCCGAGCAGTAGGAATGTGTTCAAACCACACAGTTTATGTCAACCACATAGTTAACTAGCTCTGAGATATTCCTTCTTATTGCTTTGCATTTACTAAACCACATCCTTTTCTCAAAGCAAGGTCATTACTTTTTATCTCATGGTCATACAAAGTGAATGGAATTTCAAAGCGTTCACCAAGTGACTAGCTCTTAAAAAATTTGACTATCACATAAGAACATTTATTATTTTATTACCGGTACCTACAAGGCAAAATGTAAAAGTACCATTTCTATTAATGTACATATTGATCGCAAGAATAATTTGTATCAGAATGAGTGGGAAAACTGTCTAATACAACACATCAGAATTTCCTTCCTTTATATTTACATTTTAAACAAAAATTCATAATATTCCTACAATTAACCACTCATAATGACGAAACTAGTGCTATTATTTGTAAAGATAATAAATATCCATTAAAAATTGATTACAATTCACAATGAATAACTTATATATTGAAAAATGAATTTAGGAAAAAAAATTATACATATGTCATAAACATTTAAAATTTAAAGGCTTACGGACTTCCATTTTCAACATCACAAACTTCTGTTCCTTTGTCTTCTTCATGTTAGTCGGGATAAACAGTTGTAGAAATTATCTTATTGTCGATTTTCTAATAGACGTAAGGGGAATACCGGGATACAGTAGCCTTTGAGTGATAGTCAAAACTTTTAAAACTTTGAATTTCCGTTCTCTTTGCACGGCCAAACAGATAAAAAAGTAAATAAGGTCCGCACTCAAATAACAAGGAATATCTCCGAAATGGTTCACTCTACAAAAAATGCATACAGATATAACTTGTTTGTTTTGACGAGATCTACGTTTTGGTATAGTAAGATCTGGTATACCTCTTACACTTTACCAGTTATGCAAAAGTCATCCAGAGTAAACAGAGCTAAATAGGCCTTAGACAGAACATTCAAAATATACGTTTAATTCGCCATAAAAGTATCTTAAACATATAACATTTTAATCACAGTTTAGAGTAGAGGAATGTTCTTAAAATTTGTGTCGTATCAACTTTAATTTTTAACCAGTTTTACGTTTTTGAGTTATTCTGTTCACAGTCTGACACACACACACACACACACACACACACACACACACACACACACACACACACACACACACACAAAACTTTTTTTTAAATGCTTGTTTTAATTCCAGGGGCCTTAAAACTATATTACCGGTAAAATATCGACAGTGAATTTTTGGGTCAAATACAATACTTCCTCTATACAAAGTAAAATGATAAAAATTATATCTCTTGATCTGATTTGCTACTAAAATATTTATCCAAGTATATGTCAATCCATTATTTTGCCGCTATTAAATATAATCTTATTCCGGGGTACTTTGGCGTTATTAAATATAAACTGATGTGGGCTCATAACTTTTATGTTACGACCTCATGACCTTTCATCTAAATGTCAGTACTGTTAGGTTACTCTCACGCTTTAGTATTCTAGTTACACATTTTTCCCACATTCATAGACTTCCTAATGTTGCTTCTATAAGCTATCCTATACTTCGTGAGCCATAATATGCACGGGCTAGCAGTTCATGGAGAATGCTAAGCTTCCTACACTATATAGGTTATGTTGGATTAATTGTGTACAAATTCATTTCTGAATTTCCTGTTTTTACAGAAATTTTTGTACATCAAATAATTGCGATGTTTCACATTATTTTCTTTATTCACTCCTCTATAGTTATTCTTCTCATTGGTCTTCAACAAATTATCCTCTAAGTCAGAGGCCTGCAAAATGGGACCTCTGTGATGTCATTAGAAATGCTGTACAGCACATCAAGTGAGTTCAGATGAAGGGGGAAGGGGATGGAGAGGATTTGGTATGCACTGCAGCACTGTAAATATCTAGAGTGACATGAGTAGGTTACGATGTTTTTTACTAAACTAGCGAGACCTATAGAAATATCACAGCTAGCCGTTATAATTAGGAAGAAAATAATTCATCAGAAATGTGAGCTGTTTTATTTGATTTCACTGCTTTTAGTTTAAAAAAATAATATTGTTCACATTATTATTATTATTATTATTATTATTATTATTATTATTATTATTATTATTATTATTATTATTATTATTATTATTATTATTATTATTAGTAGTAGTAGTAGTAGTAGTAGTAGTAGTAGTAGTAGTAGTAGTAGTAGTAGTAGTAGTAGTAGTAGTAGTAGTAGTAGTAGTAGTAGTAGTAGTATTACTATTATTATTACTATTATTATTACTATTATTATTATTACTATTACTATTATTATTACTATTATTATTACTATTATTATTACTATTATTACTATTATTATTATTATTATTATTATTATTATTATTATTATTATTATTATTATTATTATTATTATTATTATTATTATTATTATTATTATTATTATTATTATTATTATTATTATTATTATTATTATTATTATTATTATTAGGTATTTACATTTTATTGACCAATTCATGAATTCCGAGTGATCTTTATGACACGTATAATAACGTTTTACATTAGTCTTAATGCTTCCTAGTAAAACTTAGACAAAGACGACGTTTGACGTTTTCCCCATGACGGTAAAGGAAACCTGTTCCTCCCATTCTTGCTTGTAGACATATGCATGCTTTCTTGAGTTCTTTACTGGCTTAGAGATGGCCATTATACTATTTGTTGTAGTAATATACAGTCCACATCTGACTGCTGAGTTCAGTCACTTGACTAGTGCGTGATAAGGGAAAGGGTACTTCCATGACGTTGCTACGTGGACCTTCCTCCCCTAAACTAGCAGGGGCTGCAATCGCGAGTGCGGATCAGTGCTCTACTTAATAGAGCATACACCTGTAAGGACTTACAAGTCATTACCTTGTGTCAGTAACGTATCGAGGTGCAACCAAACTTTGGGTCATAGCAGACCCAGGATGGGTGATCAGCCCAAAGCTGGTATGGCGGTGAGGAAGACGGAGGTGACATACAGTGATCAAAGAGATAATAAGAGAATTACAGATCAAAATTTCCAACCTAACATTCGTCTAGCGGCTGAGGGAAACATCCAGAAATGCTTCAGTCCGATTGGATGACCTTGGTGCTCTGAACCTGGAGGCTCCCAATTTAGCGCAGAGTAATCTTACTCGCTTACAACTGTGCTTACAAAACGATCTATTTTATTTATTTCTATTTCAGATAGACTTTCCAAACATATATCAGACCAGCAAGTGATAAGTGATTGTTCCAACAGACACAAACCGCGTGTAGGTAAAAGTTAAAAGGCAGAATCAGAACTGAAAATTTCAATGTCATAACCTGGATTTGAACCATGAATCTTTCTCCTTATCTGCAGCTACTCTTAAGTGACATTGGGGCTGAAAAATGATTAAAATATTATCTAGCTGACGATTTTTAGATTTAAGAATATAAACGTACCTCAAACCTTCAGTCATCAGTTGGAAGTGAAAAGTAAAAATTCCGCCATTTTTAAAGGTTTTGTGCATGTTTTAAATACCATATGGGCTACATTTAAACGCCTCTATTCTGCTTAATTTTTGGAGATATTTGAACAAAACGTGGGCTAAAAATGAGTAAAAAATAACTATATTCAGCGGAAAGAAGTGGTTAAGTAATGTATAGCGCACTAGACAAGAGAGGAAAAGTGTAACATGTAGGTATTCTGACTCATGATCATGATGCATATGTGTAGAAAAATTGATTTTTCTTGACTTTACATTTTGAATACATTATCTTCTTAAAGGTAATTTTGTACTATGCTCCTAGAATTTTTTCAGCATGTGCTCCAATTATATGATTTCCACTTCAGCCTTTGATTTTAAAATTGAAAGTTTGTTTAGCTTTAAAAAAACACCCAAAAAAGTTTAAAAAAAAAAAGATTTTCCTCATCCATCAAAGCAAAGGAATTAATTACTTTAAAAGTAATTATTGCTTCTTCCTACTAGAGACTGATGGTTCGTCTTGGGCAATTAGGATTTATAAAATAAAAAAATTGTATGATATTTTAATTTCTGATGCAAAATGGAGTATTCTGAATATTACATGTTTTCGCATTGTGAATAAGTTGTGAACAGCATAACTCAAAAAGGAGAAGTCGGTTAAAAACCAAAGTTAGCACTTATGTTTAATATCTTTCAAGAGTGCAACACTAAGATTATAAAGAAAATACCTCCACTATAAACTACCCTTTACTTGAAAATGTTTTAGAAAATTTTGATTTTCTGAAAAAATTACAAACGATTTTGATTAAAATGCTACATGCTTAAGATATTTTTGTCGCAAATGGAATTTATGTTTTTAATTTTGTGTCTATTGCCTAGTCCTGTTGAGTCTTGACTATTGCATAACTGGTAAACCGTAAGAGATACATCAAAACTTACTATGCAAAAAATGTCCAAATGCATTTTTTGTGGAATGAACCATTTTGGAGGTATTCCTATTTATTTGTGTATGCTTTGCTGTACCTAAACTCTTCTTAAATGAAGACTGTTATTCAGTTTGGCCGTGAAAGGAGAACGGAATTTCAAAGCTTTAAAAGATTTGACTATCGCTCAAAGCCTACTTTACTCCCATTTCCCCTTGCACCTAGAAGAAAATCGACAACACGATAATTTCTGCAAATATTTACCTCGATCAACATGAAGAAGATAGAGGAATAAGAGTTTGCAAGAATAATTAATACAAGAGTAGAAAAAGTCATGTGACTGCAACACATCATACTTTAGAGAAACAGTTTATGACGCGCACGCGCGCGCGCACACACACATACGAAAAAAAGCGCCCGCAAATGCTTCTTTGAAATTGAAACAGGGTTGAGGGCATCTTAAGCCATGCATTTCCGGTAACCTTTTAGGTTGTGGTAGATGGTAGAGGACATAGTGAACTATACTAAATATCGGATATAATAAGCTAATATGTTATTCACAGTGTCCATTAACTGTGCACATTTACCAGATCGTCTTTTGGTTTACTGCTAACGCATAATGATTCCATTAATCAAAGGTAGAATAATTATCAGCAACATCACAAAGACAACTAAAGCAAATAGCTAATTTTCAGTTTCAACAGAAACGTCAACAAACAGGCCAAATTAAGGCGTCAGCTACAGGTTTGATTCGGTGGCGCTCAATTACGGGTTTGTTTTCGCTGGCCTTCGGAATAGACTGGAAATTTGCTCTCCCCAACACCGCTACTTCCCAGTTCTGTTCTGTTTGTAGTTAAAACGAGTTCATCAAGAGCACAACACATGTTTTGTACAATAAATAAATGATGAAGCTCTAGGGAGAAATATAATTGGCAACATTAATTAAATTGCATGTTTCTAAATTAGCAGAATTATTATTTCGTTTTGAGCATTTACCTGACGCGAATGAGTTAAAAGCTCATTTCAATAGCCTTTATACCAATCTGCACCCAAAATTAATTACATCTGGTTGCCAGCATGGCCAACTTCCCACATAGTTCCACACACATGCACCACAGTTTCGAGACAGAGATTGTTATGCCCTTTCTGTAATAAGTGGCGATACTGTACAACTGTTATTCACCCACTTAGGTGCTAAAAATCTGCAGCAGACACATTTCATTGTATCCGTTGTCTCTGTATTACAAGTCGACAATTTATTCACACAAAACATGTATATTCATGTACTTACATCTGTACAAATGTAACAAGGTACTGCCACGTACACAAAACATAAGGTATATTTCCTACACCAAAGGCTGTCATAACCCAATTTATTCTCTTGAAACGAGGATGTATGAACTCAGTGAAGATTACAAACCATTTAGTTTTGAATATAGCATTTTGTGAGGCTAAGAATGCTACCACACAAAATGAATGAATGGAGGGAGGGAGGAAGGAAGCGTGGGAGGGAGGAAGGAAGGGAGGGAGGGAAGAAGGGAGGGAGGGAACGGGGGAAAGAGTGAAGGATGCAAGGAAGGATTGAAGGAAGGTAGGAAGGAACGAACGAATAAACAAACAAATAAATAGTTAAATAAATAAACTAACAAATAGATAAACATAAATAGAGAAACAAACAAAATGAACGCAGTAGTAATAACTGAAAATGTTCATTTATCAACTTTGTAGAAATAAACATAACTTTCTCTGCCTGCATATTTTAGTTTTGTAAAGCATTCCCAAACTATATCGAGCGAAATGGGTCCACGATAACGTGTGATGCTAGCATTTGGTACGTCATTGGTTCGATTTCCGGGCCTACCTTCCTTCCCCCTTTCGGGGGTTTCCTGAGTCACAGGCAAATGCCGGGAAGCATGAATACAACCCCAAATTTTCCGCCCCTTCATTTCAATGCGCTGTTTCAGGGTCGAAAGTGAGGGCGATGGGCTAGTATGGCGCTGCTGTGTGAGGAACTTGCGAACTGTAACTGTTGTTCTCGATGGAGGGCTGGCAATGTCGTCACCTGATATGCTGTCGAAACCCCTGAAGTTGACTTTCCTACCTTTATTCATGTGCGTAAACCAGTTATATGCGTACAAGATAGAATATAACTCCATAGTGCGAATTTAAGTCCCGGTATATGACCAGTGTCCCAACATCACGAGGAAAGTGAGGAGCAGCAACAGAGAGCGATCCTGTTGAAGAAAGTCAATATTCCGGCTGGAGATGTGTGATATCGGCCCCATCACCACCTCGTATAGGTAGAATGATTTGCCCACGCCTACTGCGTTATGTCGGTGTGAGGCCGGCAGCCGAGTTGACATGTCTAAGCTCGTCAGGCCTGTAGCGCACAGAATTGTTTTATAAACTTGCGTCCTTTTATACCTTAGGTTTAATTTGTATTAACACCCTATGAAAGCGGTTTTATTACGTCATGTAAGTTCCTTAGAGGGAAAGAAGAAGTGAGGTGCAGGCAATGAGGGGAAAGTAATGAGAGCATGGGAGAGGGAGAGGGAGAGATAGAGAGAAAAAGGAAAATGAAATGGGAAGAAATGTACAAAGTGAAAGAGGAAGAGAAAGTGGAAATGGAGTTAGTGATAGTTGCAGAGGGGTAGAGAAGAATTTCCTCATTTAACGAATGACTCAGAAACAGCTGTTCTACCAGTTATTCTGTTACACCTGCAAGATATCTCCTTCCAGATTTTTAAATTACTTTTCTGTCCAAGTTCATTTAACGTAACCTTTGTTACGATGTTTTGTTGTCTCTACCACTTAATTCCAGTATATAACTTAGCATGTCTAGGATGGTTCATCAGCCCAATATGGCGGTGAAGATGAACGAAATGAAAATATAGTGACCAAAGGGCTAATAGGAAACTTCAAATAGGTCAACTTAGAATTTGCCTAGCGACCGATGAAAACCACAGGAAAAAGAAACTAAATTGGTTGGAGCCCAAGATCTCTCGAATGTGAATTCTCAAGTTATCGTGGGGACACCTCGCTGGGTAGAGGTTTTTATATGTTGCATAAATACAGATTGTCCCATATTGCTCTACACACTCTTTGAAACCCTTAGGCCTTTATTACACTGTCACACTTCTGTCACAGCGTGCCAAAACGTTTGAGCACATGATGTGAACCCATTTAATGCTGACGGATATATTACACTATATCAAATCTTTTTGTCACACATTTTTAAAGTTAAGAGCACGTGCTCTACCTGTAAGTGCAATAATGGTTATCGCGTTAATACTAAACAAAAAATCAAAGAAGAATAATTATTTCTTCTTAATATGGGCTTCTCAACCCATTTAATTTCTTTCTGACACGTTTGCCTTTCGTTCTGGTTTTGTAATGTTCATGTTTCAAATTATACAGAACTTGTGACTCATAATAGGAAATGATAAGTTAGAAGGTAGCCACTGGTTAGGTATGTATGTCTGCCCACCAATTTATTTCTATTCCTTTTCTTAAATTATTATTTTTGGTGCCCCATTTACATGGTGCCTTTATTTCTGCCTTTGGAACAATTGATCAACACACTCCCTTACCGTAATCTTAATCTGTGGGATTGTGCCAATTTTGTTTATTACATTAAATTCACACGCATACATATTCATACTTCCACACTCCAGAGAAACTGGGAAATCAAATACGTGACCTCTGGATTTGAAGGTTAGGATAGGGGCGTCTGCTATTTTCACTTCAAATTAGTCCTAGGTACTATATTTATTACTAGTAAAAGCTTTATCTCATGTATGCAGTCACGTTTCAGCAAGGAAATGGGTCAGTTGTTATAATTCTTAAAGCATAGAAACTCACTCTTCTGTTCATAGACAAACATGACAATGCACTTATCGTTCGATCAGCAAGAGAGTACTGAAGTATTATTGGAAATTGGAGAATTTTCTTGAGGTTCAATGACGTTCGAGGTGTACCACGAACAAGACGGTAAACAATCACTAGAATCAAGAATAAACAAGTTTGAAGTCGATGGAACGATGGAAAATGTTTTCCGCGGAAGGATTTGTTTCATCGATAACAAGTGTTGAGGCGGGTTTTTGCGTTAAAAAGGGTCCTTGTTGGATGTTTACCGTGACAAAAGGAGATATGTTGAACTTCTACAGGCTTGTGCTCTATAAACATTGTATTTCTGTTACACTTCGTTGCTGAGAAATAATGTTTTCAAGAGTGTATGCATCACTGTGAGACAATGTAGTCTACTCATAATTTCCTATTTTAAGCAAGTGAATTTGATTTCCGAGTTTTCTTCTCGTTAAAGATGTTACTTACTACATTAACGTGTTGTCTCATTAAGTAACTATTATATACCTATATTTAAAATGCTTATTTTGATGCTTTTATACATACGAGCATGCACGTGCGCAAAAATTTCTGAAAACCCGTTTCGTTTCTACTGGAAGTCTCAAATAGTGAAACTTCAATTGGAATTTCAGTATTGTATTTAATTGTTGTGGATCGTCCCCGTAGCGCAGTGGTAGTGCACCTTTGAGGCATTTTCTCCGCTTGGAGGTGTGGCATCAGCCTCGTGATGCAAATTGAATAGCTATCCTAATGGCGTCCCTGAAAGCTGAAGTAATCGTCTTACGGCCGGGGAAGTCGGCGCGCCGATCCCCGCTACGTTTAACCTGCACTCCTCCGTGGCCTTCGTTGCTGCTGGAGAAACGTAGCGGCCGGGCGACAAGGGCACCTCAATATAGGGGAGACGCGCTAGGGATTATTATTATTATTATTATTATTATTATTATTATTATTATTATTATTATTATTATTATTATTATTATTATTATTATTATTATTATTATTATTATTATTATTATTATTATTATTATTATTATTATTATTATTATTATTATTATTATTATTATTATTATTATTATTATTATTATTATTATTATTATTATTATTATTATTATTATTATCATCATCATCATCATCATCAGCATTACTATCATAAAGTATTAGTTGTTACAAAATCCACAAATACTTACACATTTTGGGAAATATCGCGTGAAACTCAGCAAGAACAAGGGATTTAATTACAATAAAGTGGAAATGATTTTATGAATGGTTATCTAACCAGAAGACACTGGGATAGCTGAATTATTACAATGCACACGTTTAAATTTATCAGTCTCCGAGATAACTCAACCACTAAGGAAAGGACTCATCGATTAGTTCCAAGACATGGTATACACATGGCAAATTCATTGTTTATAATATGTACGCCATCTACGTCATTTTAATCTTTTGTAACTAATTTATGTTACCCTAAGTATAAGGTTTGTGTTAAGCGACGTGAGTATTTACTATCACGTTCATTCTTACAAGCATCTAGGGACAGGACGTAACAGTCCTAATTAAACAAAGTTTCCTCCTTTGGCAAAAATCCAAGCCAGTTCTCTTGGGTACTAGCTCATGTAGATGCATCTAAATGGTACAACTGTTCTCGTAATTTGAAATTAACAATGCTGGTAAGAGGTACATTTTGACTGCATACTTGGACGAGTGGTCAGCGCTACTGCATATCAGGTTCCAGGTTTGGTTCCCGGCTAGCGTCTCAAATATCATGTAATGTGGGTGTCTAATATTTGTATGTGTGTGAGAGAAACAGACAGACAGGAGAAAGAGAGAGGGGATCAAAGTTTAAATCTACATACATTTTCTAAAAAGAAGAATTATTAAAGAAAAACCAGGAAGCATCATTGTGGGTGGTAAATAAAATAAAATTGCTCCCAGAGTTATACTTCTTAATCCAGCGAGATGGCTCAGCGGTGCTTTTTAGGCTTATATTCAAGAAGTCTTGGGTTCGATGTCCATGGCCTACCTTCCAGACCCATGAATTTTTTTGGAGTTTCCCTTGGTCGTTAGGCCAATGGTGGGAAGAGCAATTACATCCCTCGAATTTCCTGTCCCTCCATTTAACCTCACCCTTCATCTGCTTGGTTGTTTATTGTCGGCGGGAGTTTCAGCAGTACATACGGCAAGTGCCTACTCTCTGCAAATCCTCGTCCTCTGGATCGGGGGAGGTCTCCAAGCTCCTGAGCCTCTGGGAAAGCTGTGAGTCCGCAAAGGGGAGAGGAGCGGATCTACAAGCCCCCACCGTGGAGTTCAAATCTGTAGGCACCCTACCCTCTGTTGTCGTCTCTCCTAAGGTGCGATCACTTTTCGCATGTCCTCACTTCACTCCTCCCTCACAGGGGCGTCTCGTCAGGGTAACATAAGCATAAACGATTTCATTGGTGGAGTTGCTAAGTACCCTCTCCGAACCTTGTTTATTCTGTGCTCTCTATCTCTACTTCTTAAATACTAGACTGCAGCACAACGATTCTTAGCTAAAGCTTTCTTTTTCCTTTCTTTTTTGCGTTTGGGAATGTTGGTGCAATCCAACTGGATTTCCTAAGTGGCGATGCCTTCAGGTTCGATAGCCTTTTGATCTACAGTCTACTCACAGAAAAATTAAGAATAGACTGAAAAAATAGGGGCAATTATTTCGGGTGAACATCTTGTCATGAAACCAAAATGTGAAGCTTATGTGCTCATTATTTCCATTCAATTCGACGTGGCACAGTGATTGAGATATTGATATATATATATATGGCCGCCTCCGTAGCGCAGCTGGCAGCGCGCTTGCCTGTGGCGCGGAGGACCCGGGTTCGATCCCCGGTACCAGCATGGGGATTTTATCCCCTCTGGGAGGTCTGGCACGGGGTGCACTCAGCCTCGTTAGGTCCCGGGGGGACCAATTGAGGAGCTACTTGATGGAGAAGTAGCGGCCCCAGGTCGAGAAGACCGCATAACTGGCCGGGAGGGCTCGGGGCGCTGACCACGTCCCACCCTCCAGTACTGCACCTCACCAATGACGCCTGTAGTGGGCAGAGGTGGGGGACGCAGCGGCTGGGCGGTAGGCCTTGGCCCTTCGTGGGCTGTCACGCGGGGTTTACATTACATATATATATATATATATATATATATATATATATATATATATATATATATATATATATATATATCAAAGAGCTATTTATAACTTAGTGTAGTGACTACTGAATATAATTTTGAAATTTTAACTGAGAAAACAAAAGTGATGGCACTTCATGTGTAAGATCCTGCAAGAGCCAACATTTTGATTCATAATACCTCTGTTGAACAACGCCTTTAATTATTTAGGCGCTTGAATTAGTAAGAACGGAGCATGAGGTGTAAATAGAAAACTACACTTATTCTAAAATATATGTGGGACAACTACACTAATTTTATCAAGAGAAATGTACCTATTTGAGGATATCTGCATATTTTACGTAAGAATATGCTGTCTATCTCTCAAGGTTTACTAATTATATAAAAGTAACTCACAATAAACAGTACTTCTAAGGTCATTCCCCGAAAATTCCCGTCAGAGTTGCGGAGGTCCTAGCGGACGACCAACAAGTGGTGGAAAAAGTTTTTAAATTGTTAGGAATGATAAACATGATTCATGGCTTTAACATTTTAAATATCAATATTTCATTCCTTTTGAATCTCTTCATAATTTTGTGTTAATTTTGGCTTTGACTCATATGTTTGGTATATTTTTCTATATATTTGCTTTTACTAGATTTTTTGTTTATATTGAAATCTATCTCCGCCTTTTTCCGTGATCCATTTAAAGAGCGCTGATCACCATGTAGTTGAACGTCCTTAACCTACATCGCATCACGTAGCATTCCCAGAAAATTCAACATAAACATTCATCTGGCATAGAAATATCTTAAGCAAATGCTACTTTAATGATAGTCAAAGTAGTTACGCTATTTTTATGAAAATCAAAATTGTGGAAGTATTTTCCACATAAATGGTAGCCTAGGTTGGAATATTTTGTTGAAAACCTTCGTGTCACACATTCTTGAAAGATGTGGACTTAAATATCATGTTTGATATTTAACCAACTTTTCTTTTTGAGTTACGTTGTTCACGAGCACACGGACCTTTCATAGTCATTTTTTAGTTTTTTTTTTGGGGGGGGGGCGGGGAGTTCAAGACATGTATTTCTAATGAAATTTTATATCATTTTTTGAGTGGAATGCAAAACTGCCCTACTTACTGGAAATGGAAGCACAACTCTGAAATAGCTGTATTGCGTATTGCACAATGTCCATTAGAGTAGCCAAATATCAGTGGCGTATGCTGGGATTGTGACTTGGGCTATCATTAGCCCTACCAGATCCAGACAATAGGGGGTTAGTCGCGCCCTGGTAGAACACCGTTGGTAACGCGGGGTCTGTAGCCTCGTGCTATATTTTTGTGCTTACACGCGTATGCTTGTATTTATTTTTTAAACCTTCATTTTTCCTTTAATGCCGTGTTTAGCTTCATTTAGCTTTTATTAGCATTATTTTACTAGAGAGTTCAGAGATAGGTAAAATGTAGTATGAATACAGTATACATTATTAGTTTCTAGTTTACTTTAGATATGGGCTTCGGTGATAGCTATGATAGTTATACGCCACTGCCAAATATGTTCTATTTGTCATGCACAGTGCTACAGGAGTTCAAACTGCCAAGATTAATTCATAACTTGTTTAATTTTTTTCAACACATCAGACCAAGAGACATTAAATTTCATAAAGAAATGTAAGATAATAGTTTAACATACTAACAATACTACGTAACAATGAAAAGGTAAAGATACATATTACGGAGGGACCTTCGTAACCAAGGCAGAGCACCGCAGCGGAGAGGGTGGCTAACCGGCTACCATGACCCTTTGGTGGGAGGGATGAGAGGAGAGCTGCAAAGGGCTACAAATCTGGATTGAGTCAAAGGCAAGCATAGAACAGGCTCCCTCGCGTTTCCAGTTCAGATGCATTCGACATCACCCACCATGCCCTAACCCCAAGAGGTCTACTTGGGAGGGTGCATACGAAGGTGGGTCCTGATTGGGCGGTCCCAACAGACGCTAGGGAAGAAACCCTCACAGAACACACAGCCACTAATGATTCGCAACCCTCAGAGCAACTTCCCCTAGTTCTCAAACACTGAAATAATGAAGGAAATGAGGGATACAGAAAATGAAAGATAGAGAACTCGTGGTAGCAGAGGAACCACTCCAGTATTCACCTACCGACCCCGGAAAATGGATAGTTTTCAGGAATCGAAACGGAACCTTCCGAGCGCGAGTCGCACACGTTACCCAGGTGCAGCTTCGCTCAGTTGGTACAAACAGAAGTTCGTTTAAAAACGAATCGTCAATACAAAGTGAAACCAACAAGTTTCCAGCGGCAGTAAAAACGAGAGCAAGCCATAATCCAAAGGTAAAACAAGCTAAAAGGTCTTTGTAAACAAGGCAAAATAAAAACCTTTATAGTTTTACTGAGCCACATACAACTTTGGTCAAAGGCTGTACTAGCCAGGATCTAAGTCACTGCAAAACAATTCTACAACCTAATTAGACTTAGGAAAGTGAGTTACACAGAGGGAGAGCACGCAGGAGCGTAAGAGAGAAATTGAGAACTTGAGAGCCTTTAAAGGCGATGTTTTCATCAATCCTGGGTATCATTGGTTTACGTCTAATTCATACACACAACTACTCGTCACAAGGTACAGAATAGTCGTGATGATAGAGAAAAAGGAAATCTACATTACTGTATCCTAAAAATTTATTTTACTAATAAGTGATGTTCATTGTCAATCTTTTTTTAAAAAATGGAGTTCTAAAAACATATTTTCAGGTCTTTTCCCATTTTTACAGAATTTTATATCATAAAAATAGAAAGCTCAGTTTATAAAAATCTGATATTACATTAAAATTGATTTCTCTACTCATTCTTCAACAAAGTAGTCAAATAATAGCCTATTCTTCTATCTACTTCATACTAACCAGGTAAATGTTTGCGGAAACGCTTTGGTTACATATTTCCTGGCAGATAAAAGGGGACACGGAAATACAACGGACTTAAAAATTAGCCAAATATTCTAAGACCTAATCGGCATGTAAGTACTTTGAAATTCTGTTCGCTTTGTACAACCAGGAAAAAGAAAGAAAATTCGAATAATGGCTTCGTAACTTAGAAGAGTATAAGAATATGAAAGTTAAAACCAATGAGAAGTATCTCAGAAAATGGAAACCAGAGAATAAACAAATAAAAAAAAAATAAAAGCATGCTTTCGACACAAATTGTGCACTTTATATAAATAATACAACAGAATATAATTCATTTGGTGTCTCCCCGCTGTGTTCTGCAGCCGTAAACAAGGCTACAGAGGAGTGCGGGTTGGGAGTGGTGGGGTCAGCGCGCACACTCCCCCTATAGTAAGGCGACTATTTGGCTTATTAGGGACGCCAACTTTCTATTAAGAGAGCTACTAAATTGACATCAAAAGACTGAATGCAACCCGGATCAGACCTCCTAGCAGGGGAAGATTCGCCGTACCGGGGATCGAACCTGGGTCCCCAACGCCAGAGGCAGGCACTCTACCACTGCGCCACGGAGTGCCAGTTGTGTACTTCAACGAATCTGTATTACTACTATACTAAGATTTAGATTATCTCTTACGGTTTACCACTTATCCAAACGTCATCCAGAGGCCCAAAAAGTTCAAGATATACATTTCCTTTGTCATGAAAATATCCTAAACAATACGCTATATTATCGACGACATTAGCCATTTTGGGGAAAATAAAGTTTCCAAAATATTTCCTAAAGAGTAGTTTGTAATGGGGTGGACCTTCTTCAAAATCTTCGTGTCACATTCTTGGAACATGCAGAACTTTACTAAGTTGGGTGTTCAACCCACTTTTCCATTTTGAGCTATGCTGTTTAAAGACAGATGGACGCCCATGGTTGTACAACATACCTACACACAAACATTCAGACATCATTTTTTGTGGGGAGGGGGGATTCGGGGAACCCCAAAACATGTACTTTTAATGAAATTTCGGTATCGAATTTTGGGTGGAATCCAGTAAATGATTTGTCTACTTACTGTTAGTACATAAACACTGAGTATGACACTGTAAGCACATGGAAAATAATATTAATAATAAGGGTTCGAATTTACCCCTCTCATTGAATATATTCCCACATTTCCCTCGCACCTACAAGAAACTGAGTAATAAGATAATTTCTGCAAAACTTGATCTCGACTACCATGAAGAAAATAGAGGGTTAAGAATTTAAAAGGATAGTTGGTACAAGATTAGAGAATGTCAGACTTTTTTCATACAGTGCAAATACATGGAATCAAGTTTTATATTAACTCAGTTTATGACTGGTCACGGTAAATTTAGACATTGATTGGAACGATTCAAAATAGGTATTCATACTTGTATTTGTGAGGACATTAGCCAGACTATACCACATTTTCTATTTTAATGTTCTGGTTTTGAATCCCAAAGACTGGAATTTATTATTAAATTAGTTTCTTTCCAAAGTAGACTCCAACAAGCTTTGTCAAGTACTTTAGTTAAGAAGTGATGTTGTAAGAAATTGTGTGACTTCCTTGTTACGTACTTAAGATACTAAGATGTTTTTCAAGTGTTCGTTAAGTCATTTATTTTATTTCTATTTAGCATAGAGTTAGTGACGCGTAACACTATAAATTAAGCACATTGTAATATATACTTACACTAGCGGACCTGACAGACGTTGTCGTGTTCAATCGTTGTATATCCAAAAATTATACAATTGTGTGTCTCTGTGAAAGAAACAAAAATCAAAACATCGCTATTACAGCGAATTTCGCTTCTCCTGGGAGTTAGAAGTCGCCATTGTGCATTCTCTGTAGTGGGAAGATGGCCATGTTTGTTGTAGCTACGTGATTATGTTACTGTATACGAACACGTACTAAATAGAGTGGGTGGGTGGGTTCCAGGCTGTATGTACAATGGACAACATCACAACACCCCTAATTAATTACTTCGAACTGTTTAATCTGAACAACGTACTTTAGCTTACAGTGAATCATAAGCATCTTAAGAACCCACGCTCGCTTCGCTCAAGTGATTTGTTATAATCAGTAGGTCCTAATTAAACGCAAGGGAGTCACATCCAGAGGTGGTTGCTTATTACTTAGATGGGAAATGCTGTATTATGCAGGAAAACCGCTTATTTATCTACAGTTTTCATCTATCTCCTTTGCTTTTCCTTTGCTTTTATAATGGTTAGTATTTGTTTTATAATGCTCCAATGGCTGTTGGTACTGCAGCACAATTTGCACAATGTATATTATTCAATGCCAGTTTAAAAGCGTACTTCAACACATAATAATACATTAAATTTTTAGGTTAAACTGATTGGTAAACAGCAGCGTGTATACATCATTAGAATGTATGGCAAATCATGTAAAACACTCACTTCAATACTGAACCTTACACATTTGCACAAGGTATATTTGTTAATTGCACTTTTAAATACCTTTTCTCAATAAGCGAACACTTTATATATAAATAAATATACAATTTTTTTTAGGTTAAGTTGATTGTTATAGAATGTGTTATGTCATTGGAATTCATGATAAATCATGTAAAATACTCACTTCAATACTGCACCTTACAAATTTGCACAATTTGTTTGAATGCTCGTTTAGCTATTTTTGCTCAATAAGCGCGCACTTTTAATGTAATATTAATGCTAAGCTGCAACAAAAACGTCCTATAATCCTATCACGGAACAAAATGCCAGAAAGTCTAAAACGCTATCGCAGCGCTGCTTGACAGATTCAATTGTGAACCTAAACCATCCAGAGATCAACAACACATGAATTAATAAATTAATTAAAACGATCATGCTCTATCGGGCCAAATTGTGAATGTAAACCATTCTCGAATCATCTTGACCACACACACAAAATGTCATAAGCATCGGTCCAGCCGTTTAGGAGGAGTTCGCTCACATATACACGGACAGACGAAATTATGATATATAGGTGAAATAGGGTTCATATTGCAAAGAAATTCAATAAATAATAAATAACCAGCAACTCCGACGCGACTATTAAATCTGCAAACGGTGTGTGTCCACAGACATTCACATTTCTCTCGACTGTATGCAAACACACGCCCGCACACGCATATACACGGACAGACGCACACGTGCGCTCGCGCGCGCACACACACACACACACACACACACACACACACACACACACACACACACACAGCTAACAGCTGTCTCATTCAACACTCACGACTCCATCATAAAAACAATTTTATTGTAACCATCGTTCATCGCTATATGGACGAAAATGACATAGGACAGATTCTCTCGAACCTCTCACACACAAGCCGGCAGTAAACAGTTCGCGAATAGACCGGAAACGCTTTCTTCTGAGGCGCTTATTCTCTTCGGGTCACGAATTTACAAGCTATTGTGTGAGGTAGCTTGGCTCCCTTTGATGTAATGGCAGCCGGCATCACAGTACAAACCAGTGATGTTCAACGTTTGTGAGGGAGAAGAGCGGGTTTACCTCCTTCCACTACACCTAGAAGTTGCCACTCTTTAACCACAACCGTGCGCTGTGACGGGATGTTTAAATGTACGTTGGGTTTTATTTACGAAAGCACTTCCAAATTGTATGCGATATCAGCTGTTCATTAGTAACTTCTTTGGTACTATTTAGGTTTAAGAGGTCAATATTTGACGACAAAGTCACGGCCTAGAAGATCCACCAAGTGATCGTCGCGAACCATATTGCGATACAGACTTTTAGTGTAGTTCAACCTGGAGAAACTCTGTTTCCAAATATATGTAGAGCTATACTCACTCTTACACATATCCTTCCAAATGCGTATTTCTCTTCTATTTAATTTTAATCGACATTTTCAGAAAGTATCTGATTGGTAATGTTCTTGTGGGTGCAAGGGGAATATGAGAATACAGTAGGCTTTAGGCGATAGCCAAGTGTTTTAAGAGCTGGTTGCTAAGCAATGCCTTTGCAAGGCAAAGGGATAAAGAGGCAAATAGATGTTCATGTTTGAGAAAAGTATAAGTATTGGCAAACTGAAACAAATGAAAAGAAAAAGCATTTGACATACATTTTGTGTTTCAAAGAGAGCCACATTTTTTATTTTGTAAGCTGTCTGTCTCTTACTGTTAACCGTTTATGCAAAACTTATCCAGAATGAAGAGGTCTTTTGAGAACTTTCCCAGAAATGTCAGAGTATGACTTAGAAACTGTCATGGAATCGCCTGTTTGTGCCCTTGACTGGTTACTGACTTTCTGTCCCTCCGAATAAAGTGGTGGAGAAGTGAATAGTCCCCCATTACGTAAGTTTCTCCAAAGAGGCAAGGTTCAATATAGTGCTGTAAACATTAATATTGTTTTCACTCATAGTATGGAGAAGTCATGTGGTGCGTAAAAATTATGAATAGCTGTTCTACTTGCCCCCATTACATACCTTTCACACACAGCTCAGTAGATTTCGATATGGGAACTCCTCTGTCTACAAGGTAGCTTTGAAGTAACGTTAGCAATTATTTGTTTATATTGGGTCAGTATTGCTGCAGATTTCCCAAGTGTTCACTCTGATCTGCTTTATAAGCTGAAACAGACACGTTTGTGTTGCAATAGTTTACGTTTGCGACACTCGAGCTAAGCTTTCAGTGCTAAATGTTGAAGCAGTAAACCTGTTTGCAGTGTTCTGCAAACTCCGAAGTTTACATTTCCTGTAATTCCACATATCTCCACTTCTGTATATATGCCACACACCCTTCGGTATAATAACGTCACAGGCTATGTTATACTCTAATAGTCATCGGCGCGTGTTAAAACTTTATTTACCTCTTGTCTAAGACGGAGAAACTACTGAATTCGATCCCAAAATTTTACACGAGATTTTTAGTGACAATGCACATAGTTATTTTTATTTCTTCTACAAACCATTATCAGGAAAGCAAATGACATTATCTACTGCTTATCTTTGCCAAGAAGGGAAAGTATTGCATTCCATCTAAAAGCCTGACACTGAGATTTCGCCAACGATGCACGTTTTGAGAGGCCTAAAACACTTGAAAAAATCCGTTTCTATATGTGCATGTGTGTCTGTGTGTGTGTGTGTGTGTGTGTGTGTGTGTGTGCGTGTGTGTAGGTGTGCATATGTACATATGTGTGTATGAATACCACAATGCAAATACGACCGTCTATCACCAAAGTTGTCTTTGTTTTCTTTTTTTTCCCTAGCGCAACAGCCCTACGCGGACCAAGGCTTACCGCTCGGTCGCTGCGACTCCCACCTTCACCCACTACAGGCGTCATGAGCGGGGTACAGAACTGGCGGGTGGGACGTGGTTAGTGTCCTCAGACTTCCGGGATCGCTACTTCTTTATCAAGTAGCTCCTCAATTATTCCCACAGGGACCTAACGAGGCCGACTGCAACCCGTGCCAGACCTCCCAGCGGGGAAGAATCCTCACGCCGATACCGGAGATCGAACCCGTTGCTGCACGCCAGAGGCAGGTGTGCTACTAATGCGCTACCACTACGCTAAAGAGGTGGTCAAAGTATATTCCAATGTTGTAACACCATACGATTTGCTGTAAAATCCCCACACCTCAAACTAACTTTATATGGAAGGGTACAAAAATTGTGAACTTTTTTGAAAAATTGATGTTATGAAAATACCAGACCAGGTCATAGAGTAATGAGTGCGCAGATCTTGAGTGATGGTAGATTTAAATATGACGAATTAAGCAGTCTGATAACAAAGTTATCTGTCATGAAAGGTAAATAGATTGAGCATGCATTATCTGTGGCACAATGTGGCAACAGAGTAGGACTGAAGAAGCGAACGTTTAGTTTACTGTCATGTCTTCCACTCCTATGCTTATGACGAGTGATAGTCCAAAGTAGGCCAGGGCTCAAAAACTGATTTCACCACGTGTCTGTATGTTTGTTATTAGCTTCTGCGAGTAACAAGGGGCAGGGCGGTTTTCTTTGCGAGCAGTTATTGCGAGAACTGAGCAGGTAGTGTTTAATGTCAACATTCCTGACCTTCCGCTGCGGGATTGCCAAGCGTGTTCACGCATGTACTACAACAAACACGCTGGAATCAAATTGTTCTATATCATTTTAGCAAGGAATGGAAAATACATGAAGTAAACAATAAGGGAGTGGTTACATATTGGTAACCAAACATACGACCAACTTTAATTTTTATTTATGTAACCACGCACTATACGAGACAATGTTACGGGAAGTTATCCTTCAGCTTAAGGTCAAGAAATCGCAGTTTATGTCTGTGCAATCATATCCCTAATAATTTGTATATTAAACATTCGACATCACGAATAAAAGGAATCTCTAGAATTCTCGACACAAGTAACTTCGCTGGCAACGGGCCCTTAAACTCCAGTGACTGATTCACTCATGCACTCACTCTTGAATTTTTTGGGAATAACTAGTGAAGTCCTGCTCATTAGGTAGAAATTATGTGTAAACTTTTACATTTAGTAAATGTTAAGCAATAGACAAACATAGAAATGTTGGTTTGTGGAAACTATACACAATTTGTTTTAAATACTTTTTGTGCCGTAAGCCGGGGTGGGCACATTTGGAGATGCTACCCGCCACACAAAGGAGAGATGCGGTAGGAGATGCATGTCACCTCTTTCAGTGTGCAGTGAAGAACTGTAACAGAAGTATAAAACAAGGTGTGAGCATACACTACCACCAATTAAATATATTACTGCATTTTATTACATTAAGTGTATTATAGAAAGAAAATACATAATTACCTTAATATTCTTGCTAATGGACCACATTTAAGAAGTCTAGAGGAGATTTAGTCATGGCTATTTTTGTATCATTACAAGTCAGTTATCCGTAACCTGCTTTTTGATTTCATGATGTTCCTTTATGAAAAAAGGTGCAAAAATAGGTAGATCGACCCAAATATTAAAAACAAGTTCCTGGCAGCAAACAACCTAAGGTGGGTAAATTTTATATATTTCTATATTGTCCAAGCTTTCACATCATGTTTTAAGGAAAGTGTGTATCTATAGATCGGCGATTTCCATTTTTAAATCTAATCTGCCTTTCTCTATGTCTATGACAAACAACAAAAGTTCATCTTCAAGCTTCCTGAAATTTCTGAAGCGATTATTTGTAAACTGTACCCTCAATTTATGCCGAATTTATGCATATTTCTTTAAGCTTCGTACCGAAACACCGGGTAATGGCTTTAAACAATTAAATTACAACGCTGAGTGTCCATTAATTTTACCTTCCGTATAGCAATATTTAGTATAAAATATGTAATCATATCGTACAGGTGTACTATGATCTGATTTTCTCCTTGCAGACGGCTCTTCAAGTCATTCAAATGGTCTCATATCGACAAGGAAATTCAGGTCATTGACCCAATTTTATCTTCTAGTTCGGGAGTCATTGATCTCTAAATAAGTTAGCAATAAATTAATGTTTCGCTAGCAATACAATGTTATAAAACACACCTATGCTACCATAAAACACATATATCTCTTTCCCCATGCAGTCTGAAATTCTGTTTCCCGAATCAGAAACCCGCCCTAGACATATGCCTCGTCTCCACCAGTTATATAATACATCTTCATATTCCACCCCTAAATCCTGCAGAAGTTGTGGAAGTTTGCGATAAGTAAGAGATTCTGATTTGATTTACTGTTTTTACCGTGATGTCCATTGCACCCTTCTTGTGCAGCACACAACCCCCTCCCAACCCTTAACGTACTGGGATACAGGGCTATGTATTCAGAATAGGAGATGTTCCTCAAGTGATAAGTCACTTTTCGCTCATCTAGGACAAGTAAATAAAAATAAATTGGGAAATGTTAGGTTGTAGTTGCTGATCGACTACTGGTAAACTATACTTTATTCTTCTCGCTACTTATTTTTTGTTAACTATTTTTTTAACTTTTGTTCCTTTTGCTCTGGATACATAACACCATCCACATTAACTAAGCATTTTTAATAAATTCCTCATCACAGAAGGCTTCAAATATTTTGAAACTTCTCATGTAAGTATGTAATTGGGAAGAATTTTGTTTTGTTTTGAAGTGAAGTTGTTCGTCTCCTGTCTATTTCCATTTGACATTTTGGTTTTCAATATACCAATCTGCTCCATACGTGGCGGTGCTAATTGCGGTAGATATAAAAAAGAGAATAGAAAATATAAGTAAGAATTGGTAATTTTATTTTAAACTAATGTGTCGCTTTACTATTGAAAGTACGATTACATACCTGTAACTAGAAGACTGCTATTCTTATGACATTGTTTATAAATATCTACATATTGCTTCTTCACGTTCCTATAAGGATTTCCTTACATAGTAAGTATATCATATTTTCTTCATGAGCACAACAGAAGAACAGTTCTTCCCAATCAACCTAAAATGCGCCTATGCGACTGTCAACGATGTTGACCTGCTGAAAATGGTAGACATTCCGTTAGTAGCAATCGCACCACGAGTTGCTCGCATAAGGGGTGGAGGTAAACGGAAGTGACACGATTTTAGACACCGGATGTAATCATAACAACAGGATTGCCCACGTTGTAAGCTATTACAAAGTCAGCATACATCGTACAGTGTTTTAGCATTTCTCGGTATTCCCTTTTTATTAATCTTCTGATGCGAGAGCACTATTTATCTCTGTTATCTTTTCGGCTGGCTGTACCGACCTTCCGAAACTTGGGTCATAACTGTTGCATAAATATTAATACCATAACAGGTATAATGAAAGTCGAACATCTACTGAATTTCCGTTACCAAAGTGACTCTGAGTGGCTAAAAAAGAGCAGGAGAGTTCTAATCTGAACATTTGTTGCTAGATAAACATATTACATACATTTCGTGAGAGATATAGATACAGATGCTTTGATAAAAATAGTACCTTAACATGTACCAATTCTATGTATTTGCTCGTTTAATTCTTTTCCTAAAACCCAAACACATAATGCACTTCCTAATATGTTTTCATGATCATAATTACATCTCAAAATGAAGAACACTTGCCAGTATTTATTTGTTTTGCTTCCCCTTGTTCCCATCTCATGGTGTTAGCGCTGGACTGGGTAGTGTGGGGTAATTGTCCTTAGAGAGAGAGTAGTCGATCTCAGTTCCGATACAACATGCGTTACTGCGACGCCCGCCCACTCTGCGTTACGTTTTCCGTAGAAAAGAAACAGGTATGTCTGATGCGTGCCACGCCTACTTGGATGTACCTAACAACTTGAATACCTTTTAGTCTTAACCAGATTGATATTACGCTTTTTATTAATAATTTCTGTTTTAACAATATGTATGTGGGTTGGACTAACTTTGAATGTGATTTAAAAAGTATTATTTATCCACTTTAGATCAATTAGGCTTAATAATAAGAATTTTATGAATCGATTTTCTGATTTAAGTGATGTTCTGGTTTAAGTTAACAAACATTGATTTAATATTGTTCATTACACTGGCCCCAATTACCAATACAACAAATATCTGTAGTTATTCCTCTAGCAATCTGTACACATATATGTACCCGCTAAGAAAGTTAATGAAATATAATAAAGTAACAGACACCGCGAAAGTCCACTGAGGTCCTGAATATAAAAAGGGAATTTTAATACTGGATAGCCTACTGCGCATTATGCGTTTGTTGATTACAAAACCTCCTGGGATGTATAACGTCACAGATAAAACACAGCACACTGGCCACAGCTCACGCAAGGCACCCCACACATGTTCACAGAGAAAACAATAAGTGTGCATTTGGTCAGACACATTGGTTGGTTGATATTCTAAGGCTATGCTTTTAGAAGTAGTTTCTTTAAGAGATGTAAATCTATGCATGCATTTTTAAAGTATTAGTATTATCGCAAAATAATTAACACAATTGCAACCGAAATAGAGAAATGGCGTTTTAAATTGTCTGGTCAAATTACGTAATGGTACTTTAATCCCTAGCATATAATGAGAAGCAAAGTATGCAATAACCATGCCCAAAACCCTCCACATTATCAACTTCTTTATGGAATTAAATAGCTCATTTTTCTCGAAGCAACTACTGTAGCAGTGTGAAAATGCCGCATTGTGTGCTAGACTATCTCTGTGGGTCGCGGTTGGGTAACGCTTTCTCTCATATATCACGTGACTAAATCCCTTCCTTTGTTATTGTAAATCGCCGCAGTGTTTTTTTCTCCTGTTTCCATTTTGTTCTATTATTTTTTGTCCCCCTATTAATTTCGCTACATACGTCCGTCTGGGAAAACCACTTGTTCTCTCATACACTCCGCCTGGGTGCCCTCAAGGGCTTTTCGCTTTTGTAACCGCAACATCGTTTAGCGTTCATTAAATCATCCTGTCATCATTAAGCGTGTGGTTAATATATCTATATTACGTGGCCGCAAGGGTGGGTGTCGACTTGGAAAGTAAAGCAGATCAGTTTATCATTATTTCTCCCCAAGCCTGGGTCTTTATGTGTAAACAAGCCTATCTAAATTACGTAAAACATGTAAATATATGTAATTACCATAGTAAATATAAGTTACTTAAAATTCTCCAGCTTTTAACCTTTTGTATAGATCATATCCTACATTCAGGAATCGGAGCCTATTGAGTTAGAATTCTAGTTACTTCTGGTATGTGGTGGTAATCTTGGCGTAAGGCTGTTAGGGGTATAAGTACAGACATTTTGTGATTGTTACCTTAGTATGTATCCCCTTCACTGATTTTCCCTTTGTCTAATAGTTATCCCACAAAACAAGCACAAAGTTTACTACGTGACTTTTCTTTCTTTTTTTTTTTTTCAGTTGGTCACTGCGTCGCGAGATGAAATCGCCTGTGGTACATACTATTCATTTGGCTTCGCTCTCAACAAGTGACCTACTGGCCCTGGTTGCTCGTGGTCATTGAACTTACAGCAGGCGTTCGAACTTGTTTCGGTACACCATTCGTTATCACGAAGCAGCCATGTCCTCTGTGTAGGGCCTACTTAGAAGTTCTAGCCAACCTGAAAAAATGCTGTTCTAGTAAGTAAAATTATAAGTTGGCAAATGCATCAAATGTTGATGTAATGTTCATTCTACTGTCCTCAATTACCAATAAAAATATATGCACTTAGCACTCTGTATTGTAACACATAACAGTGCTAAAAACTTTTATGTAAGAAGGTGAAATAAGTGACATCATGCTATAAATTCAAATTGAGTCTCAAAGTAATAGTCATACTACACTCACGGAGGTGCTAATGCAAGCACTTTCCCCCCGCCACCCTAAAAGTTTGCAGAATCGTGTGTTACAGAACAACCCAGAACGTTCTTTCTGAGAACTGAGAGGTACAGATTCAAGCTGGCTTAACCGAAAGGACTCGGCGACTTAGTAGATATTAATAAATACAGTATTGTTTTACCTTCGTTGACAAAATCTCTATACGGATATTGCAGATGAGTTTGCAATTC
The DNA here is from genome assembly GCA_030765045.1 of Tenodera sinensis. Classification (NCBI taxonomy): domain Eukaryota; kingdom Metazoa; phylum Arthropoda; class Insecta; order Mantodea; family Mantidae; genus Tenodera; species Tenodera sinensis. The sequence goes on along the minus strand of CM060966.1, from coordinate 42,810,910 downwards.
TTATGGAGCACATTTTAGCTAACAAATTAATGTACATTCTATAGCTTGATCTGCCAAACTGGAGATAATCTAAACGCATAGTTAATCTGTAATGCTATTTATTAGATATTAGGTTTGTTTTTCTTAGTTTACAACCTTAGAACATTGGAGTTTAGCTCAGATTTGTGTAACAAAACCTGTTTTGAAACCCAGTGGGGAGCAATATCTTTTGCGAAGGTTCTGTTTCAAGAGAAGTATTCTTTGTTATTAGAAGAAATCAGAAAAAGTTAATTGTCATAATGAATGACATAAAAAGGGAGTTCATTTAGACCAATATGAGCTATTGCCCTTTTTTTCAGTACACCAGTTTAAAGGAAATATGATTTGTTTATGTGTAATAACTAATTCAATGTGATAATGTTCCAACTATCCAATGGATACTCATTAACATTTTGAGAAGTTTAACTGAACAGAATGTGTGTATGTCAGAGCATTAATAAGCTTAAAAGAAATGACATTTAGATTTCAAGAATCAACAAAGCCAGTCTTTTACTTTATGAAAAAGTGTTATTGTAGAAAATAGTTTTCTGTGTTAAGCAGCTTACAAGTAGATTAGACTTAACATACGTACAGGTAATTTGCTCACCTACTCTTGTTCCCCCACATGTGAGAAGAATGTTAGTTTAATCTCAAGTTTACCAACTGGAACCAACGGATAGAAAAGCGGTCTACAAGTGACAGGTACATGCTACCTATCCAGTGACTTCCATACAGGAAGACAGCCGGTACTATTTAGGTATTATCGTAGCTAGAAACTCCTTGTAAAACTGCAGCTGCCCATTCTTTGAAATAGAGGATCATATACTGTAATGTATAAGTCAGGTTAAGCTGAAGTATTTTCTAATTTCATTACTTTATATGGTGCAATACACAAGCCAAATTACTTTGCTGTAACGTTATTTTCCCACCTAAAACGGAAGGACAAAGATACAGTCCTTATTTATCGTTAACACAATCTACAATTCGTCGTGACCTTGCAACTCACAGCTGTTCTATCCTCTCGTAACCTTGACATACAATTTTGTCTTTTGGTTCTCTTTGTCTAACAAACTGGCTTCCACGATCACCCTCAGTAAAACTCTTCGTACAACGAACAATCTAACGATACACACATTTTCAACGACTGCACACATACACACATTACTAACAACTGTCTCGCTCAACACTGATGACTCATCACAAAAACAAACTCGCTACTGTGAGGTGATAGTGAAACTCCAATAAAACCGACAAACAGTCATGAAGGACTTAATTCTATTATCTATGTACTATATGTATATAGGTAGTGTGATAACCACTTCCACATAAAAGAGTATAACTTGAATTAACTTCCATTTATCAGCAATTAGTGTATCCTGAAGTCTTATCTACACACAATGATACAAATCGGACACGTTCCAAGACATTCGCAGCAATAATGTTCATTTTAAGTGTTATAAATGGACATGATGCCAAAATAATAATAATAGTAATAATAATAATAGTAATAATAATAATAATAATAATAATACTAATAATAATACTAATAATAATACTAATAATAATACTAATAATAATACTAATAATACTAATAATAATAATAATAATAATAATAATAATAATAATAATAATAATAATAATAATAATAATAATAATAATAATAATAATAATAATAATAATAATAATAATAATAATAATAATAATAATAATAATAATAATAATAATAATAATAATAATAATAATAATAATAATAATAATAATAATAATAATAATAATAATAATAATAGCAAAGCCAAAGCAAATTATGGCAATAGTTCACATTTCCATAAAAAATCATATTTACTTAATTCCGTTTTTCTAAAAAATGAAAAGAGATCACTGGTGGTATGTCCCTTTTCCACTGGATCGCTTAATTTGTGAAACTGTGGAGTTAAATTATAAGTAGTAAAGAATGTTGTGTAATTCGTGCATAATAGATTTTCCTATATAGAGCCTGTATACTATATTTCTCTTACAAATCTTGGTGTTCCAACTCCTTAGAATGTGGCGTTTGAATTTTGTTCCCTGATGCCGGATATAGTGATTCAGGAACAGACTTCACAGCAGCTTACAGGAAGTTATAACGAGGTCGTATTGCAAACAATGGCAGCTCAGAGTGCCTTCCTCCAAATCACTCAGCGGAAGTTGGATGCAGAATGAGTAACACAGCAGAAAATATGTAGGTACAGTCGAGTACATGGAAGCGCGCCAATGTTTCATGCCTCCTTTAATAATGACAGAATATCCTTAATATATGCATTCAAAACCAACCCTAGGCGAACCAGTCCTTTATTGGGTTGAATACAATTCCCACACATGTGCTTCGGCCTACGAACAAACGTTAACCCTAGGTAAGCTGCAAAAGGGGAGGAGTATGGATATATTTCATCTGAGTGGCTGGAAGGCATGTTTCTCAATGATAGTCCATACCATTCCATGGACAAGTGCGTCTTAAATTGGTTTGACTATGTTTAGCACCAAAACAGTGAGCTACGGACATAGATCGATTTCAGATTCATCTGCGAAAGTAAAGAGGAGAGCGAGGAAACATTACCTGGAGTGCTAGAACCAGATAAGGATTTAGTATTTCCATACCAAGTAAGCCACTGTGCAGTTCATGAAATAAGGTATAATATATACTTAAGATTTTAAGTGCGAAAGTAAACTGTTCGTATATGGAATATTGAAAACAGCTGATGTTTACAACTTTTCTTAAAATACTTGATACAATCATTTGTCTGCACGATTAGAAAACATCTTTACTTAAACTGAAAAATACTTCTTTATTATAGGACAAACAATTTCAACGTAATGGTTCTTGCATTTTGAAACTCCTTGAGAATGGGGGAATTGTATGCGCTTTTAGGAACAAAAATTAATAACCTATACATTTTACCCTCGATGAACATTCTGATAGCAGATTCTTCTTGGTTTATTCTGTTTATTGACTAAAAGAACAAATGATACGTTATTCTAACATAAGGTGATGTTGCTACACTCCACATTAAATTATATGTTTATTTATTTTTCGCGCAATATAGTAATGTAAAATACAAAGAGGGTTTTTATGTTTCACCGGACTTTGTGTTAAGGTTTCAGAAGTGGCGAAGGATTTCAGTGCTGTGGACAGTTAGTTCCATTATGCCAACTTAACCTCCGAAAAAAACAAAACGAGGCCAAATAAGATGGATCTCCTGTGCAACGGGGCCCTCAATGTTTGTTGTTTAAACGACATAGGGAACCCGTTTGACATCAACCCTCCCTCCATATCTGATGGACAAGTTTGGGTAGAAGGCACCGTGGCAGTGTAGATTCACTTCTCTTCTTTAACATTTACCACATGAGGCTCTGCAGTACTGAAGAACGCCAGGTAACTAAAGGAGAGGAACTGAGAGATAGTGTTGTATTCGTGTTAGTAGAAATCCCGGCCTAAGGACAATCGAACCTGGGGTCTCCCGAATGCAGATTCAGATATTACCACCCGAGTCATTTCCCTCGATACACTTTGACTTTCTAATGCGTTTCCTTTGAATCATACTCCTGTGTTTCGCCACGCACAGAATGTCATTCAGAGTACAAAAACCTGACGACTTAATTAAATTTGTTTCCGAAGTATTTTAATCTAAAGAACCTTCTCAAACCTTATGGTAACATATTTCCTTTCTGAGCTGTCATCAACTCTACATTTAGGCACAATTTCAACGTTTCCTTTGCATAATGCCAGGCAGGTAAGGGGACGAAAATCTCAAAAGGATTAAAGTGCTCATAAGAAAGTTCTCCATATATAGGTACTTTAAAAATCGTATAAATTGCCCTCACGAGACTTTTTCTATTCTTGTATAAACTATTCTTACAAACGCTTGATCCTCTATGCACTTCGCGTTAATCCAGATAAAAATTTACAGAAATTATATCATTACTAATTTTCTCATATACGCAAATAGAATATAAGGAATCTGATGTGTTGCACTCACATGACTTTCTCTACTCTTGTACTAACCATTCTTACAAACTTTTATTCCTATATCTTCTTCGTGTTAGTTGAGATAAAAATATTTATACAAATTATCTTATTCCTTATTTCCTTGTATGTGCAAGGGGAATATTGGAATACAGTAGGTTTTGAGCGATAGTCAAAATTATTTTAAAGTTTTGAGATCCCGTTCTCTTTGCACGCTTAACATATAAAAAATGAACAACGATGTTCCATTGCACGAAAGTTTTGTTTTCCGAAACTGACACACAAAACAAGGAATATCTCCGAAAAGGTTCACTCTACAAAAACATTTATGGAGAAATAAATTGTGTATTTTAGCAAGATCTACATTGCTTGTATACTAAGATTTTGTCTATCTCTTACGGTTTACGAGTAGTTCAAAACTCATCCAGACTAAACAGGACTACATAGGCTATAGTCATAAAGTTCAAAATATACATTTCATTTCTCATAAAAATATTTCAAACATATGGCATTTTAATCAAAATCGTTAGATCCATTTTCAAGAAAATCAAAATTTTCGAAAAAGTTTCCAAGTAAAGGGTAGTTTAGGGTGGGGCTATTTTCTTCAAAAGCTTCGTTTCGCATCCTTGAAAGACATTAAGCTTAAATAGCAACTGTGGTTTTTAACAGACTTTTCGTTTTTTAGTTATGCTGTCCACAGACTGACAGACAGACAAACACACAGACTGACACACACGGACCTTTTTCCAAAAATGCTTTTTTTTTTTTTGTATTCAGGGGGCTTCAAAACATATATTTCCGGTGAAATCTGGGCATCAAATTTTTGCGTGGAATACAATACTTCCTCTACTTACCAGTAGAGAAAGTAAAAAGCAGTAGAGTTCAAGCGATGGTCGAATGTTTATAGAGCTGGACGGTAAGTGATAGCTTTGACATTCCATTGTCTTTACATCTGAGGGGACAAAATTGTATATGACCTGCCATTTAAAAGAAGTAAAAGTATTGAAAAATTTAAACATGAATAACAAGGGTAATCTCCAAAATGCTTCACTCAACAAACGAATCAAAAAGCTAAATTCAAAAAACAAACACAAAAAATTGCCATTGCGTGTTTTAGTGATAACTTAATTTTCTCCACAATAAGCATGCGTCTTCTCTTACGATTTTCAGTTATGCAAAAGGGCTTCAAAGGACATTCCCTGAGAATTCAACATATACCTTTCATTTGTCAAGAAAACATCTTAAGCATATTGTAACAAATTTAGCAAATCTTTTTATTTTCTCAAGCTTCAAGTACAGCCATACTACTCGTTTCTGTCTCTTAATCTTTCCAAACTCTCACACCATACTAGTTTCTGTCTCTTCATCTTCAACAACTCAAACTGTCTCTATGGCAACCTCCTTGAAAATCAAAGAGTCTTAATGACATGGAGAAGCCATGTCACACTGCTCCCTCCTCAGAGCTGGTCGTCCCGACCAGCACTATCACTGCGGCATCTCCCTTGCGCCCCGGTGGATTAACCCATCGAACCTCTTCTCCTGGTGGTCCACGAGGGCCTGGTGGTCCTGGTATACCTTGAGGTCCTGGGTTTCCATCTCTTCCAGGCATACCTTTAGTTCCAGGTTCACCATCTTTTCCCGACAATCCTGGAGGTCCAGTCATGCCTTTGTCTCCTGGAGGTCCCTGAGGTCCAGGTAACCCTTGTAGACCAATGAGACCACGGTGTCCTTTTGCACCCTTTGGACCTTCTTCTCCTCTATCACCCTTACCTCCCTCTGGCCCTGGAGGTCCTGGCTTTCCTCTAGCTCCCTGTGGCCCTTCTACACCCTGTGGTCCAGTTTCTCCTCGAAGACCCCGTTCTCCTGCTGGTCCTGGAGGTCCATTTGGACCAGGTGGCCCTGGAAGACCTGGTGCCCCTGGAGTTCCCGGAGGTCCTGAAGGTCCTACAGGTCCCTTATCTCCCGGTCTTCCTGCAATACCAGGTGTTCCTGCTTTACCTGGTGCTCCCTCTGGTCCCTGTTCTCCAATTGGTCCCGGTGGTCCTAGAGGTCCTGCAATACCTTGTGGTCCTGGAGGTCCTTCACTGCCTGGCTTCCCTGGTGGACCTGTCTCACCTTGTGCACCTCTCTGACCTCTGAGGCCAGCAGGTCCTGTTGGGCCGGGTAATCCTGGAAGTCCTCTGTCTCCTGGAGGGCCCTGTGGACCAGGTTGCCCTGGAGCTCCATGTTGTCCTTGAGAGCCTGAGTCACCCTTAGGTCCTTCAGGTCCTGGTGCACCAGCTTGTCCTGGAGGTCCTGGATTGCCCTGTTCACCTTTCATTCCTGGGAATCCACGTTCACCCTTCATTCCAGGCAAGCCTACCAGACCCTGAGGGCCAGGGAATCCTTGTAAACCTTGAGGGCCAGTAGGACCTCGCTCTCCAGGGGGCACGATCCTAGGTATCGCTGTTGGATAGTGTCCCTTGGTCCAGGTAGGACGATGTATGCCATCCTGCTTCGAAATTCTGCAACAGTACCGCCGGTCTTGACGGTCCCTCGTCCAGCTGCCCTTCTTCCTGGTGTGTTGACGGGCCATCCTGCGCACTTTGAAACGGCTCACTGGGTACCATGTCCGCCGACCTCTCTGGCGCACCTTCGCAGCCACCTTGCTTCCGATGGGTCCGGCAACAAACCCCACCACATCCGCGCGAGTCGCGTCCACCGCTGCACTCGTGTTCACTCGTGCTCGGCACGGCCTCTCCTGTATCCTGCCGTCCACGATGATGTCCACCATTCTTCCGTTCACGGCACTATGCGTCAGGTGATTGGATGGCCCCGACGGTCCCCCCATGTCACACGCCAAGTCGGTTCTCGCGTGTTGCTCGTTTGCTTGTGCGCTTCCCTGCTGATCGTCCGAAACGGGCGCAACTGTCGCCTCGGCCACTAGGTGCTCCCTCCCCGGCTCCGCGCTATTCCGTCTGCCCCTGGCATCCAGTACTTTGACGCTCTCGTCAACTCTTACTACCAGGGCGCCAAGACGTTCCCCGTCGTCCTCCACGACGTCCACGTGCTGGCAGAGGTCTTCCACCTTTTCGCCGAGTTCTTCCACGCCTTCCGTCACGCCAGCCAGTTGCCCGTCGATTTTCGCCGATAGCTCCGTCTTCATCTCTTTCAGCTCGGCAGCGAGGTTGTCGTTTCTCGTTTCCATTTTGGCAAATAATTCTTTCATCATTGCCATCATCCTGGTTTCCGAATATCCCACTTCCTGACACCAAATGTAACAAATTTAGCAAATCTTTTTATTTTCTCAAGCTTCAAGTACAGCCATACTACTCGTTTCTGTCTCTTAATCTTTCCAAACTCTCACACCATACTAGTTTCTGTCTCTTCATCTTCAACAACTCAAACTGTCTCTATGGCAACCTCCTTGAAAATCAAAGAGTCTTAATGACATGGAGAAGCCATGTCACAATATTATAATAAATAAATAACACCCAACGCAACAGCAACAAAGATTACCGCCCAGCCGTTGCGTTCCCCACCTCTGCCCACTAAAGGATCATGAGTGGGGTGGAGAACTAGAGGGTGGGCAGAGGTCGGCGCCGCGAGCCCTCCCGGCCGATCATGCAGCTTTCGAAACCTGGAGTCGCTACTTCTTTATCAAGTAGCTCTTAATTGGCCCTCAAAGACCTAGCGAGGCTGAGTGTTCTCCGTGTCAGATTTCCAAGCGGAAAACATATTTCCACGCTGCTACTGGGTATTGAGACAGAGGCAGACGCGCTAACATTGCGCTATGGAGGCGGCCCCAACATATAATGGCAGATAAAGTCAAACTTTTGGATTATTTTCAATTATAGTGTATCTGGTGCTGAAAATTCTCTTAAAATTCGTGTCGCACCTTTGGAAGATGCTGAACTTAAACACAAAAGAAAAACAAAGAGATGGTATTAACGCTGTTTTACAGACTGACAGATGGACATAGATACAAACTTCTTGCTCCAAACCAGTTCGACTTTTCTACTAGGCTTCTACAATTTTTGTCGTTGTATAACGGGTGATACAAGAGACTCCGAACCAGCTGCGTTGTGCTTTGCCTGTATGCATCCTCAGCGCTCGTCGCCAAATGCTGCTATCATTGAATAGCTTGTATCAAACCATTCAACGTCTTAAAAACTAGTTTTAAAGACTTTACTTATCAAGGTTATTAAAGGAGATGCTGAAACTGGCCACCGTGTTTGGCACCTCTTTATTAAACTATCCATCACCTACCGTAGTTCACCTTAAGAAATGCTTGCAATTTCCTGGCAGATATTTTATTTTAATTCTTAAAGAATGTGTGGGTTTGTCTTGTACACTTTATGCTTTAAGTTACCCCAGAGATAGAAATCGCAGATCATCTGGAAATCTTTTTGCAAATCGCAAGCTGACTGAGTTAACACATACGAATCATAAATAAATGCACGCTGTGCAGTAGAAAACTAATTCTGAGCCCTAATACACTTTGTTACTAACTACAGGACAAAATAATATAGCACACTAGTAATAACTCAACCACACGATGGCGGCGCCGTGGCCGAGCGGTTAGCGCGCTCGCCTACCACCTAGGCGGCCCGGGTTCGCTACCAGGGACCCGCATGTGGTATTTGTGGTGGACGAAGCGGCGTCAGGGCGGGTTTTCTCCGGGTGCTCCGGTTTCCCCCGCCATCTCATTCCACCGGTGCTCCATCTTCATTCCATGTATCATCCGTGTCACCGCCTGCGGTGCCGTAGTAGTAAAAGCGGGCGTTAAACACTACAACAGGGCAACCACACGATAGTGAGTCAGCTCAATACTGCACTTTCAGAACACAGAAAAACAAGTCAACTACATGACCTTGTGTACAACAACTGCGTTATCGTGTTTGCGTATGTGCAGGAGATAAATACCGCAGAACGCTTCGGATGTTTTGGGGTTTCTTTATTGCGCGTCAATATCTCAAAGCTGCTCATTACATGTATCCCATAAAATTCTGTTTTTTCCTTCTAATTTTTCCACCACGTACGAAGTATTGTAGTGTAACGAAAATTTCAATGCGAAATTTCTCGTAAGGTGTTTGTTTTGAAGTCCCCTAAATAAAAATATTAAGTTTTAGAAAAAGCTCCGTTTCTCTCTGCCTCTCTATCACTGTGTATTTGTGTCTGTATGTATCTGTGTGTGTGTTTATGAGTGTCTTTTGTGTTTGTGAGTGTGTTTTGTGTTTGTGTGTGTGTGTGTGTGTGTGTGTGTGTTTGCCTGTGTGTGTAAGTATGAGTGAGTAGCATAATTATAAAACAAAGTGCTCGACAAGTCACATGCTTGATATGTAAACGTAATATCTTCCGAATATGCTACAGGAATATTTTCAACAAAATCTCAACACACACGATCCTTTACAAGGAGAAGTTCTGAACGTTTTTGATTGTTTCAAAAATGCCTATAGCAGTCTGCATCAAAACACCTTTATTTAAGATTTCTATATGATAATTGAAAAGCACATTTTGAATTTTCTAGGAGTATCCTATGAATTTATCTTCAATTGGATCTAAATCTGTTTAAGTTTATAAGGGACGAACCACAAGAAATAGACAAAACTATAGTACAAAAGTATCTAGATATGTTTAACAAACACGTTTTATTTCCAATAAATATTTTGTAGCACCAGCGTTTTTCGGGATATCCGTTAATAAAAAATGGCAAAGAAACAATACGCACCCTCGTGTTTGCATGGATTTTAGTACGGCAATTTTCAATCAGTAATCCATAAAGTTAGACAACAGCAACATATACCGGAATGAGTTTATTCTCTGAAAAATAAAGTTGTGTAAATGAAGTGGAAAATATTCTAAGACTGTCCCTCTATATTATCATGCGCTGCACACGCTTGTTGAAGCCTGGGCACTTCCTCTGCCAGTCACTTCTCTTACAAAAGAACAAAGCTCACGCACGCCACTGACTGGATTTACCCCCGTAATTTCTGCAACCCTTTTAACACACGAAGAGTTATCTACTTACCTGAATGCCGGCTGGAGTGGGCCACCTGGTATATACATACATAGCAGGTGATTCAGCTGTCCTTTTTTTTCTAGTTTTATGCAATACGTATTTTATATTCTAACATGAAAATATCGGCCCCTATGCTAGGGTCTACCCAAGTATGTCTTTGGTTACAGATTCTCTAAAATTAGCAGGTGCCAATACAGATGTTTGAGTATCATCTTTTAATATACTTGTAATTATAGCCTGTCTCACCCTTAGATGACAGTACAAGTTAAATGGGGCTTAGCGTTGCAACATGTGCTACATGCAAGCCTCGTAATTCGTCGCTGAGCTGCGACAACTTGTGATTGAAACATGTGAAACTGAAGATAGCACTTTATTGTTTATTCCTCTCCCTCTGACGTTTTACACCCTGCTTCAAGTGTGATTTTGTTCCCGGGACAATAAATTAATGTTACACTAAGTAGCATCAGTAATACATTAACAGCATTAACGCATTAAAAAAAATAATTATGATCATAGTTTCAATAAGTATGCACCATAGGGGCGTAGGTACAATCGTGAAAGGGGGGGGGGGGAAGGAACTGAAGAGAAGAGAGCACTAAAAATTTCAAGAACTATAACATTTATGGATCAATAAATTATACATTTATTAACAGGAATGATTAATCGGTATAGCAAACCTTTAAACAGAAATGGAAGCCGAAACACACAATAGAAATACAGGTGAAAACAAAACCAATTTACATAACCCCATTCAACGCCCCCTCAAAGCGAGGAGTTGGGCAGTCTTCAAGCCTATCTGAAAATGCCTAAATGATTCGCGTGGATGTCCTACGGGTTACAAGAATTACTTGTTACAAGATTACATTTAATTCGTCCGCATTAGAAGCACCTCCCAGGCAAGTAACGGTCTGAAAACCAATCTGTATTTCACGGCCTGAGCCCTAGTTAAAACAAAACAACTTACCCTGCACGCCGAGAAAGGAGCACTCCGACTGCCTGTCCCTACAACCGTGAGACCGAGAGGAAACCCAAAGAAAAGACACTAGCGCAACCCAGCGGGGAAAACAAGAGTCGCGAAACAAAAGGAGGTGCCTCCATAAAACAAAATAAGTGCGATCAGCACAAGTAGTTGTTTCTTTTAGTGCCTTACTAACACTCATTTTACTTGAAAAATAATCTGACAGATTCATAATTATTTGGCGTTCCTTACTTTTTAATTTATCAACATATCGTTTGTTCCTAGCTTCCCCTTATATAACTACAAAAATTTACGGAAAATGTTAAATAAATAATACAATAACACTTCACAGGTTCCACACATTATACACATACACGACTTCTTTCGAACTGTTACTGCTGCTCCTTACTCGGTCTTCTGTGTAACGCCAGGCGCGTTTTAGCAGAATAGATTAATAGCTTTTGTTTGCCTTACACGGTAAAAGAAAGAGCTTACAGGCTTCTGGTTCATTTTAAAAACTGCACCTAATCCTCAACATTTGCTCTCGCTTGGTCCCCGATTTAAACTCAATAACAAAACAGTTTCCCACTGAGTAACTTTTGTAGTGCAAAGAAAATTTTACAAAAACAATAATTTAAAAAATTTTAACACTTAACTGAGTAAACATAGGGAGCTTAAAGTCGGCAGGCAGCAGCACTATAGTGTGCTCTAGCTAAGAAAAACTATAGACGTACTCTAGCAGTCAGTTTGTTAATTAGTGAGTGATGGGTATAGAAATAAGAAATATTAGACTTTTACTGAAAAAAAGCTTTTTTTTTTTTTTTTTTTCGGAAACATGGATCTATAGAAATATATAATGGATATAACCTGGTAGGGGAAAAATTCTGCATAGGATAATGCACTCTAACCTGAAATTTATAACAACTGAATATTTACACCATGCTATTAGGAACCTGGCAACAGCGCGAGAGTAGAAAAGGACGAAGCTAATGGCAACTTGTATGCGCTAGATAGAGACAGGTATATCCCATTTAACTCCATACTGTCATCTAAGGGTGAGATAGGCTATAGATAGATGACGTTGACACCTCTGCAAATGTTCACTGGGACCAGTGAATACTACATGTTAAACGGCATGTTCACTTTTCACATTACTAGATAGCTCAGTTGAAACGAGCGTTTGATTCGCAAGTAATCCGTGTGGTGTGGATGTGGTTTGATTCCCCTGCGTGTGTTATTTGTTTACCGTGTAATATTCACAGATAATATTGCCTGAACAATTATTATGTTACAACCTGTTATTTTAATTTGCAATTGTTTTATTTCTAGTTTGTGGTATTTTGTCTATTAGGTTACATCTCTCGGTATAGATGCTGAGTTGCTTTGTATGTTGGCCCTTTCTTCTCTTCTAGACCAAAATAATATTAATGTACTCGTCTGTCAAATACGTGGTGAAGGAATGACACAGAATATCATACAACAGATTACGGGTGGGGAATGAAGGGAGTCGGAATTCATAATAACACTACACCATACCAGCCCAATGGGGTAGAAGTCATTATACCTGTTCTTTTACAAAAATACAATCAGAAACGATTTAGTTGTCATGTTCTAAGCCCTAGGGGGCTATCAGATTAATGTGATTATTAGATTATTGTTTTGCTGAGCTGAAAATAAATATTGTACAATACCGAGACGTGAACCCATGTCTCACGGGGTAAGGTAGAGGATACAGTCATCATTTTCTTCTGCTATTTCGAGACGACTGAAAACGTATTCCGAGTTCAGTAGTTCGACTGGTATTCCTGGCACTGTGTCATTGCCACTTCGCGAGTTTTCGTGATTAATTTAGGCTTTTAAGACAGTTCTAACTCTTTTATGGGAGTTTTAATATCATTAATTAAATGGCAAAAGCTATTATGGATGTTATTTGGGATGTACGAAACATGGCGCAAAAATTTAAATAAACCGCTATTTAATATTATGGTCTTTGTGATTGTGCGGATCCATGTGTATGAGGTGTGTCCTAATTTTTTGCAGCCAACCGCTACTCTAAGTACAAGAATCCACCTTTTATTTGGTGTACTCATACAATGGGTTCATTTTTTTGGAGTTGTTTACTGAATTACGTTGCTGTGTATACTGTAATAAATGGTTTGTAAAATCGGCTAGAAAATGGAATTCGCACCCAGTCGTATGTTTTTGAGGTGTACTTTAGCGACGAGTACGTACTGCACTTCAAACCGCTGTTGCTCTACATTTTGCGTATTCCTTTCTCTAAAAACGCCGAGCAATACGTTTTAGTAAGAACAAAACTGGACTAAACCGCCCATGGCGTTTGATTGGTGGCCTACCAACCAAAAAAATAAGGGGCGGCTGACTCTCCTGGTATGGGCTGAATTTAAATACCAATTTTGTTATATCTTTCTTTTACTTCTTTCTTTTTTTCTTTTCGTTTCCTTCTCTTTGAGTTATTCTGTTTTCTGACAAAAACATACACACACATTCGTACACACACACACACATACACAACACATATATACACAAACACACGTCCACATACACTCGCGCACACGTGGTCCTTTATCTAAACTGCTCTTTAAAAGTCAGGGGGTCCCAAAACATGTATTTCCGATGAAATCTCAATATCGAATTTTTGAGTTAAATGCAATTCTTCCGTACTTTTTTAACAAGTACAGTAAGTTAAAATCTCATAACTTTGTTCACTCTTGCACCAAATAACTATTCGTACAAACATGCATTCCTCTTTCTACTAATCGAAATAAACATTTGTAGAAATTATCTTATTGCTAATTTTCTTGTAGGTGAAAGGGGGACAGAGTACGCTTTAAACGTTAGTCAAATTTTTAAAAGTGGTCAGTATATGACAACTGAAATTCAGTTCCATTTGCATGACCAAAAACATAAAAAATTAATGAGACCTGTAAGTATTACCAAATTCTAATAAATAACAAGTAATATCTCCGAAATGGTTTACTTCCAAAAACAGATCGTTTAACATAGACGTTTATTAACGAGATCTTCATATTTGGTAGTAAGATTTGGTCTGTCTCTTACGATTTACCAGTTATGCAAAAGTCATCAAGGGTAAACAGCACTATATAGGCTACATCGGGAAAACTCAAAGTATACATTTCATTTGCCAAGAAAATGTATTAAACATAAGGAATTTTAATAAAAATCGTTAGTTATGTTTGAGAAAATCAAATTTTTTCCATGTAAAGTTAGCCTAGGGTGAAGGAAAATCTTGGTGTGGCATCCTTGAAAAATATCAAACTTAAATGCCAATTTCAGTTTTAAATGACTTTCCCTTTTCAGGTATGCTGTTCACAGGCAGACACACACACACACACACACACACACACACACACACACACACACACACACACACACACACACACACACAGACACACACACACACACACACACACACACTTGGACGACCTTCTTAAAACGCTTTTTTGTTTTGGATTCAGGAGATCTCAAAACATGAATTTTTGGAGCAATATTGACATAAAATTTGAGTCGAATACAATACTTTCCCTGCTTACATACGTAGCAGTAAAAGTATAAGTAGTGTTATATATATATCTGTGTAGGATTAAGAAATAAAACAACCGTTCCTTTTTTTCCTAAGTACCTCTTGTAAAATGTAATATTCAATCTATAATCCCACAAAGCCTTAAACCTTGCTGATAGAACACGCCAGCACGCACAGAGACACGCCACTTTAGGTCTCTGGATAAAAATATGGGTTTTCAGATGACATTTTAATGTGGAATCTTTGGTGCAATAATGCTACTTCAATGGGCAAATGCCTAAACCTTGCAGAGAGTAAAGCATGAGGTATGCTTGGAGCTCTCAAAATGCATATATTAAAGCCAATATTTATCAATGTTTTGCTGTTGGTTTGTGATAATTAAAGAAGATAATATGCAGAATTATTCAGGTGCAATAGTTTACTAGTCAGGAATGTTAATATGTATATTATTTTCATCATACGGTTTCCAAAAATAAAAAAGTTCGGTATATTTTCTTACAAATCGCTCATAGAGGTCTAAGAATCATAAGGTTGTTGTTATGATTTTTTATACATGCTCTTTTCAATAAGATGAAAATGAAACATTAAAAAGCTGAAGCGTTGACTTTCTCTACTCTTGTACTAAGTATTCTTACAAACTCTGATTCGCCTATCTTCTTCATGTTATTCGAGACAAACATTTGCAGAATTTATCTTGTTGCTAATTTTCTTGTAGGTGCAATATGGGAATATAGTAGGCTATGAGCGAGACAAAAAGTGAGTAGCGACCTTCCATTTGAGAACATTTTAAATACTGAAGAAAACACCAAAATTACAATGAATATCTCACAAATGTGTGTTTTAACGAAATCTGCTTGGTCTGTATCTAGCGGTTTACCCATTACACAAAAGTGTTAAAGAGTCAACAAGACTACACACGCCATAGCTGGATAATTCAAATTATGCATTTCATTAGCCATACAAATGTGCTAAGCATGATACTTTAACCAAAATAGGGTTATGTTTGAGAAAATCGAAATTAAAAAAAAAAAATCCATGTAAAGGGTAGCTTAGGGGGGAGAAATTTTCTTCAATTTTTTTCCGCTTCCTCAAAGGATATTAAACATAAATACCAACTTTGGTTTTTAACCGACTTTTTGTTTTTGAGTAATCTTATTCAGAAACATGCACACACACGCACGCACACACACACACACACACACCCACACACACGTGACCATTTTTATAAATGCTTTTTTTTTATTCAGGAGGCTTCAAAACATAAATTTCAGGTGATATTTTAGCATAGAAATTTTGGGTTGGATATAATACTTTCGTTACTTACTTAAAAATAGCTATTCAACTACAGCATGCCTGCGATATATGTAAACAAATAAATATGGCTTTAAAATATCAGCAATAGTTAAGAGATATTTATACTATTAATTTGTATAATGAAAGTATTGGGAATAAATATCAACATAAGCATCAAAATAGTAATTCTTAGCGTATTTAATTAAATATCACCCACACCACGCTCTTTTCAAGAAATATTGGCCCTTTAGGTAAGCCTGCTCATACGATAAGTAAATAAATAAATAAGCAAACAATAAATAAAGAAATGAATAAGTATATAATTGATGTTTTATTTACAAGATGGTTAAATAATATGTATTTAGGGATTCATTTGCAAGAGGTGTTGGACTTTGACTCTTATTGTGAGTACGTGAGTACGTGAGAAACAAGTTCAGAAGTACCTACAGAGGAAATTCTGTCATTAAGTTTTCATAAGATACAAGTTTTCATGGAGAACACAAGTTGTATACATTGTCTCATTAAGAAGAGGACGACTTAGTACTACTTGTTCGCCCAGCGTTAGGAAAGCAAATGCAGGAACAATGTTCAATATTTGTCTTTCAGCTACTCATAAACATACATAGATGGTAGGGAAATGTAAACGTATCCCTCCTTGAGCAGATAGACATTAGCAAGCACGTAAGACTATTGACGTTTTAGCGTGAAGGCGGAAAGTTAAACATCCCAATGGCTCAGAAGTCCTCAGCAAACAAGGTGTACCGTATCCGACAGACCTGTTTGCCGGTTTGTTCATAACGCCCGCCCATGTAGTACGAATTTTCCTTGTGTAACACTCAAGTGGATGAAACGGTTTCTTGCCAAATGATGAGATTCCTTAGGTACACGAAACGTTTCAATGGGTAATTTCATCTCTAGTAATTATTGTCTATACGCTATGTGATAAATCAAAACATAAGTTCTGGCAGTGTGTATAGAATAATTCAACGTATTTCCATTGGTAATTCAAGTTAATGTGACTTCTTCGCAATTTTGTGTTACGTTGTTATTTTATTGGAATATTTCTTATTGCAATACTTGACCGAGCGGGATGGCTCAGGTGGTAACGTCTGTGACTCGCATTCGAGAGGTCACGGGTTCGATCCCCGTGGCCGCGCACTCTGATATGGGTTTTTCCGTGGTTTCCCCATTTCACTTAGGCGAATGCTGGGGTGCATTATTTCAAACCGCGGTTTATTTTCCTTCATTCGATTTCCTTATCATCTTTCAGGTGGTTGAGTTCCAGCAGGACCCTCCGGATTAACGGACCTGACTCTGGCATCCCAGTTGTACAAAAATGGCGTCGGCTATTGGTGGTGATTTCTGAGGTGTTTCCACACGCTATCCTTCGTATTGTTTTCTATTCCTTTGAGGTATTGTTTCTTGTAACAATTTCTATGTAAGTTTGTCTTCATATTAGCAAAGCGAGTGTTCAAAAACTTTTATTTGGGCAGTATAGGGAACGGGAATAAATCCAATAACGTGTTGACTGTGCCGTGTACTCTCCACGTGGTTATGTTTGTGTTCCATCTAAGGCTATGGCTACGTTAGCCGTATAGTGTGGTTAATTTATATGTTTGCAAGTACAATTTGTGTCACGATTACAGTGGTGAGAGATTGTTGAAGAAAAACTGTTCCGTGTACGTTATTGTAGTCATACCTCAACCTAACCTCAAACATGACAATGCACCGTAACTGTTGCATTTCCGGATACAAATTAAAAATGAGAAACTTTCAGTTAAAACAAAAGGTAAATTGCAACGTAACGCTTGCAAGTTCAGTGTTTAATTACTATAAATTGCAGCGTTATGTGTTGCCGGTGTGTATATAACATGGTGAATAGTGAAAGACAATAATTTCGAGACGCCGCTCTCCTACAGTTTGTTTCATGTAAGTAGTATGCTGCTTTTATTTATACATTATCTTTTGTCTTTGTAATTTAAATGTGCAGCTGTAGTTTAGAAGAAATGTGTTATGTTGCTGCATGTAAAACTGTAGACTATAGCAAAGTTGCTTTACAATGCTGATTTAAGGTTACGTATTTCACATATTTCACTTACAGTGCTGTTTTAGGGTTATTATTTATAATATTTCATCTGCTTTTGCGGATTCCCCGTGTAAAATGAAGTGTCATGAGTAATATGTTGTTGCAAACTGAGTAATAATAAGTTTTCAGTAAAAGTAAAAACAAAATTCCACCCTAAAGCTTTTGAATTCAGTAGGTAGCTTTAGGTTATTCTAAATAGCAGCATTTGTATATCAGCCATCCAGTATATGTTTTGTGTAGGTATATAACATTATGTACATGGTACAGTGTGAAAAACAGTGTAAACAATGATTAATAATTCTGAGTCAACTCAATGTCAACATTTCTGTTTTATTTAAGTAACATGCTGCTTGCAGTTGTGTCTATCTTGTTTGTAATTTGAGTGTGTAATGCAGTTACATAATGGCATGTAAAACTGTAGATTGCATGAATGTTATTTAAGGTTATATATTTCATTGCCCATAGGTTATCGTTTAATATTAAATGTAATTCTTTTTTGTTTATTTGAGGTTATGTTTATGACAGTGTTTTTGTGTTTAACACAGCCCATATTCACAAAATAGGCGTGATATTACACCACATTTTTATTTTACTGCGTTGAAATCGTAGCCTGTAGACGAGTTGTTTATAAGTAGTTCCCACCACACAGGCCGTCATCTTGAATCCCACTGTCAGGTCCGGTATCTAGAAGGTCCTGGTTCCAGGAATGTAGTGTGGGCAGTGTCGGGCAGATGGCGTGGATGACTGCGCATGGTAACTGCTGTTCTCGGCGCTGGGTGGCGTCTGGTGGCCCTTGTCCTCCGTCGGTGGGGGGGGGGGGCACGCTTCGTGCGGTACCGCCCCCGACCCACGGTGTGATGCTGGCTGCTTGGTGGGGCCTTGCGCCCGGATAAAGCCATCTCAGCACTGGTTAGGGACTTCCACGCGTCTCTGGTGGGCCTGTCTAGCTGCGGGTCTGATAGCGCCCCTGAGGTTTCCTCATTCATCCCTGCCTCCTGGGGGGTGGTAGCCAAATAGGCCTGAGTAAGCCTCAGTGCGCGAGGTGTCTCCCTCTCTACCTGTAACCTTTACCCTTTTACCCTTTATTGCAATATATTTTCCCAAAGTAAGTAGATAGATAACACTCGGTGACAACACTTTTGGCTCTGATGAAATCACGGGTGATATTGTATACTTCGTACGTTCAATCCAAAACTGGTAATGAAATCCTTGCGTCATCCCCAGGTTTCAGGAACTAGGGGCATTATTATTGCAAAAATATCGATTTTAGCACTAAACGATCCTCGAGTTACGGTTTACAAAGTTTTGTTAACTAACTTCATGTTATATTATGTGTTACATAATCATAAAGAAATAACACTACAATGTATCTTTTTTGTTTCTTAGTCGTTATTTTCATATTTGATGGCTGTACCGGTGCCAGGTAGTTGGCCAAACGAGAGTGTTGTTAGCTAATGCTGGATTTCTGACAATGAAGTCATTAATCCTCTTGCTCTCCAATAGTTTTGACTGATGGATGGAAAGGACGCTAAAAGTGGCCGGGCATATTTGAAGGTGGTCTCGGTCCATTTCCTCTTGCATGATCACATAGAGGACAGAGTGGTGAAGAATATATCCCAATTCTGTTCAAGTGTTTTGCCAGACAATCATGTTCTGTAATCAACCTGAAGGTTGCAACTGCTGTTTTTCGAGGATACCAAGGAATTATTGTTTGAATGATAGGTAGTTCCCATCCTTTATTCTATGATTTTCCATAGTAATATTTTTCTTTTTTTCTTTTTTTTTCCTTTTTTTTTTTTTAATTCAGAGTTGACTAATCTATTAGCTGCATAAAATGGTAGATTAGTATAATGAACTGGAATCTATTTTGCTACCCTTATTTATATTCTTATTCACAATAGTCTAAAACAGAGGTGTCCAACCTTCTGTCTTTGGAGAATCTTACGCAGTGAGCGACAATTCTTCACTGCACACCTTTGTCGGAGAGAGAGAGAGACAGCGAGTATCCAGTGATGGACACAAACAGACGATTCCATGGAAGTTTATAAGCCATATCTTGATTTTTCTAGGAATGTCCTCAGAAGACATTCGCATTCTGGATAATTTTTGCATTAATAGTAAGCAGTACGAGACAAACAAAAGCTTACTAAATAAGTAAATGTGGATATCGTTAAAGCACATAATGTATGTCAAATATTTCTTTTTGCTCTTGAGTGAACCATTTACGAGATATCCTTTTTATTTGTTTGAATTTGTTAATACTACACTTTTCTTTCAAATAGGAATATGTTATTTGTTTGTTTGTTTTTTTTTTTTTTCATTCCTTGGCCTTGTATAACACTTGAAATTTCAAAGGCATCGCATCGCAACCAGCTCTTAAAATATTCCACTGTCGCTTAAAGTCTACTGTATTCCAACATCTCCCTTGCACCTACAAGAAAATTCGCAATAAGGTAATTTCTGAAAATCCTTATGTAGATTAAAATGAAGTAGATAGAAACATAAGCATTTGCAAGAATAGTGTTTATGCGAGTGAGCTTAGCTATGTACATATTTGCGAACAGTCTGTATCGCAATATGTTACGCGACGATCACTTGATGTATCTTCTAAAGCTATGCCAAATATTGATAGACTTTTTGAACGTAATGAATACCAAAGAAATCACTAATGAACGGATGTTTATCGTATAAGATTTGCAAACGCAACGCACATGTCAACCAACCCGCCACTGCAACGCTAGGCACGGCAGGGAATTAAAGAAAGGCAAAGTCTGCATATGTTGGAAGGAGGTAAATTCCCACTCCGCTCTTTCATGAAGGTTGGACATCACTGGTCTAAAATAAAATTTTGAAACAGCCTTAATTCAGAAACGCATGCAGGTCGATTACTGTCCCTTCAGATAGTTGTACTAAATTGCTTTTTAATTGGGCTTAATGCGTGTGCTAGTGAAGACCAACAATGTATCAATCTTGTAATATACTGCATATGTTCTGTTATACATGTGGAGGTTTTCCATTAAAATCCCAAAGAAACACCTATCCTCTCTTGTGAAGAAAGCTTATAATACGTACTTTGGATGTAAGAATGGTGATGAACATAAAGTGTGGGCTCTAAACTGTTATAAGTAATACCTGTGGAAGGGGACTTACTAGATGGCTAAAAGCTACTAAAATCAATGTCTTGTTGTTCCAGTGGTATGGCGGTAACCTCTTGATGATGTAACTCATTGCTACATTTCCTTAACGAATGTTACTAGTTTCTTGTTTCATTTCTGCTGGACGCCACTCATTTCTGCAGTACAAGAGAAAGAGGATAACAAAATAAATGTTTCAAGATATGCTTTTATATACAAAGAATTTATTTCTCTCCTCTTCTTGTGATTTTGATAAAGATCCTCCATGCTCAATTTAATTTTTCTGATTTTATCTTAAAATTTAACCTCGTTTTACCCTCATTAACCGGCGAATTTAGAAAAATCCCAACTTTATGGTTGTCTGTTTTGCAGAAAAAATTGACATCTATACTTGGAAGCTTCTAGTAGTTTGAATTGTGCGTTGGATGAGCAACCCATTAGGATTAACATTAGCATTATAATATTTAAATTTCTTTGTATCTCAGTCCCTAAAATAATGGGTGATAAAAAAATTCTGGTGTTCACTTATTATTTAGGATGACTAAATCTACAACAAATCTTTAATTTTTTCAGAATTAAGAAAAAATACTTTTTGTAGACCAATAAATACACTAGAATCCATAACTCCACGAATTAACGCTCACTTTCAAGTTACTTAGACTTATAAATTGACTTCGCTCCAGATTCGAGGTTAAATAGGTCGAGCCGCGTAATCATTTAACCCTCCGTTGGACACGCGGTCTTTCGTGACGCCGTTAGGCGCGATATATCTGTGAGATACACACGATCTTTGTTGGCGCTTGAGCTATAATTGCTTATTAGCCTTGGTTAATTTGCTTATTTTAATGATCTTAGGTACATTTTATATCATCATACATAAACTGATCATAAATTACGTTACACTTGTGGCTTAAAATAAAAACTAACATTAACATGTCTTGTAAGGCAGTAGGAGTAAATTACAATGACCGAACAATTTATTCAATTAATAAAGAATACATAACGATTCTGACTTTGTTTCCATGGACAAACATTAATATTAATCTTTTATTTTTTTCCTCTTATTTTTCAGTGTAATAATACTAATAATACTAATACTAATAATATACTAATAATAACAATAACAATAACAATATCAATAATAATAATAATAACAATAACAATATCAATAATAATAATAATAATAATAATAATAATAATAATAATAATAATAATAATAATAATAATAATAATAATAATAATAATAATAATAATAATAATAATAATAATAATAATAATAATAATAATAATAATAATAATAATAATAATAATAATAATAATAATAATAATAATAATAAAGATGACAATAATAATAAATAATATTGCTATTTTGTAATCCTAACTATATACATGAATTTTAATGCTTCTTTCTTTCCTATCGCTGCTTTTGCTATACATTTTATTTAATTACTAGCTGAAATATCCGGCATTGGCCGTGGTTTGACGACTCTTTCGTGGAAGTTCGGACTTAGGTTACACTTGCCCATTAGCTCGTGTTTCTCTGGAGACATTTAAAAAGTATTGCTTAACACACTGAAATATTTAATATTCCGTAAGGAATAACAAATAAACTTAATAAATAAATAAAAATACCGGGATGACACTATGCAAAAGCATTGTTAAGCAACCACAAGTACCACAGGTAGAAAATCGTGTAGAGGAAACCGTGTGAATGTAATACGTTACATAGTAAAGTGGATAGCATAAAACCTTCTTCATGAAAAAAAAAAAAAAAAAATGATGTGCTGCACTCACATGACTTTCTCTACCCTTGTACTATCCATTCTTACAAACTCTTATTCCTTTATCTTCTCTATGTTAGTTGTGATAAGCATTTGTTGAAATTATCTTATTGCTTATTTCCTTGTAGATGCAAGGGGAACATTAGAATACAGTAGGCTTTGAGCGATAGTTAAATCCGTTAAATCTTTGAGATTCCGTTCTCTTAGCACTGTTAACATATAAAAAATGAACAACGATGTTGTATTTGACGAAAGTTTGTTTTACGAAACTGACACAAATAAAAAGGAATATTTCCGAAATGCTTCACTCTACAAAAATGTATTTGGACATAAATCGTGTGTTTTAGCAAAGTATGCATTTCTTTTACAATAAGATTTTGTCTATCTCTTACGGTTTACTAGTTATGCAAAAGTCATCCAGACTAAACAGGACTAAATAGGCTATACCCTATACATTGCATTTATCATAAAAATATCTTAAACATGTCATTTTAATCAAAATCGCTCGAGCCATTTTCGAGAAAGCCAAAATTTTCGAAAAATGTTCCATGTAAAGGGTAATTTAGGCTGAAGCAATTTTCTCAAAATCTTCGTGTCGCATCGTTGAAAGGCATTACCTCTTTGATTTCCCTATATTTTTAAACTTCCCTGATTCGTTCTGACAAAAACTAACACATTTTTAGTACACCTTTTTAGATCTAAACACTACTTCAGGACATAGAATCTGATTGTAAAAATTTACATTGCCTTACTATTTTATTTTAGGCTTTGGTGTGAAGAAGTGCTTCCGTAATTTTTTGATCAGTGTATACGTATATAAATATTTATATTAAAATTCCCATATTCACACTACGTTACTCGTGATAGGATTTCGGCTGGAAATAAATTCAGAAATATTTACTTAGTTGCATGTGTAATATCGAAACAGAGTATAACTGTTACATTCTTTTTCTTTTGTTCTATTTTTTTTTCTTTTTTTTTCCGTAATGAAATCACAGAGGATAAAAAGTACAATGCTTACTCCTGTATGGCAGTTCAACTTATTGTAGCAATAAGAGCTCCAAAACAGCAGAAAAATACTTTTGATAAAGTTTGTATATTTTGAGCTCAGTAGTTTTGTGCAGTACGTTTTGTGTAACTTTTGTTGTTTTCCAAATAACACAAATCATGTAAAATTCGTTCGCATTTAAGAACACAGCACGGACTATTCGCAGAAAATTCTCGCTACACATTTTGTTAGTCAACTAAACGTCTTAAATATGCAAGTATATTGTGACATTGTACAATTTTTAGCAGTTCCTTCTTTCTTATTCTTGCGCTCTCTTTAGCTACTCACTAGAGCACCGAACACAAGACACCTCTTCCACACCTCTATCTCGCCCTAACGCGCTCTCTTTTTTGCTCACTGATGCTCGTTGCACAGAATTCGTTCAGTAAAACGCTGAACGCAGTAAAGCACAGCACTGTAGCACCATCAACTTGCTGGTGAGGTTATTGTTGTCTTCCTTAGACGAAAAGGGCTATCTAGGTCTTCAGTCGCCATGGTGGGGAGGTCACGTTAGTCTTCTAAACGCTTCCTCGGCCAGGAGCGCCTCTCTCTCCAACCATGTGCGGCTAGCGCTGAAGGATACGCCCATTACTCGTGAAAGGGTGTCCTTTGATACAATGTTATTTTAGTAAAAATCACTAAAAATTATTGAGAAACTAATAAGCTTATAATTTTTCATACTCATACAGTTGTGTTGGAAGGACTCTTTGAGCATACATTTTGACGAATATTTCGAAGTGTTTAACTCAGTACTTAACTGGCTTTTCGGTTTGAATTTTGCTGTTGGTAAGCGCAGGGCCTTTTTCTAATAAAATTACACAGCACAAATACCAGACATTCCATTTTGGAGTAAAATAGAATACTTCTGCGTACATTAAACGAGGATTCAGAGGATTTTAAAACCTACTTTTGCAATTTATCTCTGTATCAAACTTTTGGGGGAAACACAATACTATATCTACATTTTCTAAATGAAAGAGATCTTCTCACCCATAATTTAGTATATGTATGAACATATAAGAAAAGGCCTAGCAAAAGACTTGGCACAATTAGCCACAAGATTAAAATGGAAATGGGGAGGCCACGTGGTGAGATTACAAGCCTACTATGTGGGACCCCCGTATAGGAGAACGACGACAAGGAAGACCGAGACGCAGATGGACAGGCATCTTCAAGGAGCAGTCACGAGTAGCGAGAGGACTAGAAATTCTTATATTCTCTGTGTAGAGACTAAATAGTGAATAGTGGACAGTAAGCATCTGCAACACCTAACGTGAAGTGGCTCACCACGTTAAGATAAATGAGTTTTTGCTATTGATAGGAGACCTTTGCCCTTTGCTGACACTTTAGGCTATCTTTATTTCATTTTTATAAGAATTTAGAGATTAGCTGTTGATATCGACGGCATTAAATAAACCATGGTATACCCGATGCGAGTAGTAGAATTTAAATTATTTGATATTTCACATTAAACTGTGCTTAAAGTAACCTCCATTAACATAAATATTTCATATAGAATAAAAATGCTTTTAGCCCGCAATATTAAAATATCCCACATTTAAGAGTCAACACTAGCCCTGATATGGGCTAGCCTTCATATGTTTGCATATCAGAGAAGTTAAACAGCAAAAAAGGGTTTGTTTTTGGCATTTAACGCTTCGTTGCCGTTCACACCGCAAGGACGGGCCCTTTGAAGTGTAACCATCCATTATACAAGAAGCGGACACGAATGGGATATAAGTTATTCAATATCCGGTAATTAATTAAATCACTGATTGAACAACTTTGAGCGGTGTGCTGGACATGTGCTGTTGACTTATTGAGTGGAGCCTGAAGTGATGGGATCTACTAACTTACCAGCCTGACGAATTGATCCAGGGATACAAGTTGTTCGGTATTCAAGCGATCACTCAACCGATAAACGCGGTGACAAATGTACAGTGTAAGCCACTGACCAAACAATTGACCACATATCTTAATTGTGTGACGTAAACACAGGGTGTTAAAAGCTCTCTAATATTTTAAGAGGGGAGAACGCAACAAAACATACAAAGCCCAGAAAAATACTCTCCTAGGTATCACTATTTTTCTCGCAGCAAAGGCTGCGATTCCTTGTAGTTGCAATATGTCCTTCTGGTATGGAATACCTGTCATTTCTAACACCCTACATGATTGCGGAAATATTCAGAATTGGTGAATAACATGAAAAGTTGTCTCATGCATCAAGTGGACTGCGATATATGGAATGAGCAGGGTACGATATAGAACCACCTTCGTCAATTTCTCGTTCATTTTCTGTATACAGTGTCTAAAAAAACGCACGCAGGGTATTGGCATTGAGAAGATACAATGTTCTGTTCTTTTTTTTTTTTTATTTATTATTATTATTGTTCCACTTATATCCCGCCTTTAACTGCAGAGGTCATATCGGCGGGCTTGACTATTGGTTTTTACTCGCTTACAGTGGGGGGGTTCTTATACATTGGATTCACACACACACACACGCACACACAAGCACGCACGCACCCACACACACCCACCCACACACCCACCCACACACCCACCCACACACCCACCCACACACACCCACACACACATTCACACTTTCATTCGTACTTCCAGACTCAGGGAAGGATGAGGAATAATCCTGACTGGAGAAACATTCCTACCCCCTTGCCGGGAATCGCACCTGGGACCCCTAGCACAGCAGGCAGGTGCTCTACCCACTGCGCCACGGGGCCAGCCAATGTTCTGTTCTGTTGTTACTACTTCAAGTTATATTTATGCTCGACCATACTATGAATAACGTAACGCTTATACGCCATTGTAATGGACCTCATTACAACAATCTCCTCATAACGGTACTGATGTCCACCAATCAAAGGTGCACCTGTTCGTAACGACACCGTTAACCACCGATCAAAAGATTCGCTTGTAGCAATCAATACTTCCCGACTACGTGCATCCCACGGAACTGAAATCGACAGTTTCCACTCTAGTATACCAAATAAGCAACCATATTTATTTAATAGTTAGTGTTACTATTATAAATAATGCTCTAATAAATGAAATCTGTCTTCAAGGTTTTTAGAGTTACATTTTTAAACTTGCAGAATATGCATATTATCTTGTGTCATTGTGTAAAGGACAACATAACAATACAAGTTGAAGACATAACTATCGATTCTCGTATGCATAATCGAATAACAAATACATGATTAAAATGACGGAAATCAATGAGAATAACATGCAGCGTAGAGTTTATGAATGTTTTAAACTTGACTCGTGGTTGATCATAAATAGTGTTATTAAATTCAAGTATAATGGCAATTAAGACGGTCGCATTAATATAATGAAGCTCCCTACCTCTTGTTTCATAAAATATACTAGCATCTTAATTGCTGCCATTGTGCTTTCGTTTCAAAATATTCAACTTTTCGTAAAAAATATACTCGTTTTAATTTTGCGTATTCTTTGCTTAGGTAATATTCCATAGATATACGTTTGCCTTTATGAAAAGCTCCTCTATTATCAATATACCAATTCGCCTTAACACGAAGTTATCTATTGACATGGAAATGTGAGTTGGCTTTGAAGAACTACATTAAAAGATTAAATAAAATAATGCTGTGTTGTAATTAGTTACGGAAACATCAGCTGTGATAAACAAATTCACAGCAAACAATTACAATTTCAAAGCAAATAAGATGCTTATTTTCAAAGAATAGCTTTATCATTTAGCAGCATCTTTTAATACACTTATTATGCTTTGTGTATCTCATCTTGTTAGTCTAATGTCTACTGTGTTAACACACGAAAATAATTCAATACATACATTAAATTGGCAATTAAAATCTTATTCGTTAGTATAACTAGTGTTTTCACATTTGGGAGAAAACAAGTACCTTACTAACAAGTCTGTATTCTTCTGCATATACAGTGCCTAACAATGACATGAAATTGTTTTAATTAAACGACAATAATGTATTATTTCTTGCAATAGAAAATCACTCTAACACAATATAAGGGCCTGTTTTCTAATACCAGTGAAAGATGCATCCAGATCTCTTAGACCTAATGGCAGTTTCACTTACTTTTGCTTTATACGAGTACGCGTAATTTTTTTTTTTCAGAAATCATAGAATAAAAGTAACTTAAAAATCACATATAGACACTGATCTTTGTTTCTTTAACAAAAACTAGGATCCTCTTTATGTTTAAAACACATTCTAATGCGTTGTTCCACACTCAGGACCAATTTTCAGCATTCATGGGGCGTAATTTCACTCCAGACTTTCGAGATCTTCTCACGCAGTTCCTGGATATTTCTTGGCTGGTGGGCAGCTACCCCGAGGCCGATGACGTTCCGTAAATTTTCTAAAGGATTAAGATGTGGACTTCTAGGTGGCCATGGTAACAATGAAATTCCTTTTCCAGCGAACCAAACCATTGTTGCTCTTGATGCACAGCATTGTACATTGTCTTGATGGAACACGAAGCAGTCATGGAGGAGCTTCTACACATATGGTAGCAAGTTGTCCTTCATGGTATCAATCTGTTCTTGCGAGTACATTGAACCATTGATGAATCTTAATATTGCTGTACCTTCAGCAGATATGCAACACAAGCTCGTATTCCCGTTTTATTCCTGGAAGAGAAACTTGCGGTTCTACGGCAGCCTAACAATGAGCTGGTCTTTGCGCACTGAAGTGGCCCAGTCAATTCTTTTATTGTATTTGTCACACATGTTTAACTGACACCCAATTCTGATGTACTCTATGAGGTTTATTGCCCCTGTAAATCCAATAATATACCACTTAATGCCTCTTACACACTTTCTTTCCTCATTGTTACCTTATTTGCCACATAAAACTTCCTGCTTTCCCAGACGTGATAGTAGAAGCTGATTGTATCTTAACAGGTGCCGCAGGAAACAAGCATCTTATGCCCTATTTATTGAGCGAAAGCTGGACTACTGATCGCTGCCTGTTTCACCACAATAGCTTGGTCAGAAACAAAGATAGTCTTTTGTAAACATTGTTTGATGAATTAGTTTCCATTTTCAAAAGGAGTAAAATAGATTGTAAAATAATTAGGATATTTTTAAGATTTTTTTTACTGTGCCAAAACGTTCATTTGATTTACATAGATTTGGAAAAAATTAAACTAAGATTAATAGGTTTGTTTAGTGTCCACAAATTAATCACCACTATAAAATGTTGAATTTTTTTAAATGAACATTTTCAGTAAAAATTCGTAATTCAAAAACTAAGTATCTCAGCACAATGTTCTTTACACAAATAGACGCCCTAGAGCCCATTCTTTTTATTAAAACCTCAACGTCCTATTTGTAACAACATTAAAAAGCAAGCAATGTTTTAAGTGAGATAAGCTAGTGGTCTTAAACTTTTGTTAGGCACTGTACTCCCATAACGACCAAATAAATGTCAGAAACATAACGATATGTCATTTTACTCATATAGCACCTTCAAAAGCGCGTCTCTTTTCACGTAAATTTATGGTAATTTGACATTGAACCTCAAAAATATCTCTCCTTAGGCCTACTGGATATTTAGTTTGTATTTCAGAGATCTGAGACCGCATACGAAATACAAATCAAGGGTTGCTAAATAGGGAGAGCTATGGGGCAACGTTTTGAACTCTGATGATCAATCAAGCGTCAAGGATGCATCTAGTTTAGATGATCTCTTACTGGGGCAAAATAATGAGGTACACCATCCTGCTGACAGCAATGATTAGCCGTCGGTTGAAGTGGGATATACTCAGCAAATGTTGCACATTCAACTGATTCCACAGAAATGCAAGATAATTCCACCCCGTAAGCCTGGGTTCCATACACACAGGTCCAGTGATATGGTCCACAAGTTTGCTAGTCCAATCATTAACACACGAACCCAGTGAGTCAAACCCAGTGGAGATTTTCGATTCCAAGGAGTGAAGGTTGTAATTATTCAAGTGAGAGATATAACGAAAACAGAAATATAGTATTAATCACACCACAAAGCCCACCTAGTTATGCATATCTCGATTTTAATATAGGAAGTATAATTTTGTAAATCTCACCATAATATTTTTGTGAATAATAACCTTAAATGAGTGCCATTTGTATTCTATAAGAATTCTTAACTTCGAAACCCTGGTAGCACTTCCTTGACCCATGAACATACAAAAACAATACTAAGGTAACCTAACTGCATTTGGAAGCTAAAAATGTAGTACACATTAAATGTTTGCGTATTGAATGTAACATTTTTATGAAAATAATCAGCATAGGATAGAACAGCCTTAACTGCTGATAAAGGGGCTCTCCTGCGCCGCTTTCACAGAGAATAATTCATGAATACTCAGACTTGACGTTACAGGACGAAAAGTCTCGAAATACAAATTGAGGTGTCAATATGTGGGGGTTTTACATAGAGAATGTACACATAGCTTCTTCTACATTTGTGCTCCAACTGATAAACTCCTTCGTTTAATTTTATGAAAATATTGTAGCACTCGACTATGTACTGGAATATCCCACAAACTCAGGCTGTGCTTAAGGCACCGTACGGCAGCACTGAAGCAAACGTCTCTGGAGTCTGATGATGCTGGGCTTTCGAACAGAAAATGAGACACATACCCTTTCGCTATACCAAACAGGACAATGGGACACCGCTGAGCTTTGGTATACCCATTTCGTATACAGGAGTTCATTTTGTTCGACGGCATGAATAGCAAAAATTAATGACCAAGTAATTAAGTTTCATTAATTGAAGGACGAATCAATCACAACCATGTTGAAATAAGTCACTAAATTTTTTCATTGGATTAATTCAAATTAAAAAGGTTAAATTAGTTAAAATGTGTCAGAATGAGTAAACTCATTGGATAAAGAGCTCGACTTCTCATAACCTCACAGTAAAATTGTGAATCCTTTTCTCCCTGTTGAAGATTCCCATCGATTGTTTTGCACGTAAAGATACACATATGGAACGGAATATTTGTTCGTATATTCAATATTTTCGTTTCCACCACCACAACAACACACTTCTTTCAGTAATGCTTTATTTATAAACCTGAAGAAAAGAGGGGGGGGGGGGACAATACACGTTCCCGTCACATGGTGTAATAGGCAATTAGCAAATAAGAAAATCGAAGCAGGGCTGATGTTTCAAAAGCTTCACAACATTATAGATACTCAAGTTAAAGCAATTGCATTTACTTTCGTGACGCTCTATATTTTGTATTTTCTTTTGTTTATGTACTTTGCAAATAAAAGATTACAGCTAAAAATAAGTGTAGCCTAAGTGCAACCGGGTTCGAGTCCCACCTCGTGCACGGGTGTTTATGTGTAAAGAAAATGGACAAAAGAAAAAACAATAAAATAAAGCGAGGGAACTGGTCGAAAAAATAAATAAAAAGAAAAGAATAGAGATTTACCAGTAAAATGGAATTAGATGATGCACGTAAATTTAACGTACGTTTGCTGTGGTTTATCATTGGTTCGGAGTTAGAAAATCGATACGCACAGTTCAAGGTTTATAGTTTGAATCTCGAACTTGATCTAACTTGGTTTTTCATCCTCTTCATAAGCGTTTACATGCAAAATAAAGATATTTCTACCTGCATCTACGTTGATATAGGAACTTTTGAGTGCAGAACTCTAGGAAGGTAACGCTGCTTTTCATTGTAATCCAGACGCAATTACGGAGAAAAGAAGCTTGAACACGCGACGGGCGAGGACACAAAGGACAACGATTAAGACCTAATCATTTTCAGGTGCAATGCGATTGCTTTCGGTTGAACTGCTGTGAATTGCGTGTGGACCAAGTTGTGTTTGTGACTGTATAAACACCGTACGGACGGTAATAGCATTTCCCACGGTACCCGGACAAGTCAGCTGTATGTCGCCGCCATGAAACGGCTCTCTGTTAATTGGAGTCTCATTTCCACACAACCTCGTGCACATACACACAATTATGGCCTCATCTAACGAGGTAAAGCACCTAACAACATATTAGCGGAAGCAGAATAAGAAGATGCCAAAGCAACTAATCCCCTCTCTCTCTGAAGAGTAGACTAACCATAAAATAATCCATTTGGGCTTGTTAATCTTTCGCCTGTAACAACGGTATCCATTCATTCACACCGTCCTTAATAGGACAAGCCTGGGCAATTACATTTTGGGGATGAGGAGAGATAAAATATGAAAATTGCTGAAATATTACGCTTTCAGGTTTTTATGCTCTTCATTTCTCTTCTAAAACCTAATCAAAATCAATTCTCTTTTTATCGTTAAAACATATTACAGCTCGCCGTGACCTTGCAACTCACAGCTATATTGGCGGATAGTAAACTTGACACACTTCACTATGTCTCTACTATCTCTGTCTAACAAAGAACTGACTTAGACGATACACTCACTAAATATTTTTTCAATACTCCTCTCTGAAAAAAAAAAAAATCTTCTAACACTGGCTTGCTCACTCCCTTTTACAGCCGACACAAAATGGTGTTGAATTCTCTGGAAAATACACCTTTTCTCGACACTTCTGGTAGCAAGCAAGTGAATAGCTTCTTGAATTGTCTGGAAAAGCTTTAATCTGCCACACCCAGGGTTACCTTGTTTAGCCGCCGACACAGCTAACACCGAGTTTTGGCACCGCCCAGTGGTTTGACATAGCTTCACCTTGAGCGTCTCTGATCAACAGCATCAGACACCCCTAGAGCACCGGAAGCACCATCAAGCACACCACCAATCGTGGCAGTCAGCCAGGAACTACGGGACGCGGTTCAGGACCTCCATGCAGAGATACTGAACGCCAGCACCCGTCTGGCCGCCATAGAAGAGGCTTTCGCCTCCATCTCTGTAACCACTTTAGCCAGCATTTTTATTGTACAGCTGAGACTCTCGAGTCAATCGAGCAGAAGCTTCACCGGCTCGAGATCCCAACTGCTGCCACCACTCGTGAGACCGGGACACAGACAACAACACCAGCCCAGCCACAACACCCACCACAGACTACAGGACGACAATGCTCCAGGGGCTTTCACAGACACGACGGCCATGCTGCGGCGAACTGTATCGGCACATGAGGTGCACAAACTGACTCCAAGACTCTCAACATGCTCATTCTAGTCACCCTTCATGACCATCTACATCATTCACCACTCACTTCAAGGTTTCACCACTCACCACCATCACCATGACTAGCAACCAGGGGACTCTCAGGCTTAGGTCACGTTTGTCCTCTGGCACTTCTGTAATACTCGCTGTTACCGCCACTGGCAGGCAGACAACTTTCATCTATCACCACTGAAAGCGCAGGTACTTAATGTGGTACTACAACAGTGAGGTTTGGGCCTCAAGACTTACGGTGGGGATTTTTAGTGAGTAGTGCTGCCCTGGTTCGAATCCATGTACGAGTCTTACACTCGTAGGCTTACCTGCGGTTAGGGCGCGAGTGCCTTTTCCCCCACCACCACAAAAAAAAGCCCCTCACAAACAGATGTACAGTTGCCCTGCATTGAACACTCTGTGTACACGTGCCGAGGCAAGATGATATGATACAGAAATGAAACCTAGAAGGCTTAGACTACATGGCACCCTAATGCCATCTGCCCGTCACAAGCAGCGGTAGTTACTCTACACTGATGCCTCTGTGTGCACGTGACGAACCAACATGAGGTCTTGAAGCCTAACTGTCCCCCACACACCCATGAGGTATGCCCTACAAGATATGACATTTCCACAGAGTTAAAGTGACACAAAATGAATAAGAATAAAAGAACAGCAAGAAAAGGTACCGAGGACTTTCGGACTCTGCACTGGGCAGAGCGAAAGTGCAGAGCGCCATTATGCCCATAGGAATAGAGAAATGAACTTTAGCCTATTTGGGGATATTTTATTCCCAAATTAATGGTACAGTTCAACACGGTTATGCTTACGTGCTCAAGTCATCTATGTTTATTAATTATTATTATTATTATTATTATTATTATTATTATTATTATTATTATTATTATTATTATTATTATTATTATTATTATTATTATTATTATTATTATTTATTCTGTCAATGTGTATAAATGCACACAATTTGAATTGTTGATTTTTGCTTTGAACTGATTCTTATTGGAATGATTTTTCTGGTATAAATGACCCTTTTCTCAGAAATTATTCAAGAAGAGATTTAAGTAGCTTACGCTTTAGATTTATTATTCATTTGTTTCATATGGGCCTATTACTTCATCTAAGAGATTAAATTTTGTACACGTTCACCTTAATCGTTCGAAAATTATGTTACTTTAGGCGTAGACAGCTTACTTTTATTTTTAATGCTAATAAACTATATCAGATTATTATATATTCTGGAACCCTCAAATTTCGAACCCTTCGTTGCACTTAATCTTGCACTTTTGTGGAAAATAATTTTTTTGCTAAGTATTAGCAAACCATTTTTAGTTTTGATCTTCAGACTTCGACTACTTCTTTCGAAATAATTCAGTTTATTTATTCAGTGAAACGAAGAAATATGTTACACCCTTTTTTCTTTTCAAATCGATTATCACTCAATTCTACAAGCCAGTGAATTTATTATCACAACTTGGACAAAGTGATCAGTTGTATAATTTATGCTTTAGGGCTGGGAACAGCATTTAGCTATTTCAAGTAATGTTCCTAAACAATTCAATCATACTAAAGTCTCTTATGAGCTGGAAGTTTGAAAACCAGAATGTCTGGGTTAAGTTTAAGGTGAGCCTGACAACTCTCAAGAGACCCATGCAGCATGTGCCTAAAACACACATTTAAAGTATTTAGTGGTTAGCAAGCAGCCCAAACCAGATATAATTTGAAATAACTGATTTCAATATCAAGCAATTGTATGCATTGTACTCGCATGATTTGCTCTACCCTTACACAAATTATTCTTACAAATGTTTGCCCTTCTACGTACTTAATGTTAATCAAGATAAACGTTGTAAAACTGTTTGTATTATATAATTAATTATAGGCACAATAGGAATAGGAGAATGCGGTGGACTTAGCAATACTGAAATCTTTAAAGAACTGGTGATGGTTTGAAATTCCATTCCTTTCGAATGGTCAGGCCATAAAAATGGAACGACTTCCTGTTTGAAAAGTATAAGCATTTGGAAATTCAAACCAACGATAAACATCTCAAAAATGGTAAAGTCCCAAAAATATGTAATTGACATGAATCATCTACTTTTACCAGAACTACATTTCCTGAGCGGTAATAATTTGTTTACGGTTTACTAAGTAAAAGGCATCCAGAATGAAGATGATTTCAGAGGCTCTGCTCAGAAGCTTCAAGACATATACTTCATTTGCCATAAATATAGCTTTGTCATAAAGTATTTTAAGCAAAATCAGTAGAGCTATTTTTGAAAAAATGAAAATTTTCGAAAAATATTCTACCTAAAGTGTAGTTGAGGTGAGGGTATTGTCTTAAAAGTATTCGTGTCATATTTTGAAACATAAAAGTTCAGGATTTGAACAACTTTTCATTTTTGGGCTACGCTGTTCGTAGACCCATGTGACACACAAGGACCTTTTCCTAAAACTGCTTTTTAGGGGACCTCAAACCGTGTATTTCCAGTGATCGGTGTTGAATTTTTGGTTGGAAATGGAATACCTTCTTTACTGCCACGTTATTTTCAATAAAAATAGTGAATATGACTTGCGCAATAAACATAGAGCCGGAGAATCGGCATGTTGAGATTTTCATTTCGTGTGTAATATGGAGTGATATCGTTCTCCAGGCAGCTTTATTGTACTGCAGTGGCTCATGAATAATATGTTGCGCTGATCCACAACTTCTATCCATGACAGCTGCCATTTCATCCTCGGTGACACACATTTTCCCCAGTGCGGTACTCTGACGCTGAGTGGGTCAACTAAACTTGCTTTAAAGCAAAAGATTAACAAGGATATCCGGGTCAAGCAAAAAGTACGATTTTTATGTTTACTGATTTATGAAAAATTTAACATTTTCCCGCTAATAATTTATGTTCCTTAGTTCTTATTTCGTTGTCTTTATTGATCCGTACCAGGCTTTTATTAAGGTTTTGGATACAAATAAGCCGAAAGAATAATTACGGAAATCTGTTAAGGAAAGGGGTAGGATGTTGGATTTTGTCCCACTACAAACTTTTCTTATACTCCTCTATGTAATGTTTGTTAATCACAATAAACTTTATCGCACATTTATGAAAATTTATCCACGTAAAAGATGTTTTGGAGTACAAAATTTTGTTGAAATAAGGAATAACCTAAAAGCTAAACTTCTTTAAAAATTAGTGAACAATTTTGATTAATAGTACGAATGGGTGTATGTGTGTGTCTATGTGTGTACATTTAATGTAATAAATTAAAAGAAAAATCGAAGTAGTAGAAAATCAAAGTTCAAAACCACCGCCAAGCGGGTGAACACAATTGCTCCAAGAGATTAAAAGGCACCGATATGGCCTTCGGTCTTAAAGGTGGCGTATAAATGGAACATAAAAAAAAGAAAAATTTGATTAAAATACACATTTAAGGTGTTTACATCCTGTATCTTCCACAACAGTAAGGAGTCCCACTGCACCGGACCACCCTTATTAGGTTGAATAGCCCCGCAAACGTTGTTCATTCATCTGGATGAGTGCTAGCTCTTGATCTTCCAATACATAATTGCACAAAGGGCCAAAATGACTATTTCATATTATATCAATTATTAATATGTATATGTCAATTTTATTTCAATTAAACCCCATGTTTCAAAAATAAAGTGATCTGTACGCCAAATTCCACTGAGCGTGTGGCTTCGCTCGCAATTCATTTCCTGACCAATAATATGCTCCCCGGATTTAAAAGTTTGGAAACTTCTGCCCCACAGCACTTGGAGAACTTGCAAGTTCACACGCTACCACTCTGCTAATCTGTGTTTCAGTTTTCAATAACTTCATGATTATAGTCAAATGTCTTGCCAACGGCAGCCTTCAGAAGTCTTAAGCTATTCAAAATCCAGGCTGTGGAATGGACGAGGAGGAGGAGCCCAATAACGTCTTGTGATACCCTCGTGGGTGTAAACATGTGTCTGTTGGTGACTATTATGGAGGGAAGAATTCATTATATTTTCGAAGCGACGAACATTGGGGCAAATGGACATGCAGGACATTTTTTAAAATCAAGGCTATACTAATTATTGCAGAATCATAAATTGGTATAAACAGAAGGATTCAAAATCAATTTAAACAAAATAATGGGAAAGTGATATTTCTTTAATAAGGCACAATAGGGATCAAAACATGATTGACACAAATTATCAACATTCTTAGCCTCTATCAACCTGACATAAGTATGACATATAAACTGCGAGTCATTTCGGTCTCTGCGTTTCTGTTTGCATTGAATTGAGGCACTTCTCCCGTTCCTTATAAAAGTGTTGGAATTCCCTACAGATACTCTCCTTCTCATAACTAAAGCCACAATTCTTAGTGACCTTACCGTGTGCATGGGGCTGTTTCGTTCAGTGCTGATGGCTCGCCTCTCAGTCTGGGCGAACACACTCACGGCATAACTGACACTCCTACACACGATGCGGTACTAAAACTTGTGCCTTTACCCAGCTTCTTCTAAACTTCCAGACTTCCACTGCTGATGCCTTTTCCTTTTCAGTGCGGGCAGATTTGCTAGCTTTTGGCTTATCTACAAAATGTTGGGCTCGTTATGAAATAAGATATTCAGGATATCATTTTGATTTCTTGTTTACTGTTAATGCCCAGGGAAGTTTCTGGAGTAGCACATAGTGGTTCGAAGCTTCTCGAGGATGTAGAAGCTTGAGTGTGACCTTCTTGTGTTGTTGTGTTCCTGTTATTTGTGACTGACTCCTGAACTTGATTCTAAAAGTTAACAATCTAAATTTCAACACCAAGTTCTCTATTTTTATCTAAAAATGAATGAATGAGTTGAATTGAACTTCAGTCAATATGATGTGCATTTTTGTTGAGATATAAGTGTTTTAATATATATAGTGAATTAATATTGAGACGAAAAGTGCGCTGTACTTTTACCCCAACCGAGACATGTCCCTTTGCCCCACAGTGCAGTCAAACAGAAAATAACTCAGAAAATAGACAGGCTGACATATTTAATATTTAATATTCATCGCCGGTAGATGGATCCTTGATGTCACCATATGTGCATCTAGAACATTATTTTACGCCTTCATTTTCCATAAAAACCTTATGTGCAAGGGATGGAAACCTACAGATCAGGTAACTAAATTACAAATGTTTCCATTGCAGGATGGCACGTTTGACTTGTGATAGTCACATTCCTTTCAAAAATGCAACTTATAACCTTATAGCTTTCATTTCACTCTCATTATGCATTGATTTCAACACACGCAAATAATTGATTGTATTTGTTTATCTGTCTCACTGTAACTTCTTTATAAAGTTTTGATTTTACCCGTCAACAATTCAGATATCAATGTCATTTTTAGTTGTTTACCCTTCCTTTTCTTTGTTACCCTCTAAGCATTTTGAAGTCACATATTACGATGGAGATTGCTCAGCAAACAAATTGGGTTCAGATACGATCATGACAAAGTGAATTCATTAGTAGGTGCAGTGTCCTAAGAGCTACTGAGTCTCATACATGATTTTGATAGGGTCAGAACTTCAGAAACTAATTCACAAGAGATGAAGCTGGTCGCTAGTGAAAGCTTGTTATAGTGACTGGCTGCATTATTTCACACAAAGGCATTGAAACGGACGACGGATCACAGAATATGCACTGACCCAAACCTGTTTGAGGGTCAACTTGTAGCCTACTTGTTTATTTCTCTCGTGGGCTTTAGTTTCACTAATTATCTACACATGCGGTAAATAATCAAACTGCGTCATTATGATTATAGCACTAAAAGAGCTCACGGAGCTTCAGTAATCCGTGCAAGGTTACATAAACACTGTAATAGATTATTTTAAAGATAGTGTTTTCTGATCCATTTTCCATTCATGCTGTGATGGTACAAAGTTGAATTTCCTGCATTTAGTGCAAGTAATTGCTATTGAGCGGTTCATGACTACTTTATTTTAGGTATTTGCATGAACTATATTGAGTCCTATACCGTCTGATGTACGACAAACACGACAAAATCACATCTAGTTATTTCTTCTGACACTATTCTTCTTCAAAGCTTTCGCCCAAATACACAATTCTCTTCTTGTCGTTAACACGGTCTTCAGTCCTTTGTGATATTCTCACAGTTGTTTTCTTCTCGTAACTTTGACTCACTCCTTTCTGTCTTTCTTTACTTTCTCTGTATCTCTGACAATCCAATCACACGACACTCATTAACTGTTTTGCTATCTTCCCTCACGACGCACCACTACACACGCAGCTGACTCACATACTAAAACTGTCTCGCTTCTCTCGTCACCTCACCTCCTTATATAGTGAGGATGATGTAACACAGATCTTTCTCGAACTTCATTTTTTCTGGGACTTCTACAAGTAATAGTACCGTACTACGGAGGTGGTATATATAATGTGTAGTCACAGTGAAGTATAGCTACGGCATACTGCGCTAGAATGCGTGATTATACATAGAATTTGATTCATTTCCTACTGACGCTAAAATTATATATGTTTACTTAAAAAAGTGAACTTGCATATCTCACAGCTATGTTTGTTTGGCGCTCATAAAGTTGATTTTATTTTTACAAGTCTTTTGAAACGTTTATCAACAATATAAGCTGCACCAATGAGCCTTAAAATCCTTATCATTGCGTTTTGTTGGTCACGGATAACACAACTTCACAAGCTTGCTTAGTTATCAATAAGCAAAAGCCACTTTGGTAGTACTACACATTCTCGTCATTCAAACAGGAAATATTATTGCAGATGTTAACTGTTTACATAAAAAGATAATAATTCCACCGGACCTATCATTTAATGAATCAGTTTTCATTATTGTTTTTGAAAGGGGAATTGTAGTGTGTTTGAAATTATAAACTCTCTAATCTCATATTTCATATCTATATCATATTTTAATCATTCTGACAAACCAGTGGAGTATTGCCGGACGCTTTGCATACCTGTGTAGATAATGATCGTATAACATGGTGTTGTATTAATAATCTGTATTGGAGTACCGCGAATAAAAATAAAATGTATTGCACTCACATTACTTTCTCTACTCTTGTACTAACTATTCTTACAAATTCTTCTCCTATCTTTTTCATGTTAATCTATATAAACATTTGCAGAAATTATCTTATGGCTTCTTTCCTTGCACGTGCAAGGGCAATACAGTAGCCTTTGAGGGATGGTCAAATCTTTTAAAGCTGGTCACAATATGAAGGTTTTGAACTTCCGTTCTCTTGGCACAATCAAGCGAATAACGACCTTCCGCTTGAGAAAAGTATGAGTATTGCAAAACTCACACAAATAACAAAGAACATATCTGAAATGGTTCGCGCCACAAAAAATGTATTTAGACAAATTGTGTGTTTTATTGAGACCTACATTTTTTGTACAGTAAGATTTGATGTATCTCTTATGGTTGCACCCAAAACTTTGACCGGAAATACGTTTTCTGAGATCGACTCAATAAAAAAAGCATTAGAAATGTTTGTCCGTGTGCTCTCTCTCTGTCGTGTGTGTATGTGTATGTGTGTGTGTGTGTGTGTGTGTGTGTGTGTGTGTGTGTGTGTGTGTGTGTGTAAAATAACAGTAATCCTACACAATTTGAAGTAGACAAGGAAACTTAAGTCCATCTATTGGGAGAGATTTTACATACCACGCACTTTCTTTTCTTTAAATAAATGTAAATTATTATTATTTAAGCACATTAAAATGCTTTTCAACATGCTACCAAATCTGCCGTTTAAAATTATTAATGTCACAATACTTCACAACATAAAGCTTAACTCCTATACACTTTGAAGTAAACAAATCAATTTGCCTGTGTTAGAGAAGGTTCTCTGTTTATACTGTGAAGTAAGACAACGTCCGTGTGCTCCTTTGTTTAGATATATATGCAAATTGTTTTCTCCATTTTGCTTTCAACAATTTTTGTGTGAATAACTTCCTTAATACAAATTACCCGTTTGGTGAGACACATTGAAGATGGCTACATTTATTTTTAGGAATTAGTTGCAGTTGTAGCAGTGGATGGCTGCTTTTTTAAAAAAAGTTGCTGATATAGTTTTAGAACAAGATATGCTTATGAAAATAATCCTGTCATCCTTTATAAGTAAATGTATTTCATAGAAGCAGATGATATACTATAAGATTGTTCAATATTGTGATAATGCGTCATTAATTAAAAATTTAATGCCTGCGAGATATCTCTTTTGTAAAGTCTCATGAAATAAAATTTTCATTTATTTTTGAAAAATATTTGTTATAATAAATAATTGTTGCTAAAAGAATAGCACATGGATTTATATGGTTATGATATTATTTACTTACTTAAACGGCTGTTTAATTTAACAGTACACTGTTTAAATACCGGCCACGTCCCTAACTGTAAGTTGGTTTTCTCAAAATTACATCTTTGCTTTATGTACCTTTTCTCTGAAAGTAGTGGGACTATTGTAGTGAGGAACATATAAATATAATGTACGCCTAATGGGAATTACAATAATCTGCGTATCTTCAATATCGTGGACAGTAATTAATATTATTAATAAAAAGTATGTTTTTTCTTCAAACAGATTCTTTTAATTATTTTTTTCTCAAAGTTATAATTAAAGTATAGTATTCATTCTAGATCAGATTAAACAAATTATTACCAGCAGTTTCAGTAAAAAATATTAAATTTGTATCATGGATAAGTTTCTTTAAAATGCGAGCATAAATTTAAAGTAAAAGTCATTCAAATGAAATGAAATTGTTTTAGCTTATGTGTAACAATTTAAGAAAAATTGTATATCATAAGGTTGGAAATGACGGCTTTTTCCTTGAACATTTTTAACTTTTGGTTTTTGTGTCATATAATAACCCTGGCTTTCTAGTTTTCAAAAAAAAAATGATAGTTTGTATGCTAATTGTTACCAGAAGTGTGTTTACGAGTGTGCAATCAGGTTAGCCTGAGCACATAAAATTATAAAAATTTCTTTTCAACATTTCTCGAAATTAAAATTTTCAACATTTTTATATGTCAATCTCAAGGAAGTACTCTTAAAGTTGTACTAAACAGTTCATTCATACATCATTTTGAAGCTTATTAGGCAAGGAATGATGCGATGTAAGAACTAAGGTCTTAACGTATATCACAAAACCTCTTTAGTAATTTAAACAGAAATTCCGTTGGTAAAAAGAGGATTGTGCATTTCAAAATTCGTAACTTTTCAGAGAGATTATTGGATATAATTGAAGTTCACATCATTGTGCATGTCCAGAGAAACAAACTGGTGATTCAAGTCAGAAATATCTGTATATTTACATAAACTACAGAATTTGAAATATATGTCAAACTTACGCAGAAAAAGTATTTTTACATGTTAGTAGTGTAAAAATGTCTAGTTTAGCCAAAAAATTTAAAATGCTGTTTAAGAACATAGATTTTTGTTCCCAATATGAATATGACATATGACGAATCGTTTGTGTATTCGTATATTTCAATCCCTCCTTAAATGAAGAATATTAAATATGACATTTTTTCAAGCTTCACACATTTAAAATGGAACCAACTACAGTAAAACCTCGTTTATCCGGACTAATTGGGACCAAAAGCAATATGGATAATCCGGGTTATATGCGTAACTGCCAAAACAAAATTTTTAAGCCCTAAATAAGTAGACTAGACGTTTATGATGATAAAAAGCTGTCTTGTAATAAAGTTATGTACAGTACATAGTACATATAACAAAGTACGGTCACAGGATCGCTTTATCATTAATAGTTCAGCTGCAGTGGTGTCAGGCTGACGCTCCAAGTACGTCATAATGTTTGTCAGTTGGTGCGCACCAACTCCCAATTCAACAGTTATTTTCTTCAATGTTTCTAGTTTATCAATTCGATTAACAGCATCCAACTTTTTATCCATTGAAACCAGGACCTTCCTTCGCATTGATGTCATTTAAACTTGTACACTGAATTGCACTCCCAAACGGTGAGGCATACCGCGTCAGCACCGTGTGATGCACTCCTAAAACTTTCTTTAACTGATAGCATTTTACAGTACAGTAGTATTACCATAATTTATTGTACAATTTATGCACGAACTGTATACTTAATCAAACTAAAAATTAAATATTTGATGTACTTGTAGTTACGTTTTTGCTACCATAGTTAAATTTATATATAATATATAACATCAAATTTTAAAAAAGAAAAATCTATAAATCTTATCCGCATAATCCGGGGATCCGGATAAACGAGGTTTTACTATAGTTTGCTTTACAGTATGCATCAGCAACATTTCCTAGTTGAAAGAGAGATGCAATATATACCAAGAAGATTTATCTTCTAGC
The DNA here is from genome assembly GCA_030765045.1 of Tenodera sinensis. Classification (NCBI taxonomy): domain Eukaryota; kingdom Metazoa; phylum Arthropoda; class Insecta; order Mantodea; family Mantidae; genus Tenodera; species Tenodera sinensis. The sequence continues at coordinate 42,767,532 of CM060966.1, read as the reverse complement.
ACTTGGGTAAGCAAATATGTAGGAGAAGGTGGTAGTAGTGCATTGTGATGTGGAGGTGGTCACGGTTTGGTACCGGCAGTGTTTGAATCGTTAACGTGGCAGTCCATTCCCTGGGAAGTAGAGACGTGTCTCCGGCTAAAGATTAATGAAAGGTCCTTTAATTGCGCATGCGCTTCACGAGTGAGCCACAGCTAAAGTAAAATTGCATTAACATCTCAACATCCGCAAAGCCGGACCTCCGTTAACGGCCACATTTCCAACTTCCTTTCTATCTTCCCCGGACTGCCTTTGTGACGAACTTTGCAAACTTCCTGTTTTCACTCAGGGATACTTGCCGATCTAGTAAACAATTTCACGTCATCAGCGATGTAGGTCAAACATTAAAGTTAGCATAATAAGTTAGAATATGGCTAATCGAGAATTAGATCATATAAGAAATCGCTGTAAAAACCAAGGGTTTTACATATTGAGTTCTCTCTGGCAGTGGGATGTCAAAATCACTCCTTACTGTTACTTACGTATTATTTTTGTAGAAGAAAGTTTGATTCTTTGACGGAATAAAGGCTGTCCAAAAATGTTTGCTCCTGAAGAAGGTAAAAGAATTTAGAACCAATATAGAAATATTTCTACGCGAGTGCTCCAGTGCTCACCCTTGCTCATCAGTGGAAATTAATGAATGCTTGCCCTACCCCAGGTGTAATTTTAAAAGGTATATTGTGGCTTCATCTGTCTCTGTCCCTGTCTACCTGTCTCTCTCTCTCTCTCTCTCTGCCTCTCTCTCTCACTGACAAACATAAACCTAAGTTTATGAAAAAACAAATGTTTAATGTAAAAAACAGGATTAGCAGTTTGTAAGTATAGTTAATACAGAAGTCCAATAAATGTCTAGGTCCGCTCAAGTCCCACAAGCGAATGTAACTAAAGATGATCTTTCATCTAAAGTCAGGTGTTACGTAATATATCTTGTGTCTGTGTCTCCTGCAGTCCCAAAGGCTAATGTAACAAAAGATAATCTTTCATCTAAGGTCAGGTGTGTTATGACAGGTTTGTGTCTGTTTTTTCCAGTTCTAAAAGCGCTTGTAATAAAAGAAAATGCTTTATGTAGGGTCAAGAGTGTAGTGCTTTGGTCCCTTCAGTTCCAACAGCGAGAGGGGTGAATTTTAGCAGTATTAAGTTGCTGGCGTCTTATGTCCACAAAAGCACCATTTTGACTGATGATCTTCTCACTTAAACTATGCACTTTTCCTCTAGCAATGCCTACTAATATTTTATACGCAAATTGTGCACCAAAGCTTCGGATAAGAATAAAGAATATGGAGATATATCTCCTCCATTAACTTTAAAAAAAAGAAAAACTTTCACTTGTGTCTCTGATAAACGTAGGTAATCTAAAGTAACGAAATTCCGCTTTCGGTCGGTCTCTTGATATAGATAAGATAGGTATGCCATTTCTAAGCTAAGCGCAATGCAATAATTATAATTTAGCAAAAACCATGAACAATCTTGAGTTTATAAGTACAAAAGTCGACATCCGTGATGACAATATCTCTCTCTTTTGTGCATTAAAACTATGGATACCGTGCCTCAGCCTCTATAATAGTAGTAATAGAGGGTGATAGTGCCATTATGATATTCCCATTAGAAGTAAGATAGTCTTATGTATATAGCATTCATGGTAGAATCACACTAAACAAATTCAATATCACAGCGGCGATTTCAACAGCGGATCTTCAGGTTGCTCTAAACAAGTGAGCTACCGCGGCAAACTGCTCGCACAACATTAGTTTACTTAGGTTTTATATCTAATACATCTTATCACCCCATCTTCTGTGTTCTCATATATATTGTACTCCTTCTAATTATTCTCTGATTGGTATTTTTACTATATACTACCTGAAATTCCCGGTGTTGCCCGTGATTTCACAATTTAGCCCTAAAACCTTCGGAGCTAGTTTGCACTTGCCCAAAAGCGTTGTATTTCTTTGGAGACATTTAGAATACTATTTAACACACTTAAACAAGTATTCAATTAAATGTTCTGTATACTGTAAGGAATAAGAAGCAAACTAAATAAATAAAATACGCGGGATAGAAACTATGCAAAAGCACTGTTGAACAGCAGCAAATACAACAGAAAAAAAAAACAGAAGAGAAAACCATGTGAATGTAATACGTTGCCACACTATTTCGTTTATAGAAAATTGTATGAATTGTTTTGAGGGGCAAGTAAAGAAGGAAGGATGTGAACATGTTACGTAAAATAAACACGAGTAAAGAAAACTATGTGAATACAATAGTCGCATTTCTATTTCAGTCATAGACAACTATACAAATTGTATGTTGAAGAGCGAGTACAGAAGCACATGTGAATGTGTTATGTAAAAGAAAAGCTAGTAGAGAAAACCATAATATACTGCGTAGTAAAATGGATAGCACAAAAACGTTTTTCATGAAAAAACATTTAGATTTGCATGTCATATGGATAAGTGCTACAGCAGACCATTCGCAACAAACAAGCAAACATTCATTTGTATATGTATAATCAGTAGTATTTTATCTGCACTGGTAGTAAGTCAAATTTACATTCTGAGTACCTTGTCACAGTCTCCCATGTTTTAAGTTTATAAATTTGGCGTTACATTAATACAATTACATTTCAGTTTAGCAACTTAGAGACACCAATGTCGCTATTCAGAACAAAAGTTATGTAAATCCTAACGTATGGGAAAGAAGTCATACGGTCACACCTTACCGAGAATAATCTATCTTGAAAGAGTAAAAGCTCTATATATCAAAAGGGCTATCGGAGTATCAAAAACCACCAGATCCAGACTCGTATACCTCGTCGCAAGAGAAACATTCTTCTTTAAAGACCTTAGAACCTTGTTACCTCTACAGAACACAGGAACCTCAGAGAAACTACTGAAATCACTGGAAAGAAAAAGGGAGACCCGGAATTCTATGGGACAGGGGTCATGATAACCGTGTGGACAGATTTGTGAACGCCACCACTTAGAACTAGGCAGCAAAAGGGAACTATCAGACAATATACAAATATGTAATTTATATGTATATAATGTATTTTAATATAAACCTAACTCTCTTAAATGGCTATTTAGCTGCAATAAAAGTATGACTTAATTCAGCTTATTTGTATTTAATGAATAAGAAGCCATAATTTTTTAAAAAAATACTGACCTTAGAAGCTACTAAGTGAATCCATTTAAGCCTGAATCCATTTCCGCAGTATACATGCTGTTATAGAATAGTTTACTTTATAAAATAGTAGTAAATGCCGTGAAACGCCTACTTGCATGTTTCTCCATGTAAACATCGTAGCGTGGTCACCCTTGTAGACGAGCACCTAATTAACATACTACGGAGGCGCCTAGCAGGGCAATTACAGGTACACAATTGCAGTGCTGCCAATCATGATTACCATTAATGCAGCAATGCCTGATCTCAAAGAGAGAAGCAGTATTATTTACCACAGTGCAAATTGTTTCTTTTCTTTCTATTTTCCCTCTCTTTTGTGGTGTTTCTTTTCCCATGCACAGTTTGTAGGTTTGTTTATATTACATATTACCCATATGTGCATGCACGAAAAAGGACCAAACCCAGAGACACATGTTATGAAACTCGAGCTGTTTAGATCAGTGACATTCAACTTCCTGGGGTAAGCGTATCCCCAGGGGTACGCAAAGCCTTCTGAGGGGGTATGTAAAATTTAATTTAATTTGATTTAATCCTTGTTTGTGTAGTTCTAAATAAGTTACAAATATTATAATCTATTTTAGACATGTTATGTATAATTTGAATCAAGGATAACTAGAACTAGGCCTAAGGTTACGGCTGAAATGGAAAATGTATTTTGGGGGTAAGTGGAAAGACAAAGTTGATTACCACTGGTTTAGATTATACGATCCATCTCTACATGTTGCAGGTTGCATATCAATAAATTAACGCATTCACTTTCCTATATTTGTCTCCGTCTAGTGTTCAAATATTACAGAATATTAGAATGCTCATACAAATCAATGTGTATACCTTTGAGGTATTTTATCATGTACCAAATGCCTTCTGCGGGCTTAAATATCGCATTTATTATAATATAGTTTGCATGGAAAAAGCAATGCAGAAGTCGCTATTCATGTTCTTAAGTCCTGGACATGCAAAGAGAATGCAATGCCAAAGCCATCACATAGCAACCAGCTCATAAATGATTTGAGTATTTTTAAGCCTACTGTATGCGCTTATTTTCATTGTACATACAGCAAAAGATGTAATCAAACTGTGTATAGAGATATTTATTCAATTAACACGAAATAAATAGAGTAATAATCTGTGTAAGAACAGTATGTACAACTATAGAGAAAGACATGTGAGTATAGCACAAGGTTTTTATAGCTCTCATATTTTATTCAAGTATACGATATTTTATTAGGCCATGATATGAAATTAGGAGGTGGTTTATAGCAGCATGTTGGTCAAAAATATTTGGGCTTTTCACGGTGAAGAAATTATAAAAAACTATTGGTTGCGTGGCCTCTGAGATTACTCTACATACGATCTAGTGCAAATGTTCTGTCTTTGTAATATTAGGAGAGACAAAATGTTTTACTTCCTTCGCGTCTTTGTCCATTAGGTATAATCTTAAATACGTCCAAATATCGAAAGCAAATTGCAACTCTCAGAACATTGGTAGAAGGTGCAAAATGTTCATAATATGGCTGTTACACGTAAGAAATATAAAACGTGATAATGCTAGTATAATGCAGGAATGTGGCAGTCTCCCGTATCTAGTTTAAAGCTCGATATTGCCGCTTGACGATTATTATATGCAGAGCTATAACTAAACTCACTCTTTGGTTTATTCGCGTCAAAACAAACCCATTTGACTAGTGCACCGTGGTACAAGACGGTAGCAATGCGTGCCGGGAAGTAGTTCCATGCTAGTAATCCGAACATTTGAAATGAATTTATCCGTAGATGATACAACATTCTACACAAATATCTAAGAGGTTAATTAACGCTGATGTATACTGACAAACAGAGCTACAAGTTCCAACATACAACTCGTGTGAGTTACCTGATATCCGAGTATTTACACAGTATTGTTTACAGCCAGCAGTTTCTATTTAGGATCATGGTGGACGGCTGCGGTGAATTTGCTCTTGCGTCTTCGTTGACTTACATAGGTAAAGCAAAAGGCGGGCAAACCGTTGACTAGTGGTAAAACAACAATAGTGTTGAACGTATATTATAAGATATATGAGAAATATCCAACTGTTCCCATGAAAGAAGCAGTGAAATTAACTTCCGAGTTCACCGGTGTTTCGAGAACAGGTATAAACAGTGTTTAAAAAGAAAAGGCTGAAACGGGAAAAAGTGATGAAGTCAAACGAGGGAAAATAAGAACAAGACGAGTTTGTTAAAAACGCAATCGTGTAACAGTGCACAAAATCCTGTTTAAAACTGAGCCGCCAACAATTGACAAAGTGCTACAACAGATTAATGCTGATCCAGACTTGCCTAATTTCAGAAGAACTACCTTTTATAAAATGTGAGAAATAGGATTCGAATTTGTCAAAAGAGGCCAAAAAAGTGCTATAATTGATAAGGAGGACATTATTTTGTGGAAAAGGAATTATTTTAAGGCAGTGCGTAGGTTTAGGGAAGGACGTAACTTGTATTACTTAGATCAGGCATGTCAAACCTCACTCCCAGGGTGTGAAGAGAGGGGTCTACCCCTCCTTAACTGCAGTAGCACGCGCTCGTAGAACCGGTTTTCGCTTTGTTTTTCCCGTTTTCCGATTTGATCATCACGGAGGGAGGGAAAATAGGGGAAAATTTTTCACGCCTGGTGAGTGCTGTTTGACACCCCTGACTTAGATTAAACCTGGGCTAATGAGGGCTATACGACATTCAAACTGTGCATGATTACGTGTTCTTTTTCCCCCGGTTCTTTTAGAATTAATTATTATGACTATGATATGTACATCGTTTATTTTGTTGTATAGGTTGCGCGCTTGTTCTTGACGAATGACCTTGAGCAGAAATCCAATGAGTGAGCCTACCCTTAATAAACAGGTCAGCAAATGTTTATGCTACGATAACAGACACCTCTGTTTTCCTCTGTCGCGTTTGTGTATACAGTCGACTGCAAAAGTTTTGTGCGGTACGGATGTATGTATGCATGCAACGATAATAGCAATTCAGACGAGGGAGAGATGTCGGGAATAGAATAAATGCAAGAAAGTTAAGTGGAAACAGTTATAGAGGTGTAGTGTATAATACGTGTGGCTGATATTACTGGAAGTGTGATAAATTGATTTGTAATGTTGTACTATTTCAGCTCAGAAGCATGCGCGTCATCTCACTGCAGACTGTACCTCCTCTCTCTCGTTCCCGCAAAAGCTGAGTAGAGACTCGCATTCAACCTTTCATATAAAATTTTCATTCGTCAAGAAGTAACGCGCGACCTGTAACTATCAATGTTATCGCGTTTAACCTCTAGTTACATGTTAGTCACTCTTTAAGTTGCTGGAATAAGGATCGGTTCCTTTCTATTATGTACCTCGTGGTTATGACAATATTTCTGGTGTGAATGGCGGAAGGATACATGATAACTATGCACTGGCCACCTGGGTTTAGTTTCGCGCGATCAACCTTAGAATGAACACAGAGTAGGACAAATATCCATGAAGTGGGGAATCAACTTAACTGCCACTCTACCTGGTACACGTGACATTATACTGAGCACGTGGATCCAGGATGTACAGTTGACAGTCAAGTAGTTCGACTATAGTAGAGGCAGTGAAGAGTTGGTCGGTCAGCGCTCTGTGTTTACGTTCTGTCCAGCGTTATATACCTACAAAGTTCAGTGTGTCAGAATTATTACGTGCTACCGCAATGAAAACGTTAGTGGAAGAATTTGGTACAAATAATTTCATAGCGAATGAGGAAAGTATACAATGTAGTTGTATCATTCAGAAATACCAGATTGCATAGAAAATTGTTAAAACAACACCTAAAACAGAAAAAATAAATAAATCACTTGTTGCATACTCATGTAGTAAGGAGGCAGAAGAATAGAACGGTTCACCGCTACAATCAGAGTTTATTGAAGATCTGTGTAAAATAATGGTACCACTGTAGCATTTGACAAACTGCACCGTTCCGAGTTTAAAAACTTCATCAGGAAATACTAAAGTATTTGAGCAACAAGCACACAAATGGGAGGGTAAAACAACGTGTAAATGTTTATATTTTTGGCAATACAAATGTGTATGTGTAATGTCTATTTTTAAACTTTTATTGGTTATTAGACCCTTGACTGTGATGTTTACGGTTCCAGGTTACCTGTGTCAACTGAGTGCAGTCGTTGACATTGGACATTTCTTCTCATCTAATCCCGTTATGACGTTTCTCCTCTAGGTTTATTTTAAAGGATGGCAAATAACTTTTCACAGACTCTAATGCCATGCTCTAAAAACAAAAAAGTCACTTGTTGCGGACTCTTGCAAAGAGCCCCTTCTTTACAAAAAGAGCTGTAGAGTTAGCGCATTATTAAGCCCGGAGTGGCAAAACTGTGAAAAAAGACACGACTCCTCTATTCCGCTACGTTCTATTCCTCTCTCACAATATTTTTAATGTCCTTCATCCTCCCCCTTTTCTCTTTTGTATGAAAACACTTCTGTAAAGGAAATGTTCATACTTTTCCTCTAATATCATTTTCCTACCCGTTCCCTTTTCACCATTCCGGGTGCACTACTTACATTCGCGAACGAAATGGCGTAAAAAAATGTCACGTTTTGCTTTCCTTTCATCTCTTTTTTGCTGTTTCTTTCCCCCTACTTCAAACCCTTTAGCTGTTAGTTTTTATTAAAATGTGTTGCAAGCAGCGGTGCTTATTTTTTCTATGGTGGAGTCTAATTCCCAGCCTCCTCTGTCAACGCTGTTCAGTCTATGCAGCCACAGCATCACCACATCTGCTTCCACGGGTTGAACCAATGCTCTCTCAGCCAAGTGTATGTAATCGATATAGGTGCCACGTCGGTAAATTATACTCAACAAAACCTTTATTTATATTGTTATAGCTTTATCTCCCTTTATATTACAGCAGAGATGCAATACAGTCTCTCTCGCAGCTCCTCTGAACCAGTGATATTCCAGTATTTTCTCCGCGTATTGCCAAATACAATTTTCTATTTCAGCCTGTACTCCTGGACTTAGGCCTAGAGATTCCCTTCATTCAAATTATACATAATCATATCTATAAAGACTATAACATTTATAACTTATTTAATACTACACAAAGAAGAATGAAATTAAATTTTACGCACGGCCTAAGAAGTCTTCGTTTATATCACTTCTTTAAGCCATAGATGGAGAGAAGTGACACAATGTGTCTTTCTCCTAAGTCATACTTTTAACCCTGTCCACTCGGCCACACACGGTTAGCTACCTCGCCACGCCCACGCTATTATCTATCTACCTCAGAGAAAGGGTCAGTCCCTCACATTGCGTCTGGTGGAGTGAGTGAGTGAGTGAGTGAGTGAGTGAATGAGTGAGTGAGTGAGTGAGTGAGTGAGTGAGTGAGTTGGGTTTAAGGGCCCGTCAACTAGGTAATTAGGACCCGAAGCGTCTGGTGGAATCACGTCGCATAACAAGATAAAAAAATGCTTCAAAGCCGCATGCGAACATAGTATTTTTCTGTTCCTAGTAAAACTATTGTGGTTCCTATGACTAAAGAAAATGTAGCTACCGTAATCACAAGATCAATACTTCAGTTTCTACTTGGTTCCGCCACTGCGCGCCTTGAAACTTATCTTATTTGTAAAAAAACGTGTGTATAAGCAAACAACCAGAAACGGAAAGAGAGGTGGTCTACATTTGGTGATGGGTAAGTGGAGAGGGTAAATACTCCATTGCATTCCTGTCACTCATCTCCCGCATGCCTGCTCTAAACGAAACTGTCTCAGCGAATCCTCTTAAGGGACACTGGGAGTTAAAGTTGAAAATTCCACATTTCTTGATAGATTTTCTGACAATTTTACTGTTTGAATTTATATGAGAATAGAATGTACACCAAATTTCATTAAAATTGGATAATTCGTTAATGATATATATAAATTATTTTATGAATTTAATAGGCAGATTTTCAAAATGTGACTCACGTCCACTGACTTTTCAAAATTAGTTTATATTGGCAGAACTGGTACTCTAAAACATGGGTAACAATTGTATTAAGAGATATTTCAAATACATTTGCTGATTATGCTGCACATATTTATTTTAATAACAAAGAAAATTTAATCTTAAAAATTGTTGATTTTTTTAATACAAAAAAATATTTTTGGAATTCATGTTAATGATAACATCAATATTGAATCATAGAATTGTTTAGCTGCTATTTATGAATACTTTTGGAAATTTTCATTGAATTTGAAGCAAAACTTAGGCGCGACCTACTTTTGGAATATGCAGAAATGTAGTTTCGAGAAAAGCAGGCCTTTATATAGGAACATACTGTGTACGTTAAGGATGAACACTATTTGAAAGGGCCGTAATGACCATACGGTGTGCTGATGCAAATGCACGGGAGCTCCAGGAACATTTTAAGGTAAAAAAACTATTTTCGACTTTTGGACCATTTTGACCAAAATTTCACTCCCAGTGCCCCTTAAAATGTTTGATGTTCCAGCACTCAAACACAATGCACAAGTGGATATAACACTTATTTTAAGTTTCATTAGATAAAATATTCTCTTGAATAAGTCAACAGCAAGCACAAAATTCATCAGAACTCAACTCGTTATCATTATTTTTTGCCCAACCAAATGCTAGACCAGGAGAAAAAAAATGCATTTTATAATACTAGGGTCAGAAGGTACTGCTATCTCGACAATGTTAAATCCATTAACTTTGACTGTACATTATAAAATAAATATTCCAGTTATCTAACCGAAATTTTCGAGGTTCCTTTTTACAAGTCTTACCGCTAGTAATATCCATTTTATTTATATAATTTCAATGCATATTAAGAAATACCTTTTAGGAATTTTCAACATTTTTGCTCTCAACTTTTGGTGGAAATTAATTATTTAAACTGGATAAGTTTTACAGGAAAATCTTCCCTTCTTTTTAATACCATAGTTCTGATTACCGTACAAAAGGATTTTCATTAATTTAGGATTAGTAGTTTTTGAATAAACTGTACCTGGACATGACAAAATTTAAAACAGAAAAACGGTGTTAAAGTTTATACATTTATTATTCATCTTGGTACTTCATTCAGTTGAATGTTGTTTGTCACTAGACACAACGGAAGGCTCAGTATTTGCAGTGTTGCCAGTAGTTAATACAAAGCTTGCAAATTCTGTTTCAACACAAGGCTTAGTTCAGAAATCTGTGACCATTAGTATAGATGTGGTAAAGTCTCTGATTGGCTGCAAAACGGGGTGTGGCTGCTGATTAGCACCTATGTACATCTATATAAAATGCTAATTAGGGGCCAAATATTGCTCAGTCAGAATTTGAACTAAATACCTCTATTTTACATATTTCAAATCTTAATAAAAATAATAATAAAAAAAATAGTATTTTTACCAATATTGAAGTACTTTCGCAGTTTAAGCTATTCTAATGCTCAAGAGATTACCAGCAACTATCCATTCTAAAGGTATCCTTTGATTTAAAAATGTAACGAACAAATTGCTTGTTTAAAACCTATGTTGTAATAGGCGTGATGAATACTTTGATGTTCTAAATTTTATGCACGACTTCTATCCAGATTACCAAATTGCTGCTGATAGTAAAAATAAATAATCCTAAAATTGTAAACATCAGTGTCACAGAATAGATTAATGTCGTGCACAGAATTCTCAGACTTCAGAAACAATTTTTAATACTTAAATGATGCTTCATTTACAAAATATATACAAGATAGTACTATTACACCTCCATTGTTCCTAATGCTGGCTTCAAGTGCATTAAACGCAGGTAATGTAAACAAGAAAAGGTAAAGCTAACAAGAAAAAAAATGACAAAAGGCAAAACATTTCGTTTACTTTCCTCGAAAGAGGTGCTTTTGAATACTTGCTAATTCTATGCAAGGAGTTGGTTTCTATCTGTTTTGAGCCTTGTAATGAAATATCGATTACCTATATTAATTTTATTCTGAGAAAGAAGATTCTAAACTTACTTACAAGATTGCTAATACCATTCATAATGATTTCGAAATGAATATGCTTTCTATCTGCGATTTATGGTAGCACATTCTATAAAGTATGTTAAATTCACATCACTTTCTCTGCCCATTCTTGAATGAACCATTCTTGAAAAATCTGATGTATTGCAGTCACATAACTTTCTCTACTCTTGTGCTAACCTTTCTTACAAACCCATATTCTTCGATGTTGTTCGTGTTAGTTGAGGTAAACATTTGCAGAAATTACCTTATTACTTGTTTTCTTGCACATGCAACGGGAATATGGGGATAAAGTAGGCTTTGAGCGACAGTCAAATCTTTTAAGCTTTCAAATTCCATCTTTGCACGGTTAACATATAAAAATGGATAGCGACGTTCCATTTGACAGAAGTATAAGTTCTCCAAAACTTACAGAAATAACGAGGAATATCTCCGAAATAGACAATAGACATAAATTATATGTTTTAGCAAGTTCTACAGTTACTGTAGAGTAAGATTCGCTTTATCTCTTACAGTTTACCAGTTATGCAAATGTCATCCAGATGAAACGGCTTCATGAGCTATAGCCAGATAATTGAAGATATAGATTTCATTTGTCATAACAAATATCTCAAACATATGGCATTTTAATCAAAATCATTAGAGCCATTTTCAAGAAAATCAAAATTTTCCAAGTAAAGGGTAGTTTAGGATGGAGCAATTTTCTTCAAAATCTTCGTGTTGCATCCTTGAAAAACGTTAAACTTAAATACCAACTTTGGTTTTTAACCGAATTTTTGCTTTTGAGTTATGCTGTCCACAGACTGACAGACAGACAGACAGGCACACGGACCTTTGCTAAAAGTGCTTTTTTGGATTCAAGGGGCCTCAAAACATATTTCCGGTGAAATATCGACATACAGGTTTTGGGGGGAATACAATACTTCGTCTACTTTACTACACGTAGTAGAGAAAACAAATATCTATTTTATGTTAATCGAGGCCGACATTTGTAGAAATGTTTAATTATATATTTGCTTCTAGGTACTCTTGTTGGTACGCCATCACATTTTCATATAATCAGTGTTACAGTGACGTTTTCTCCTCCTCAAAATTTGCATACCTAAGGACTTTACTGTGACATTGTGTTTTCTAGTGTTATTTGAATAAGTATGTATCTTAAAAGTCCAGAAGTACTTATTCTGTGATACTTATCACAGGAAACCCCACAGAAATTTTCTTCTTGTTCATAATTTAATAGGCGACTGTGACGTTGGAGTGTTTCAATTTAAGGAGATTATAGTTAGTGTAACATTTAATAACAAGTCAAACACTCATAACTAATACTTATTTTATGAAATGTATGTAAACAGTTTTGCCTTAAGATATTTAGTTCACTATCCTGCAGATAATCGTTATTAGTAGCGACAATAACTATTATAATTATTAGTTACGACGTTTACGAGTAGCTAAAGCATACTACAAGGAAGAGACATAGAGATATATTTTTCAAAGTAGTTTTTGTTAATCAACGGCGCAATTATATATCCAGAGAAAGTAACTGCAGATCAATTTGATGTCTTTGAACTCTACGAAACTACGAGTAAGTGCTAAAAGCAACACAAATTCTGGATTTGTATATTATATGTGTTCCTCCTTAACTTCTAAAAACGATAGGCGATGTTTTTTTTTTTTTTTGTTTTTTTTTTTTTGTTTTTTTTTTTAACTTTCTGTACTACGTATAGTAAGTAGAGGAAGAATTTTATTCCACCCAAAAATTCAGTGTCCAGTTTTCACCGGAAATATGTGTTTTGCCCCCCTGAATTTTTAGAAAAAGGTCCACCTGTGTGTGTGTGTGTGCGCGCGCGCGCGCGCCTGTGTCTGTGTCTGTCGGTCTGTTGGTATTTAAGTTTAAAATATTTTAGCGATGCGACACGACGATTTTGAAAAGAAAAAAAAAAAAAAAAAAAAAAACCCTTTGCACGGAACATTTTTCAAGAATTTAGATTTTCATGAAAATGGCTCTGAAAATTTTGATTACAGTGCTACGTGTTTAAGATATTCTTATAAGAAGTAAAATGTATATTTTTAATTTTCTGGATATAGCTCATGTACTCCCGTTTACCCTCCTTGACTTTTGCATAACTGGTAAAAGAGATAGACCAACTCTTACTATACAAAAAATATAGACTCCGTTTAAACACCAAACTGTGTCTACGCAGAGTATAAACAACCGAAAAGGTCTCACTTTATACTGTTTTTCTCTATTATCACGGACTACTCAAGCTGGTTCAACTGCCTCTCACTCACGCCTTCGCTGAGAGGCAGAACATGCCACTGGCCTCTCTAAGGCTAGAATTGCCCCGTGGTCATCTGCAACTGTTTTTCAAATCCTGTGAGGCTAGGAGAAATGATTTTAAACTTTTAGTCCATTTTAAAGGCATCATATATTAACATTGGTTTTATTTAAATAATAAAATAACTAAGAAAACAGTGAGCTTTAATTAGATTACATTTACTGTGCGGTAAGTTTTCAAAACTTTTTTGGAACCAAGAGGACTTCGGGGGCTATTAGTTTGGGATGCGGGGATTTTCTTGTAAGCGGGTCAATATTGCATTGTCATTCAGTTCTGAGCTGAGTTTAAAGTTTAAAATATTTAGCTCATCGATAACGTGTATAACTTGTTCCCCTCTAAAGGGTAGTTTGCATGGAGGGATTTTCTTGAAAGCGAGTTAATATTACACTGTCATTCGGTTCTGAGTTATCTATAAAGTCTCTAGTTGATAGAGAAGTTAGTTAAGCATTTTTCCATGTGAATGATAGTTTGGGACGGTGGGATTTTCTTCAAAGTTGACTAATATTACATTGTCGTCCATTTCTGAGCTAAGTTTGAAGTTTCAAGCATCCAGTTCATCGGCAAATTAATTTAAACATATTTCCTTGTAAAGAGTAGTTTGGTTGGGACGATTTTCTTGAAAGCGACTTAGCATGCAGTTCTGCGATAAGTTTAATGTCTCAACTAGGTATCTAGCTCATTGCTAAGTCAGTTTAAAGATTTTTGTGACTTACTTTCATGTCTATTATTGATTTGTGAAGCTGGATATTAGGCACTTTGTAAATGGTATTGTGATCAAAATCCTAGCATACCGGAAGGTTAAATAGGATTTATATTACAAGGAGATTCAATAATAATAATAATAATAATAATAATAATAATAATAATAATAATAATAATAATAATAATAATAATAATAATAATAATAATAATAATAATAATAATAATAATAATAATAATAATAATAATAATAATAATAATAATAATAATAATAATAATAATAATAATAATAATAATAATAATAATAATAATAATAATAATAATAACAACAACAATGGCAGTTCCCATGTCGAGATATGCATGTGATAATTGGACACTTATTAGATCAGATAGAAGAAAGATAGAGACAGCCGAATTGAAATTCTTACGTTTAGTAGCAGGCTACAAACTTTTAGATAAGAAACGCAGCACGGAAATCAGGAAAGAGTTACAAATATACAATATAAAAGACCGAATACACCAAACAAGAACAAACTGGCTAGAACATATAGAAAGAATGCCAGAACACAGATTATCACAGATTTTACTTCAATACCAAACAAAACGTAGAAGATGGAGAGATTCCATTTCTTGATGTGGAAACAGGTCAAGGAGAAGGAGAAGAAGTAGAAGAAGAAGAAGATGATGAAGAAGAAGAAGAAGAATAGTAATGTGTCATGTAGTTCTTAAGTAAGTTTCAAGTTTCAAGTTTATAGCTCATCGACAAGTGAGTGTAAACAGTATTTCCATAGGTATATAGGGTAGTTTGGGAGAGCGATTTTTGTGAAGGCGAATTAATATTCACTGTCATCCAGTTCTGAGTTTTTGAAGGTTTTTAGGCTCTAGCTTATCCGGACATTGTTTAGTTAAAATCTATTTTTTTTCCATGTAAAGGATAATTTGGGTGCCAAGATTTTCTTGAAAATATGATTGCCTCCATGAAGATGCTTATTTTGATTACCACGTTTGGTTTTTAATTCAATTTTACTTTTTGAGTTCTGCTATTCACAGACACACAAACAAAATACCCAGTTTTGGGTTCAGATGGCTACAAAGCATATATTTCCGGTGAAATGGCCACGCAAGATCTTTGGGCGAAACACTTAGAATACCTAGTAAAAACTGTAAAAATAACAAGGGCTTCTCCTGCCTGGTGAATAGTAACTTTTATTTTCAGTTACACACTTGGAGCTGCAAAGCACGTTTTGTTTTTCATCGTCCCCTGATATGACGGATGGTAAGGATTAGTAGAAGAGAGGCTGGGGAATTGGAGGGACCTAGAAGAAGATTGGATGGAATAAATATTATATGAATCCATAAATAGGATAAGAAGAGATGGTTTCGAGAAAATGAAAAAACATAACATGTGTGTATATGGGGGGAGTAAAAACAGTGCCATAAGGGCCCAACACCAGGGATCATTAATTTGCTTTTGTGGGGGCTGCCGTTTTCTGTCTCTGTCGCCCCTGGGGGAGGTGCCAGCACACCAGCGTCATATTGTACCTCCTCCCTCATCAATCAAACTGCTCCACCAAATAGCGTCAACAAGAAAAGATGACGCTGCAGCCCGCTTTATTTGCCACACGAGCTGTAGCCGGTAATTGTGTCCCCAGTTGGAGCAATAAACACGCTTTAAACATCGTGTTTCAAAAGTGTCGTACACACAATGTGCTTTCCCTTAAGTGCTTTTTTTTCTGCCTCTTACCCAGCTCTTTTAATTGGTTCCAGCATTCATGTTTTGTGTGCCTCTTAATGCACGTGTAAGCGCTCCCTTGACAGTGCTAGTTATAAAAATATTGCACCAGTTCGCACTAATTACTTAATTATAAAATGCACATATTCTTGTACCAAGTTGCAAAAATAAACTCAAATGAATAATTAAAATTTCGCTTTCAGGAAGAGTATTTGGGTCACATGAGACTCTTCTTCAAGTTGCAAAAGTACTAAAATACATGAACCACGCGTTAAGGTCAATGACTGGAATTAGGAACGCCCTAATTTTTAAATACTATTCAACGGCTAATCGGATTGAGCATTTTAGTATCCCTGTATAAATTCCAATTTGATACATCAAGTGCTATCATCTAAAGGCCAATTCATGGGTTAAAATAAATATAAATATGTGTGATCAATAGTACAAGAATGGTCTCTGTCACAAACGATGGCGGTAAATTACATTTCCTAACCAGGTAATTACAAGCAGGTGGCGATTTTCGAGGAATACATTATTCTGTTAAATGTTAATGCACTACATAAAGGTATCTTACCTTATTGTTGTCCTTTAGAGAAACAATATAAGAATTCATCAAGGACCGACACAAAATGACCAAAATGCACAGTGCTTAAATTGATTGCAATTAAACTTAATTTTCATTAAGTGGTAATTTTTCTCAGTACAGAAGTATAACTATATGAATATGAATACATATCCATAAATCAATGCCTAGACACTACCTCTTTAAGTGAGCGGAATAGGAGGTTCTGATTTCCAAATTTTCCAGGTCGTCAGCGAAAGTCCTGGTTCAAATACCAGCAGAACCGACCTTCCTGATTAAGGCTTCTTTTCCAAGTTCTTTTTTCTTCCCCCATAACTGCAAATACGGGAAGTTTTCATAAACTTAGAGCTGGAACGTTTCCTTCCTAGGTTTGCTTTCACTCTAATCACATCATTTCATGTATCATCAACGTCCACCAAGTGCTGTATTATATTTAGTAAGAACGGGCGTCCTCCCCTCAAAACAGTTGCCTCCAAATCACTTATTGCCCGGTTCACACATTCAGCACGTAAATGTGTGGCATTTAAAAATATTCCAGGGCACCCATCTCATCCGGCACTGGGATATGTAGATATCTCTTCTTGTGTTAAAACAGTTGCATAACGTAATGGTGTAGTTCCAGTCATAGAGACGGCAGTGGTTCTGCTTAATGGCGAACACGAGACATGGCAGGCTTAAGCTAGCGTGTGTAGTCCATGATAATAGACAATAACAGTATAAACAATCGACGGTCTTAGAAGCTTTGCATTACTTACAGAGCCATTAATTTCCAGTGAATAAAGTCAGCCCCGTATATGCTGCTACTGTCTAACATTACAGATTACAGATAGTAAAGTCCCGTAACAAAATCCATGTAAACATGAGTTCACGTAATATTTCACTGGCATTTGTTTGTTTCTTATCAACGTTACTGTTGTATTTTAATATTTATGGTTATTGTTGTTATTTCTGTATGCATTTATTATTATAATATATTATTTATATTATGATATTATTCATTTTATTTTTATGCTATTTTATTAGTGTGCTTATTATCACCATTATTACTATCATTATTATAACCATTATTATTACCATTAATATCAGCATTATCATTATTATCATTATTATTATCATTATCATTATCATCATCATAATTATCATCATCATCATCATCATCATCATTATTATTACTATTGTTTCCATTGTTACTATTACTGTTGTTACTATTATTATTGTTATTATTGTATTGTTACTATTATTATTGTTATTATTGTATTGTTATTATTATTATTATTATTATTACTACTACTATTATTTAGGAATTCCAGCAGGGTTAATTAGTGCACGAGGGCTCGACAAATGATGATAAAATTAATAGTAATAATATAATAAAATAATTTAACAATAAATGGAAGCAAGAATAAAAATAACTATAAATAATATAATAAAACCACAACATTGATAAGAAACGAACAAATGCCAGTTAGACAATAGCAGCATATGCTGGACTGAGTTTATTCTCTGGAAAATGAAGAGTCTATAAGTAAAGTGCAAAACACTAAACTTTTTTCGGTCCTTTATACTGTTATTGTCTATTATCACGGACTTCACATGCTAGTTCAAACCTCTTATCTCTCGTCTTCGGCGATAAGCAGAAGGAAGTTATCGTACGCCACTGCCGTCTCTATGACTGGAGCTACCCCGTTGCATTCTGCAACTGTTTTAACCCACAAAGGGATATAGATATACCCCAATGCCGGATGAGATGGGCCATCTGGTACTTATGATGATGTCCTGTTTTGTGATAGAAGATCGCTCATAAAAATATTATTTTATAAATAATCTCAGAAACTGTGGAGTAAGAGAATACTTTCTCCGACTTTCATGTCCGTGATCCAGTCTATGAGAAATCGCAAGATGCTAAAACCACCGTCTCAACTGCATTGCTTGAGAATGCTTATAGTATGTTACCTAAGCCTTTGTAGAAATGGTTAGTGAAACGTAAGAACTTTAATACAATGTTAGAAGAATATAATATGGATATTAACTTGTTTATCAGCTCACTTAATGAAATTGGCTATTTCTTTGTATTACTTAAACACCCTACATTATTAAGTGCGGTGTGGTTTGTGGATTTATTTGTATCTTCTACACTGCTATTTCATTTCTGTCTCTATGTTCTTATTTCCATACAGTCTGTTTATCTACTGCATATATACGGGGTTTCTACCAGTTATTGGACGATTTCATAAGGTTGTATTGTCATCAATACTTAACATACATAAATCACTATACAGGTACTTCAAAGGGGAAGTTTGATGTTGTGTATTCAGTTTAGGTATTTTCGAATTGAGCATGACGCATAATTCAGCAGATGTGTAGATGGGAATCTCATTCGTTATTATTTTTGTAGTGTTTAATCCTCGCTTTTACTACATATGGCACCACAGGTGGTGACACTGATGATACATGGAATGAAGATGGAGCACAGGTGGAATGAGATGTCTTTAAAAATTATTTTGTTGTTTAACGATGCTACTAACTACCAGGATCACATCAGCATCACCAGTATGCCGGAATTTTGTCCCGCAGGAGTTCTTTTACATGGCAGTAAATCTACTGGCTGTCGTTTTTTGCACACTTACAAACCGCCGGTCTGGGCCGAATTTAAACCCACGACTTTGAGATCAGTAGGCCGGCGTCTAACCAAATGAGCTATCCAGATCGACGGAATGAGATGGCGGGGGTGACCGGAGAACCCGAAGGAAACCTGCCCCAGCACCGCTTCGTCCACCATCAATCATCCCATTCATGCTACACCTTGGGTGATATCCTAGATGGCTGCGACAATACGCTTTCTCAGTGGCGCCAACGTCACTGGAAATAGAGGCATTAAACACAATCCTTAATGTAATCCAACAGGAGGACATCACACTGTACGCTCAGGTCAAGCCAGAAGGGGTTGGTATAAAATTCATGGCCATGAAATACTCACAAAACGCTAGCATCTTTGCTTGATCATCAGGCTGAAGTTTTTGTAGTAGGGTACCGTTTGTACGGGCTTAACTTCATGCTTCCGTGCAATCTTGCGTACTGCTGATATTGACATCTGCACTTGTTGACTCCTTACTGATTTTTAGAGCTCCATTCAAAGCTTCGCGGACTCTGTCAAACGTTTCTTCGTTACATTGGGTCCTCCTGCGCGTCCCTTCCCTTGATGACAGATACATCCTGTGTCGCGAAATTGTTTGCAACACCTTCGGTTTGACGACTCGTGAGGTGGAAGATGTCCAAATTGTCCTACTAATGCCCGGTAAACCGTTACAGTCCAGTTCGCACAGTAGATATATTTTTTTCCCCAAACATGTACACATTTCTCACTAGATGGCAAAGGAATGTCAGATACACAACACAAAACTTCAAACTTTCCTCACTTCCCTCGTTCAAATTGTAGTATGAGAATTTATGTTAAGTATTGATACAAATATTGTCTTATAAAATAGCTCAACAATTTGTGGATACCCCGCACATAATTTTATTCAGAATTTAAATTTCCTTCTGTTTGTAGAAAACATGGGTAGCCAAAGCGCATATGCTTTCTTAAAAGAACTGGGTTAGTATAATACTAATTGAATAGTGTAAGTTAAATGATAACTGAATGAATATAAACAATTAACAGTAACCTGCATGTTTATCGAGCAATACGGAATGGATATAGTGTAAGTAGAAAATTATAATTCCTCTTCAACGTTTTTTCAAGCTGAATATTTTTGGAATTAGTATTCTTACTTCCAAATTATGGACTGACGTTTCATAATTTAAGCATCTCTAATGCTAATCTAATGCTAATGCTAATCTAATGCTAATGCTAATCTTTCCTAAATATTTAGCAGCCAAAAGAAAAAATTAAAAACTTTTGAGACTCGACAAAAAGTGGAAGAAATGCCATACTATAAAGAAAAGCACTATTAAAATACCTCTAATAATTCAATGCCATTCTTAAATGTTATGAAATCCCTTAAAGGATGTCAAAATTCCACTCAGGTTTGAACGTATGGTGTAAATAGTACGTGGAATGAAAAAATTCCGAAAGAAACTTATCCGCTTGTATATATATAACTTCTTCCCCCATTTCTCGTTATGTTAACATTTTTACTGTTATTTGTCTTCTGCGCACAGTTGTTATCGGGGGTAGACAACGACGGAGCTGATCGAACTGTAATTGCATGATTGTTTTGCCAGTGGTTCCTACACTGTAGCACCCTATTCGGAAGCAGCAACCTCGTGGCTTTCGTTAATTCCCTTATTGGGGTTTCCTTCTGATCTGTCTTGTCCCCCTGAGGGTGTCCAGTCCGCATCAGGGGAAAATCACGGATAATACTGCATCATGTGTTTGTTTCAAGCTAGATAATGCTAATGCTAAGGAGGTTGATGTGTTATACATATATGACTCACATTCCCCATTCTTCAAGGAACTATCTAGGAAAGCTGCCTTCCAGTTAAGGATAATCCACATCAACATTTACGTAAATGCTTTTATTACACATTTTTACTAGGGATAGGAGAAAGTACTAGCTGAAATGATAATGAAAAATATCTTAAGAGCAGTCGCCACGTAATGGCTTTGCACATCCAAGAGAAAAAAAATAAACAAATAAATGGACTAGGAGAAAAAACAATAATGACTTTCCATTTGAGAAAAGCATATCTATTGGAAAATAAAACTCAATAGTGGAGATATCTCGTAAATGGTTATATACAGAATTTAAAAGAAAAAAAAAACAATTGACACAATGTGTGCTTTAACGAACTCAACACCTTTATTTACCAATATTTCGCCTATCTCGTTCAGCTTACCAATTGTGCAAAAGTTATTCAGAATGAAAAGGACTTCAGAGAGTATTCCCAGAAAGTAAATATATGCATATTATCTGTGTTCAAGCCCACAGACGTCATCGCTAGCAGTTCATCCTGATGATGACCCAGAGTTGTCATCACTTAAGTTTATCCCCATAGTATCGACAACAGTACCTACGATCAGTGAGACAGTCCAGTTGCAACATCGTTGTTCACGTGTCTCATACCAACCGTCACCTGAGCGTGTGTTCCGTCTAAAAGCTGGCACAATTTCATCCCCATATTGACATTTTGTTTCCCAAATGAAAATCCCATTTCGAAAAGTAATGTATGGAAATTTGTTGACTTAAAATTCGATAAATCAGGGTCACTGTTGACAGCACTTTATACCTATTTATTCTCGGTGGTTCATTCCACACCTCCCTTCTAAAATCATACAAGTTAGAATGAATTGCACAGTTAAGGAAACCTTCCCTTGTCTCTGAACTTCCTTAGCTCTATTTCTCTTTTAGCACCGTGTTTTAAGTTTAAGTTTTTTGCGAACGGAGCAACACTGACTTCTGACACGCCAGGTAACCAGTTCATTCACTAGAATATCCAGATTGTGCTCCTGTAACTTATGAACCACATTTGAAACAACCGTTTTGCCCTTTAACTCTGTTGCCTTTTAGGAACATTCATTTTTGTCACTGTCACATTCGTACCAACCGAATATTCCTCAATGACATTCCCTTCATTTTTCTTCCGCCACAGTACTGCTCATTTCTTGTGAACGAACGTACTTGTATTTTCAGATTTCAAGTTACAGTAGTGCAATCTGCTAATCTGTATCAATTAGCGCATTTCACAAGCAATAATATTAAAAAGATGATGGATCTATTTTCTCTCCTGAAGATCAGTGGACGTTCTCAAACCAGCGAGAGCATCTACTGCGGTCACGTGCCTAGAGCTGTTCTCGGAATTGCTCATTTAAAGTATGTTTCTTGCGACGGCAGAAGAATAACAGGAATACTACCTACGTGCGACGATGTATACCTCCTATATCATTTCCAAAACAGATAGAGGAATTTTTGGCACCCCACCCAAAAATCGATACCAATATTTTACCAGAAATGTTTGAGGTTCCAGATTCCAAAATAAGCATCTCTATAGCAAGGTATTTCACTCTCTCTCTCCCTCCCTCTCTGTATGTTTGTGTATCTGTGTGTCCCTTACCTGTATAACTCAAACACGAAGAGTCAGATAAATACCAAACTTAATATTTAAGTTCAATACCTTCCAAAGATACGTCACAAAGACTTACGACAAAAATCTGATGTGCTGCACTCACATAACGTTTTTTACTGTTGTACCAACTATTCCTACAAACTCTCATTCCTCTATTTTCATACTAGTTGAGATACAGTTTTGCAAAAATTGGTATTTCTAATTTCCTTGTAGGTAACACGGGAATAAGGTAGTCAGTAGTGTTTGAGTGATAGTCAAATATGGTCACTTTAAGAAGGGTATGAAATTCAGTTCTCTTCGTACGGAAAAGAACCTCCGTTTGAGAAAGGTTTTAAGTATTGCAAAACTCACAGAAATAAAACAAGAAACATCTCCGGATTGGTACATGGACTGTAGCCAGAAAATTAAAAATAGACATCTCATTTGCCATACACTATCTTAAATGACCATTTGACATTTTAATGAAAATTGTTATAGCCATTTTTCAGAATATCAAACTTTCGAAAAAATATTCCATTTAAAGGGTAGTTTAGGGTGAAGAAAGTTTCTTGAAAATCTCCATGTCGCATCCCTGGAAGATGTTAAACTTAAATACCAACTTTGATGTTTGACTTTTCGTTTCTGAGTTATGTAATTCACAGACACACATACACTTTATTCTAGAAATGCCCTTTTTTGGATTCATGGGCGTCAAAAAGTATTTCCGGGGAATCTGAACATAGAAATTTTGGGTCGAATACAATACTTGTCCTACTTACTCTATGCAGCACAGAAAGTAAAAATTTCCTACCCCATGCTATGCTTTACTTGGAAAACTTTTCGAAATTTTTGAGTTCTACTTTCTCTACTGAATTCCCCAAAAAAGCATTTTTAGAGAAACGTCCGTGTGTGTCTCTCTCTCTGTGTGTGTGTGTGTGTGCGTGTGCGTGTGTGTGTGTGTCTGTGTGTGTGTCTGTCAGTCTGCGGACAGCATAATTCAAAAACGAAAAGTCGGTTAAAAACCAAAGTTAGTATCTAAGTTTAATGCCTTTCGAGGATGTGACACGAAGATTTTGACAAAAAAATTGCACTACTGTAAACTACCCTTTACATGGAACATTTTTCGAAAATTTTGATTTTCTTGAGAATGGCTCTAACGATTTTGATTAAAATGCCATATGTTTAAGATATTTTTATTAGAAATGAAACGTACGTCTTGAATTTTCTGGCTATAGCCTATGTAGTCCTGTTTAGTCTGGATGACTTTTGAATAACTTGCAAACCGTAAGAGATAGATAAAATCTTACTCTACAAAAAATGTAGATCTTGATTTCGGAGATGTTCATCGTTATTCCTGTAAGTTTTGGAGAACCTATACTTCTGTCAAATGGAACATCCCTATTCATTTTTTTATACGTTAACCGTGCAAAGAGAGCAGAAAACGAGCAATAAGCTAATTTCTGCAAATGCTTACCTCAACTAAAACGAAGAAGGTAGAAGAATAACAATTTGTAAGAATGAGTACAAGAGTAGAAAAAGTCATGTGAGTGCAGCACATCAGATTTTTTCATCAATGCCTCAAACAATTATTTTGATTGAAGTACCATATTTTAATACATTTGGTTTAAAATAATACCACGAATAACAGGACAACTCCCTTCATTCGGAAGAAGTTTGGCACCATCATATACTACTGGTGCACGTTAAGCGATAGACGAATACTTCTACACAAAATATTCTTTAAAGGAGACACTTTGTTTATCAAATGAAGTTTTCATAGCATGAGTCATTCTAGAGACCTCCTTATTGTTTAAGTTTCCAATAATTTCATAATTCTTTCTATATTCAGTTGTTTCTTGAGGTTATATTGAAAAACTATGGAATTTTAATGTAAGCAGATCTTAAACATATTTCTTAAGGGCTCTCAAAGATTTGGTCCGTCTCTTGCGGTGTACGAGTTATACAAAAGTCATCAAGAGTAAACAGGACTACGTAGGCTATACCCAGAAATTTCAAAATGTACACTGCATTTGTCAAAGAATTTCAAACATGTCATTTTAATCAAAATCATGTCATTTTCGAGAAAATAAAAATTTTCGTAAAATGTTGCACCAAAAGGGTAGGTAGTTTATGGAATTTTCTTCAAAATCTTTGTGCCGCATCCTTGAGAGATATTAAACTTAAATACCAACTTTGGTTTTCAGCTGACTTTTCGTTTTTGAGTTATGTTGGCACAGACTGACAAACACCACACACACACACACACACACACACACACACACACACACACACACACACACACACACACACACACACACACTCAAGCACAGGTACACACAAACACACACAGAAGGACCTTTTTCTAAAAATACTTTTTTTATTCATGGGCCCTCAAAATGTATCTTTCCGGTGAAATCTCTACACTGAATTTTTGGTTAGAATAAAATGCTTCCTCTACTAACTATACGTAGTAGACAAAGTAAAGAGTAGTATACGCGCCTACTAAACCTTTTTATAAAAGTAAGTATCAGCTGAATGACATCAAAATGATTGGTCTCATGGACCGAGGCATAGTTACAACCCTTTTGTTGAACTTTTGGAAAGAATTCGAACTTCGAACTACCAAGGCTAGACAAATTGTTAATGCCACTCAGTATACGCGGCATTCTAAAATCCGCTTATTTGGACCTTGAAAGTGCAAACAAGATATTTTAGTCCTCTGATATGTATTTAAAAGCTTGAATAGCATGAAACCATAATATTATTAACACTGTCTGTAAATGTTAAATCTAAACAAATTCTAGCCCAATGACTAATAATAGTTTTTTTTAATAAGTAGGAAAGCAGTAGCTAGACCATAGAGGGGGAGAACTATAATGTATTATTTCCCCTACATTCTGCGTTAGCTATCAGGAAACGCCCTCCGCTGCTATCTATCTACCTCAAATCGTATCAGTGGTGGAATCATATCGCATAACAGAGTAAAAAGATACTTCACACTGGGAATCTAAATACTTAGTGTTTCTAGTAAAAATAAAGCTTTGTGTTAGCTATAACCTTAATTGTAAAAACGTGTGTATAGGTAAACAGAACCGGAAACGTGAGGTGGCCCTGCATTTAGTGATGGAGTATGTGGAGGTGGTAAATACTAAATTTAATTTTTGTCACCCCTCTTCCCCACGCCAGAGCTAGACCTTGCCCAAAGGAAGCTCATTGGTTTGTTTCTGAAAGTGAGAGATTTTTAATAAGTATAGCTCCAACATACACGAAGTGATTTAAGTTTGCTTTTAAGATTAAGATTTTAGAGATTAACATACATGGGCAAATTTGAAACTGCAGATATGTTGTCTGAAAGAGAACAAGTATTCATTAAAAATAAAAGCTAACACAATTGCACGTAACAGAAAATTATAATAATATTGTTGTGGAGGTATTGAATATGCTAAAGTGAAACTAAACAGGGATTACATTTGACGAGTCCAGGACCGACTACATTAACGATAACATGCAATAAGCGGAAATGGAGAGGGCCAAGCTCTGTTTTGTTCTCGCACTTAAATCTAAATGGCCGTGTCATATGCTAATGCCACAATTTAATGTTACAGGAGTATTCATATTCATTATTTCATGCGTTATGCATTACAGTAGAAGTTCCTTCAGTTACGACAGCCATAAAGCTGTGAATTGCACCACAGATTTCTGAATATTGTCCGGTATTATCATTATCACAGGCGGCATGTGGGCGAGCGGTTAGAGCGCTCGCCTACTACCTAGGTGGCTCGGGTTCAATCCCAGAGACTCACATGTGGTATTCGTAGTGGACGAAGCAGCATCTGGGCGGGATTTCTCCGGCTTCCCCCTCAATTCATTCTACCAATCGCTCCATTGCCAGATTTCCAGTCATCAATTTCGCTTGCATTTCATATCATCCTCTTCCTCACTGTTATACCTGGTGCTTGGGTGACCACCCACTTCCAAGTCTTCACTCTGTCCGGTCCATAGGTCCCTGTGCTTCCTGACACGCGTCTGACTCTAGGTACTGGAAGGGAACGAAAAAAAACAGAAGAAGAAGAGAAACAGATCGTTATGGCAACTAGCGTGAAAATTATGATTATGTTCATCTTTTTCGAGCCTTTGTGAGCACATAGGACATTAGTGCAATCTCAGCCACAATCACAGCAGATACGTAAGTGTTTGGAGATGATGAATTGTACAAATGTACTGCTCTATTGGCTTCAAAGTGTCAATTTTGAAATGAAACAACAGAAAATTAAGAACTGAAAGTGTATTTGTGCACAAGTTAAAAATTACGAAATTAACAACACTAAGCACTGTTGTATACTTCAACTTTATTACAAAGGATATTAAAATCATGATTTTTAGCGGTTTATTATGTGATAAGACATTTAGAATTCGTATGTAATTATAATAGTGTGACGCCGACCGCGCGGTGCGCATCAAAGGAAGCCTCGGGGTCAAGCTGCCCATCACACGGCAAACGGCACGTGCATCAAAGTCAGGCTTTCTCGCGCCACTATGACATACTGCGGTCCCCTCGCTTCCCTCGCTTGATCCCTTCCTCCTGGGGGATGTTAGCGCACAAATGACTTATGTAGGTTGAGGTGTGCGAGGTGTCCCCCTAATGTGTGTATCACTATCTCTGTCCCTGAGGCTGCATATTGCAACGGAACCTAAGCAAAGCTTCTGAGGTTTATGTTTTACGTCCCGTATTTTTCTTGTGGTTTGTAGAGAGTTTAGGCAATATTTTATCTTCCGTAGCAATTTTTGGCTACCTTTACAAAACAAGTTGTGCTCCTGAAAAGAGAGATGTCGGGGAATTAGATGGAAGGACAGGCGTGTCTCCAAAAGTGTTACATTTTTGTTCACTCCAAAGGTATTTCTCTTTCCATGAAACATCACTAAAAAGAAACTGATCGGTTACATTCATACGAACCTTACTACCCAATATCATTTTCAGTATATATCCTATGTAGAGCATTTTCAAAACAAAAATCTTTTCTTAACATTCTGTCTAGTTTATTAGAATAGTTTGATTTTGTAAACATTCGCTTTTGGGTCCTGAAGGGACCTAGACTTGGATATAAATAATTTCTCTCATTGTACATTTTGTTGTATGCATAATTGGGATGCAGCATTATTCTTCATGGGTATAAATTGTGAGAAACAGCTAAATTGCTATGGAAACTCAAAGATTGGTTAAGCATTATAAACATAAAAAAATGCTTTACAGCTCACAATTTCAGTGTTGCACTTTTGTCTATGTTTTGAATTGTTTTGAATTGTGATAAATGATGGTGTGAGCCGGCGTAAAACACACGGTGATTTCCTTTCATGAATATTCAATAGAATATGGTAGTGCTGGTGAAAGAAACATTTGGATTTATGCCATTAAAGGGTATCAACCAATATGTTTTAGTTTCGCTTTTATTTACTTTTAACTGGGCCAATATAAATTAATTAAAACATACCAACAAACCATGCAGCCAAAAAGACAACATTCCGGAAAGTTAAGAGCTTCTTGCAACCGTATTTCGCTTATCTGCAAGCTGACATATGATCTCAAAGTTCCAAGCCATTGTCTAATTATTATTATTAGAAAGAAGAAATCCCCAGTACGTATTTCACTTTAAGAATAACTTAACAATAGGATAATTGTAATGGTAGTTCAACTGATACTGTTCGATACTGCACCAAATAGGGTTAAGGATAAACCATAAAAAATAATAATCACAATAAAGCTCATATATGCTTCCGTAGCGTCCTGTACTCCCACTTAGCTCATGTTAATACAGATAAATATTTCTAGGAATTATATTATTACAGATTTCACTGTGGGTACAATAGAAATAGGTGAATAGAGAATGTTCTAGTGCTGTTCAAATATTTTAAGAGCTAGTTACCAATTGATAACTTTGAAATTTCTTTAGGGGGCGGGGGAAATAACGACTTAACATTGGCGAAAAGTATAAATTGGGAATTTCAAGTCAATGACAACAATTATCGCACAAACTGTAAAGTTCATAAAACTGTATTTGAACTAAACTGTGTGATGTGACTGGATGTGTATATATTGTACTGTAAGATTCTGTCTACATGTTAACATTTATTAGATAGTAAAAGTCATTCAGAATAAGGAGGTTACTTCCTGACAGTTAAAGTTTGAATCATGGTCGTATTCTTGTAATGATAAGAGATGGTGCAGTACACGATGGACTCGAATGAAGACCATTGGGTAGTAAGCATTAGCAATAAAAATAAAAAGGAGCAGCTCTCATAAGCAGGGCCACTCGTCTGCTTTCTACGTATCTTTTTGTAATCCCAAACTTCAGAGCAGCGCCGCCTTTGGCTGAGTGATTAGGCTCATGTTTTAAAAATATTACAAATGTATTTATTTCCTCCTGTCTTTGTGCAGTCAAGTCCTTTGGAAAGTATAAGTAAACATTTGTATAGTAATGTTTGAGCAAGCAAAGTGTTCTGCAATGGGAGGAACTTTAAGTTTTAAGGTCAGAATTACCTTTTCGTCAAGGTGTACAAGATCATTAAAGGGTGGGTTTTTTTACTGCATAAACGTAATTACAGTAACCTCAGTCAACAGAGGGTTTCCTTACAGGTTCAACTCGGGTATCCTAGGCCTGTGGAGGTGCCGAGTTATCCTGCTGACTTCTCTGTCACCAGGGGCGTTGCTGCAGCTCAGCAGAGGTTTCAGCCGTCGGCCTGAGTTAGTTAATTCCAGAAACCTGTGTCGAGATCATCGTGGTAAATTAATATTTTGGCATGCATTACACATTTTGTCTTTTGATCCGGCTTCCCGGGCATGCTCGATGCATTTCGGGGCTTTGATATTCTCGCATTGATAAAGTGTAAGTGAAGCCATGCCCTTACTGGCATGTAATATCCGATTTGTTGGTTCTACCAGATTATACGGGATGGACTGTTGAATTCTTATTAATATTTTGAGTATTTGTAACATATTAAATATGTTTTCTTATTTAATCGCTTTGAGGCCAAAGTACTGCTTAAAATATTTAAATATATTTGGTATAGACACCAATCTTTCTTTGTTGAGTGATGCCACTGGGAGCACATCCTACCTCTCTTCACTTTTATGTAATGAGGACTGTAATAGGTTTATATGCACAATCTGTACTTTACACTCAAATTAGTTATATTTATACTAATGTAGCCAGTATAGCTGTTCAATTCGTGTATGCATTTTTTTGGTTTAGATAAATGCTGGTGCTATTACAAAATGAATAAATTATTGTGAGAGTTAGCCGGAATTCCATCAGCATGTGCTCGATTCCGCACATAATATGCTTCCATGCTACTAAAAGGTTATTACAATGTAAAGATGTGAAACATGATAGGTAATCAAAAGTAGAAAAAGCATGTATTAAGGCGGAAACTAATTGATCATAAGTTCTAAGGCACTCCGGAACGATTTATCTTACTAATGTTAAATTCCTGATTTAAAATGTACCTTCCTCAGGTTTTACTTGGAGTAGAATTATGAAAATCTGTGTACTTATTCTTTGGATACTAGTGACAAATTTAACGTGGGCTTTTGAAAATAAGTCTCATGGTACATTAATTAATATTTTTTTTCTCTTCTGGTTGCATATAAACATTAACACTTTTTGGCCATGAGTCATATAAAAATTGATAGTTACAAAACGTTCATGTTCAGTTACCAGGATATTTGAAAATAAAAAAAAAAAAAAAAAAATTGAACGCACTCTAGCCAGTATAACCCGAGGAAAGGTACAGTTTATAGAAAAAGCACATTTTATGTGGAAGGGTCCTAAGCTTCTCATACATTCCTGGAGAATATGCTGGATTTATGTATAATATTATTATATTACATTTTATGTAATATGATTAAATTAAATACTTCATTCACATAATTTTCAGAGAATTGGTCACCATGTGATCCTCTTCTACACCTTTTAGTTTCTTTGTGTGAACTGCTGACCTCAAAACCTTCGTTGCCATTATCAGACCTACATGAGAATTTGTTCAACTTTCAGGCACTAAAACCTTACACTTTTTGGTTTTCCCATATTATTTCTCTTTTTGAAAATTATATAATCGACTCTTCTCATATTTAATATATTAGCACTATCACAAATACTGATCACTGATCACAAAATACCTAGTAAAGTACTGACTTTCCGCAGTTATCTTCATAACACGTGATTCAAAACAATCACGTGTTCAACACAAATAGGAACAGGTAGTGAAGTCTGTAGATACAAGGATGACTGGCTGTCAGGTTAGCCATAACACAAAAGTTCCTTTTCATGAACGGGCTATTCGAATATATAATACTTGAAATTCGTAAAATGGCTGTAAATATCAAAGCTACGCACATTTAGTGTTTTGTTTAAACGATTATTAAATTCATTTAGGATACGAAAGGATTTCAGAAAATAATATAATATAAAAAACGAATATTTTCTAATTTTTCACCCTCATGGAGTGAGTACGGAGTATTGGTTTTGCAGTTGTCTTATATTAGGTTATGCTTGCATTTTCTTGATTTATATTTCCTTCCCAAGAGTTCAATCCCAACTTTAAACTACTCCTAGTACACACAGAATACATTTCCAGCACAAAAGACGTGCATATGTGAGCGCAGACCATAGTAAGAAATTTAAAAATGTCTTCGAATATGAAAACTATTTTTATACCTTCAAGACTTCAAATTCCATTACGCGTTTATTTCAGCAAGAAAATAAATGTTCCCCCACATTAATATTAATGCTTGTTCTCTTACCTCAGCATTCCTTTTTCCAGCTCGGAAAGAAAGCAAGCATTAATTATGACTCTACGAGAAAAAAGAAGCTACAATCCACTTACCACAGGACCACGAGATTGCGGTACTCACCTGCAAGAAATAAAAAAGCAATTAGTATTTAAGGCATCAAAGAAACCTCTTTAAAATAGAAATGAGGTTAATAGCTTGCATGCTTCAGGCAATCCAAGGTGTGCAATTCATATTCCATTGTTCTGCTATGTATGTATTGCGCGTAGCAGAAGATTGTATTTCTCCTAAATATTAGATGTCAGACTTCACTGTTCTCTGCAAATCGAGAGCGGCCTAACTCAAAACGAAAAGTCTGTTAAATGTCAAATGTTGAATTTAATTTCTCCGTCTTCTAAGAATGCGACACGATTTGAAAGACAATTTCCCCGCTCCAAACTACCATTTAAATGGAAGATGTTCCCATATCTTGATTTCAATATGGCTCAAATGATTTTGATTACAATGCGACCTATTTGAAAATATTTGTATTAAAAATTAAATACATATATTAACTGTTCTTGTAATAGCCTCTGAAGTCCTCTTCAATATGAATTACTTTTGCTTCGCTAGTAAACCGTAATAAGGGGACCAAACTATCCAAAAATGTTTATCTTGTTACAGTTTATCCCTTTCTGTTGACTTAACAATTTCCGAAATATTTCTTACTATTGGTTTGAATTTCCTTAAGGTAAGAATCCATTGATATTCCATTGTATTGTTTTAGACTTCATGTTGTGAGTGCTGAATGGTATATACCTTCACGAATTAGGGAAAAAATTGGTTTTCTGGGTTATTTTGCATACAGCTGTCCTTTGTCGTTTCTTTGTTTTTCCAAGTGAAATTTAGTACTTCCTTAAAGATGCGGGTACTTCCGGTTTCAATTGGTTTGTCTGTATTTTAAATAAACTGAGGGGAAGGTTATACTGTTCGTTTTCTATCACTGTTTGTAGGCGTCAGCTTGGCATTCAATTCAGTATTTTGGTCGTTTTTTTTTGGTTCCGTAACAGAATGGTTTTACAGATTTTTCATGAGGGATATTTTCAGGATTTGCTCAGTGTTGTTTATTATGTTCGTTATTTATGGGCATCTGTCACGACTAGTAGACGACACTGATTTTTTGTGTCTTTGTGGTTTCAGGTCTTTTGGTGTCTGATTGGATAAACTATGTTCAGAGGACGTGCAATCCGTGGGATTTTCAGATGACAACTCGGGATTGGTCTTGAGTTGTTTTATCTGATGCAGTATTATGTTGAAGAGGGATCACAATTGATATTTTCAGGGGACAGAGTTTCTTGTTTTCTTCTCCCACTGATGAGTAGCAACTGTAAATGTCTTTCCTTCGTTGCCCAATATAGGAAAGAAGAGTTAAATGAAAGTGTGAGGCTTTTAATACAGAATTTTGGTCCTGCCTGCGCAAGCTACATATATTTCTGTTTTAAATTTCTGCTGGTTAATATAAAATGGATTGTATATTGATATTTTTATGTGCCCAGTATAAAATCTGGCACCCTCAAATTAGTACTAGAATTATACAATCGTATGGCATTTACAACTTAAATTTTAAACATTTATTCTTGAATATTTTGGACCGACACATTGTAAAGCGAATAGCATATGTTTATTTCAGTTTTTAGCTACTGAAATTAACGCTTTTATAAACAAGCATGATGCAACTAAAGTTAGATACATTTGTATATCTGTAAAACCACGAACCACAAGTTTATTTTAAATTAATTGCATTATCCACTGCACACCCTCCTCATATTCAATGAATTAATTCAGTTCCTAATTAAGGCACAGTAGATAATCAGCTCTTTACAGAAGTATAGTTTATCCTAATAGATCCAACATGTGAAATTTATAGTTTTAAAATTAAATTAAATTATTTTAAAATATGCTAAGGAACGTAAACCCAATTATTCAGACACTATGATTATATGATTAACTATATAAATAATTGGGCGCATATGAATCAAGTAATGTGAACAAAATTATTAAAAATAGTAGGATACACAATTAACTTTTAGGTGGGTGCACAATATGAACGGACACTTCCAAAATAGATGTAAAAATTGATTTCAGGTCCGAATTTGTAATTTATAGTGAGAGCAAAAGGAATAGATAAACCATTCTGGTCTTACTTTTATTAGTAGTCCATTAAATAAAATACTGGTCAGAGAGCTTGGAATTGCAAGCAGAAAAATCTGATGTGTTGCACTCACATGACTTTCTCTACTCTTGTACTAACCATTCTAACAAACTTTTATTCCTATATCTCCATGTTAGTTAAGATAAACATTCGTACAAATTATCTTACTGCTTATGTCCTTGTAGGTGCAAGGGGAATATTAGAATACAGAAGGCTTTGTGCGATAGTCAAATCGTTTTGACCTTTGAGATTCCTTTCTCTTTGCACGATTAACATAAAAAAATGAACAACGTTGTTGCATTTCGCTTAAGTTCTAAGTTTTCCGAAGCTCACACACATAACAAGGAATATCTCAGAAATGGTTTACCCTACAAGAAAATTTTTTGAGACATAAATTGTGTATTTTAGCAAGATCTACACTTTTGTATAGTATAATTTGGTCTATCTCTAACGGTTTACCATTTATGCAAAAGTCGTCCAGAGTAAATACGACTACAGGGGCTATAGTCAGAAAATTCAAGATATACATTTCATTTGTCATCAAAATATCTCAAACATATGACATTTTAATCAAAATCGTTAGAGCCATTTTCAAGAAAATCAAAATTTTCGAAAATCTTCCATGTAAAGGGTAGTGTAGGGTGGGGCTATTTTCTTCAAAATCTTCGTGTCGCATCCTTGAAAGACATTAAACTTAAATACCAAGTTTGGCTTTTAACCGACTTTTCGTTTTTGAGTTATGCTGTCCACAGACTGACAGACACACAGACACACAGACACATACACGGACCTTTTTCTAAAAATGCTTTTTTTGGATTCAGGGGGCCTCAAAACATATATTTCCGGTGAAATCTCGACATCGAATTTTTGGGTGGAATACAGTAGGTACTTCCCCTACTTACCAGTAGAGAAAGTAAAAATCAGCAATAGCACAGCAGTCTCGAAAATGATCACAGCACTTTATTTGATGAGGTCACAGTTTTACACCGCAGTAACTGACATTACACCAGATTCATAAAAGAGGCAATTGAAATTAGATCTAAATAATTTTAATAGGGATAAGGCCTAAGACCGAGCACAACTTGGACAAGAATTCTTACACACTTGAAGTGCATGAGTTTGAGATGGACAGTTATTAATTATATTCATTTCCTGATGATATATATGGAGTTTAACATAGCTGAAAGCTAGAACAATTTCGTATATATATATATATATATATATATATATATATATATATATATATATTAAAAGACTGGTTACCCGCTAAGCTCCAATTAATAGTCACTACTCTGAAAGCTTCAGATACCACACGTATTTTTTCAAGGTAAACTTCAGCTGCTTGATCTAACGATTTTCCATCCCGATGGTCACATCAAGTTCAGATAATCCATTAGCTGCTATTGTTATTATTCGACATGCCGTGCACTACCCTCCGACTTCCCAAGGCTTAATTTATCTAAATAACTATCTTTATTTAAGTTTGAAATGAAATTTTGCCGGTTATTTTTTTAAACTTCAGAGAAGTCATAGCCTCGCAAAGCTATCAGTTTGTTCACAGAGGCACCCGCTGTTCATTTATCTGATTTACAGTACTCCATAATATTCTGTATTTGCATACAGAACCAATCATAAAACCAGTAAACGTCCCGACGGATGCAGGTGGGTATAAAGGCAACCTTATCATACAGCACCAGATGTCGATGCTTTGATGTTTTATCCAGAACTTTCACGAAGCTCGTAAAGCTGGATAATATAGATCAAATGCGGATAAAAGTCAAGTTATCTTTCTGGGAATCTGAAGTTCGTTTTTGGCCTATTTTAAACGGGACCATAAAAGCCTTGCTAGGAATTGGTTCTCATTCAGACTTATAAATTACTCACGTCACTTATATTTAATTTATATTAAAAATCTAATGTGTTGTTCACTTATGACTCCCTCTACTCTTGTACAACTATTCTTACAAGCTCTTATTCGTCTATCTTCATGTTAGTCGAGATAAACATTTGTACAAATTATATTATTGCTCATTTTCTTGTAGGTACAAGGTGAATGTCGGAATACAATAGCCTTTGAGCCTTAAAATGCCATTCTCTATGTACGGCTAAGATATACAAAATGAATAACGAGCTTCCATTACTGGAAGGTATAAGTATTACAAAACTCACACAAATAACAAGGAATATCTCCGAAATGGTTCACTCCACACAGTTATACAAAACTCATCAAGAATAAACAGGACTACAAGGGCTATGGATGGAAGATTCAAAATAGACATTTCATTTGCCAATAAAATATCTTAAACATTTAATCAAAATCCTTAGATCCATTTCCGAGAAAATCAAAATTTTCGTAAAATGTTCCATGTAAAGCATAGTTCAGGGTGGAGGAATTTACTACAAAATCTTCGTGTCGCATCCCTGAAGCATTAAACTTAAGTATCAACTTTGGTTTTTAACCGACTTTTCGTTTTTGAGTTACGGCGTTTCACACACACACACACACACACACACACACACACACACACACACACACACACACACACACACAGACGCACACACACACAGACAAACACACACACACACACACACACAAACGCGCGCGGACCTATTTCTAAATATGTTTTTTGGATTCAGGGGCCTCAAAAACGTATATTTCTGGTGAAATCTCGACACTGAATTTTTGGGTGGAATACAATACTTGCTATAGGTACTTATTATACCAGTATAGAGAGTAAAAATTGCAGATATTGATCTATTATAAGCTACTGTCTTTCTAGGACGGAGCGATGAGGTGTAAGGGTACCAACTACCTCGGCAAATTATGGTGAAGGCAGCGCCATAGAGACGTGCAGAATTCCTAATAGACAGAGCCACCGGCACACCACCTTAACCTCCTCACTACTGCCATAGAGAGCGTCCAAACGACTCTCTTGATTCAGGCAGCGACACGCAGCTACCACAAATGCAACAAAGAAGGGTTACCAGCGCAAGCAACCGCATCATCTGCAAAGAGAAGGGGATCTCAAAGCTTTAGAAGATTTTCCTGTCGTCTCAAGGTGAATTTACTTAAACGCAACGGCTGATCAAAATGAATGTTCGCAAAATGTAATTAAATTCGATTTAATGAACTCTATTCTCAAAATCCACTACTTATGTCTACCAAAAAAACCATTTTATATGTAATTGTCGAACGAAACCTATATATTGAACATAATCCGAAGTGGCAATTCCCATACAAAATCACCAATTTCGGTTTTTTCTATCTTTGAACTGTTCCTTTGGGGTTTTTCGTTAATGTTTTCTAAACCATCGCAGTATTGAAGCGAACAAAACAAAAACGAAAAAGAAATTATTAGACTAACGAGGCAATTGATTCTCATACAAGGTGGTTCACCTGTTCTTTATTATTTTTGGAGATAGGTAATACTTCATACTCTGAAAGCAGCAAGGTCCCAATTAGCGTGCTGGTCAACCATTTGGTATCCATGCAAATCTAGCCTCCTTCTCATGGGAAAATAGACCTTAAGCGCATGCTTTTGGAATACCCTGCTGCTAAGGTGAAACAATGAAACACATGAAGATATCTGACATTGTTCCGTCCATAATCTAGGGATGAATATCCCACGGAATCATAGCGTAAAGGCTTCTGGAAGGTATCTAACGAGATATTTGCTATGACACATCCAGTGCACTTTCCTGTCGAGGTCAACAGCTTGCTGGAGTGCACAACACTCTAAAAGCCACTCCGATTCATAAGGAATATCAAAGCGATGTTATATTGTGGTCAGTTGACTCGTTGAAATTCACATATGAATTTCTGTAGAATCCTACATCGAGGTATATCATCAAAAAGCAAACAACCAAAGGCGAAAATTTCGAAGCTGTATACGTAGTACGAGTCACTTTTGATACGATTGGCACATCCCATTTCAGCTTACAATCTGTCACGGTTCACGCTGGTTAACCAGAATTGGATGATGTGCGCGGAGTTCCCACGTAGCAGTAGGTTAAGTTATGCTTAGCGTGGCGTGGGTTGGGTTGAGTTGGGTTGCCTATTAGCAAGGGGCAGCGAGGCGGCCAGAAAGCCTGCGTGATGGCGGTGCTCATCATAGTGGAACGGACACGAATAGCGACTGACCTCCCACATACGCACCACTGCTTCTTCTCATCCCTTCACAAAAACTGACAACAGCACACGGGTAAACACTCCCTGACAATCGCAAAGGACCAAACTGCTCCCCTAGATTTGCTATAAAGGCTACTATTTTATTCTCACTTGTGCATGTTACTTCACAACTGGGTTATCGAATTCCTTGTTCTACAACGCCCATACACTGGGCGTAGTTCAACGTATGCTTTGTGATCTATTTTAACAAACCAATCATTTTAATTTACAGCTTTGTGAGCATACAATAGTCATTTCTTTGTAACTGAGAATACGTTTAATCAACAGTGAGTTAAGGGGCGCTCTATAAATTTGTAATTCCTAATGCTAATTTATTTGAAAGAAAGCCCTTCTGCTAGTACTTTAGGCAGATGTTATGATCACATTTGCATCATATTTTGATGTTTGGTGCATTATCCCTAGCATTACTGAGTCTTTACTTTATGACCACCTATAACAATATGTTTGAGCCACTTTTAAAACAAATTTATTTTAAAATTGGGTGCTGTATTTTGTCATGTTTATAAAGGTAATATCCAACAGTGTTTAGTCATTACTTATTCACATGAGTCAAATTAGACGTTATGCCAATCGTTATTACAGGGCTTATAGTACAAACTGAGGTGATCACCGCTGCTAACAAGATATCTCAGCAATTTTTAAAACAAATTTTCTTAAAAATTCGGTATTATAATTTGTCAAGTTTATAAAGGTATATGAATTACGTTATACTGACGGGGCAGTACTTCATGACCACCTTGACATTTCGTAGTTTCTCAAAAAGACCAACAATGAAAAATGTGAAGCAAATACACTGTTCAGTAGTAGAAACACTGATTGATAATAGATATTAACTGCATGCCTTTAATCAAAAAATTGAAACAGAAAATTTAAACAATTACAGAAGGTGGGTATAAGGCAACCCCTCCCCCCTCCCCTTGATAATCCGAGGGTTAGGTACAACTTAAGACCCAAAATTAATTAATTGTGAATTGTGAATTTAAAAGACAGTAACTTCCACACTAATCGGCAACATTGTTTTTTTTTTTTTTTTTTTTTTTTTTTTTTTTTTTTTTTTTTTTTTAAACTCGGTTTAAAAGAAAGTTTACACATTACACTCAAAATGGTCCAGACTGTTTTTACTTTACTTACCAGTAGAGAAAGTATTGTATTCCACCCAAAAATTCTATGTCGAGATTTCACCAGAAATATATGTTTCAGACGCCCTGAATCAAAAACAAAGCTTTTTGGAAAAAGGTCCGCGTGTGTGTGTCTCTGTGTGTGTGTATGTGTGTGTGTGTGTGTGTGTGTGCGCGCGCGCGCGTGTGTCTGTCAGTCTGTGAACAGCATAGAACAGAAAACGAGAAGCCGGTTAAAACCAAAGTTGGTATTTAAGTTTAATGTCCTTAAGGATGCGACACGAAGATTTGGAAGAAAATAGCCCCACTGTAAACTACCCTTTACATGGAAAATTTTTCGAAAATTTTGATTTTCTTGAAAATGGCTTTAACGATTTTTTTTTAAATCCTATCTGTTTAAGATATTTGTATGACAAATTAAATGTAGGTACATTTTGAATTTTCTGGATGACTTTAATAATTCCTAAACCGTAAGAGATAGACAAAATCTTAATCTACAGAAATGTAGAATCTGCTAAAACACACACTTTAGGTCTCAATAAACTGTTTTGTAGAGTGAACCATTTCGGAGATATTTCTTGTTATTTGTGCCAGTTTCAGAAAACAAAGCACTTGTGTTTTTTCAAAAATTTTGATTTTGGCTCTAACGATTTTGATTAATATGTCATATGTTTGTGATATTTTTTATGCCAAATGAAACGTATATGTTGAATTTTGTGGCTATAGCCCCCGTAGTCGTATTTACTCCGGACGACCTTTACATAATTGGCAAACCCTTAGAGATAGACCAAATCATACTGTACAAAAAATGTATATTTTGCTAAAATACACAATTTATGTTTCAATAAATTTTCTTGTAGGGTGAACCATTTTGGAGATACTTCTTGTTATGTGTGTGAGTTTCGGAAAACTTAAAACTTTCGTGAAATGGAACATTGCTGTTCATTTTTATATGTTAAGTTTGCAAAGAGAACGGAATCTCAAAGCTATAAAAGATTTGACTATCGCTCAAAGCCTACTGTATTCTAATATTCCCCTTGCACTCACAAGGAAATAAGCAATAAGATAATTTGTACAAATTTTTATCTCAACTAACACGAAGAAGACAGAAGAACAAGAACCTGTAAGAATGGTTAGTACAAGAGTAGAGAAAGTCATGTGAGTGTAACACATAAGATTTTTTCTACTCTGCATCTCCCACTCTCTGTGTGTCACATGCAACAAAGTGCAGGCAATGCTTCTCAGGAAGTAAACACCGGTGTTGCAAGCCAGGTTCCGCATGTAAGGAAGAAAATGTTTTACATCACATTTCAATATTTTCTGTGGGGCTTCGGTGTCTCATCTCATCTTGTCCTTTCCTAGGGCACTCTTAACAAAGGCATAGGGTTCGCGGTTCCTCGAGACATCCAATATAAGTATCACCTCCACTGCCATCTTTGTAACGAAGACTCATCACATGAGTCTGAAGCATCTTCAGTAGGGCTTCCTCCTGTAAGGGCAAAGCATCACTTGCTACCATCAGAAGCGTGTAGGGTGGACTTGGCTTCAATGACTACAGGTCCTTCGCTATATTAGGTGTCATGTTAATTACCTCGCTATTGATAAGTCTTCCCTTGCGCCACCAATTCGTGAAGAGTTGTATTCTTTCCTCATGCACTAAGTTACTCGAGATTTTGGTGAAAGCACCATCAGCATTATCCCCTTCGCGCTGTTGTAGCTTACTGATGGCACTCTATAGGCGTATACATCATGCCTTCTGTACCACAACTACTTACAGGTACTAACCAAACTGAAAATATATTACTTTTAATAATATGCATACGTGCATGTAATATTGTTTGCTACACTATTCACAATTACCAATAAAAATATCTGCACTTATAACCTTAACACTGTATAGCCGCATGAACTTTCCAAGAAGGTCGGGTTGTTGAACCAGCAAGATTGTTCTAATTTATTTGGCAACAAGACACATCTTGTTTACGCTGGCGGTTAATCTGTTTACTACTCCGACTGCCCGGCGCTGACCTCCCGATAACCTTTGGTATGGCTCTGTGTTACAATGTTTTGGAAATTGAGAATTAAACATACGTGTTGAACTACAACACTGTGAAAATTATCATGGTTTTCTTTTACCACGCCCTGAAGATTACCTAAGTTAATGTTCTTATACAAAAAAATCAAGAGATATAGGTAATACTCCGCTACCATCCATATTTTAAAAGCCCACCTGAAACATAATTGTCTTTCTTAAACTTATCCTTTTACCTTCTCTACTACGTGTAGTAAGTAAGGAAAGAGTTCTACTCGACCCAAAAATTCCATCTCGACGTTTTACCGGATGTACTGAGGCCCCCTGAATAAAAAATAAAATAAAGAAAAAGGCATTTTTAGAGAAAGGCCCGTGTGTGTGTGTGTGTGTGTGTGTGTGTGTGTGTGTGTGTGTGTGTGTGTGTGTGTGTGTGTGTGTGTGTGTGTGTGTCAATGTCTGTCTCAAAAACGAAAAGATCAATTGAAAACCAAAGTTGGTATTTAAGTTTAATGTCTTTCCACGATGGACACGAAGATTTTGAAGAAAATTCCTCCACGCTAAACTACCCTTTAAATGGAAAAATTTGATTTTCTCGAAAATAGCTGTAACGATTTTGATTAAAATGCCATACACTTAAGACATGTGGTCTTGTTCATTCTTTATGACTTTTGCAGAATTGGTAAGCTTTAAGGATAAACCAAATCTTACTATACAAAAAATGTAGATCTTGATAAAACACATAAGTTACGCTAGAATGCATTTCGGGTATATTCCTTGTTGTTTGTGTGAGTTTGCAATACTTAATACTTTTCTCAGATGGAAGGTCGTTATTCACTTTTGATCTCTTGACCGTGCAAAAGCAACGGAATTTCATAAATATAACGACCAGCTTTAAAGGAGTTGACTATCGCTATAAGCCTAGGCATTCTGATATTTCCCTTGCATCTACAATATTAAGAGTTTGTAAGAATAGGTAGTACAAGAGAAGACAAAGTCATGCGAGTCAACACATCAGATTTTTTAGCAAACTTTTTCGTTTATTTTTCGAAAAGTGTATGTTTGAACTTTTTGTTGAAAAAGCCGAATCGTTATTGTTTGTTTCCAACCTGTAGGTGACGTTAGACATTGTGATCTGCTGTTGTATGCACTAATCAGTGAGAGGAAATGTCACTGTGAGAATAAAATGTAATCCTCTTCGACTGCAGACAATGTTTGGAGCTATGAACATTGATAAAATAGCCTCACCTCTGAATGTAATGGGCGGGTCTACCCGATAATGACACGCATAAAGCTATTCTCTCGGGGTACTCATTTCCCAACAATAGGGAGTGGGGAGGTTGAAAACAATTCCCATTCCGCCTATGGCTGCGATTTCCGCGGCTGGATTTTGAGTCCTGGCTGTGCACGATTGATGGCAGGCAATTAAACTGCTCCTCTGCAGCCATTGTTTTGTGAGCTCATCAGCCGTGTAAACTGGCCAGGTGAAGGTGCTCCGCTCCCTTTGCTGATAAACCTCACATCATATTAGCGTATAATGGCGCCGAGGGCGTACCTACCTACAGTTTTCCAGAACGCTACATGACGTGACTGTGTTTCGTAAAGGACGGATATCCTAAATGACCCGGATCCTTCCTTACAGTGCCATTAATCTTGGCAGTGTCCTTTCTAATTTCCTCCAGCACGAAGCTGCAAGGTTTCAGACGCCTCTGATATCCGAACAGCATCCATTAGAGCCGTGACATGGTCATTGTCCTTACTTTCCTTGCAGATATTCAGAGAAGAGCTTTCGAGGTCAATCAAAGATGCTAGACTCAGTCATAGATGGGAAAAATAACCAAGTCTCACAGTAAAAGGAGAAAATATCGAAAAGTAAATCTCTTTGCTTTTTAGTGCAGTCTTATGAACTGGAATTTTATCTGTAATCTAATATACATTTTATCACTGAGGGCACAAAACCATATTTACATTTTTACTTTCTCTAATATATATAGTAGTTAAGATTTATTGTATTCGAACCAAAAATTCCACGTACAATTTCACCGGAAATACATGTTTTGAGACCCCTGAATCCAAAAGAAGCATTTTTAGAAAAAGGTCCGTGTATGTGTGTGACTGCCTATATGTGTCTGTCTCTGAAAAGAATAAGAAAAAAAAATTCGGTTAAAAAGCCAATTTGGCATTTAAGTGTAGTATTTTTCAAGGATACGACACACAGATTTTGAAGAAAATTCCTTCAGATTAAACTATCCTTTACATGAAAACATGCTATTTTCTCAGAAATAGCTCTAACGATGTTGATTAAAATACCACATACTTAAGATATTTTTATGCCAAGTATATATGTAGATTTAGAATTTTCTGGCTATAGCCCATGTAGCCCTGTTTACTCTTGATGACTTTTACGTAACTGGTAAACCGTAAGAGATAGACCAGATGTTACTATACAGAAAAGGGAGACCCCGTTAAGGCACACAGTTTATGCCAAATGATCTTTTTTGAATGATGATACATTTCGGAGATATTCCTTGTTAATTATCATTTATTTTTCAACACCCATAGACCGTTCTCAAATGCCAGGGCTTATTCACTTTTTATCCCTTGGTCGTGCAAAGAGAACGCGATTTCGAATTCATATAGTGACCACTTTCGAAGCATTTGACTATCAC
Organism: Tenodera sinensis; assembly: GCA_030765045.1. Classification (NCBI taxonomy): domain Eukaryota; kingdom Metazoa; phylum Arthropoda; class Insecta; order Mantodea; family Mantidae; genus Tenodera; species Tenodera sinensis. The sequence goes on along the minus strand of CM060966.1, from coordinate 42,723,944 downwards.
TTAACGCCTATTGCACCAATACGAAAATTTGTAACAATATAATTCTACAAATTAATGTTTATTTAGTATAATAGGAAGTAGATACAGGAGTCAGTGTTTGTAAGAATAGTTTATACAAGAGTTGAGAAATTCATGTGAGTGCATCACTTCAGACGTTTCAAAAATGGTGCATCTGCCTTTTTGTACTGTAAATTCTGTATTCGGTCACATAAACCCATGTACTTCACAGTATAGAGGTACATTTTGACCACTTTTTAGTAGTTTTGCTTTTTAAGTTGTTATTGTAGTTAAGTAATGCAGCTTCTGTGTGTTGTTGCTTTATTTGTAAATATATGTGAGTTTGTTTTCTCATTTTTTGTTATGAATATATTTTTTTTCTATCAATGACAGTCACAATGCTATAAATTAACCGTTTTCACAGAAAATAGTGAAGATAACTAAATTAAATTTTAGAACTACAAAAGCAAATTTTATGTGTATTGTTTATCTGCTTTGGTTTTAATAACATGATCTGTTTTATAAATACAGAAATGCTGATAGATTTACATGAAAAGGTTGCATAATTTAGAAAGTGATCCTACTTTCCTAAATGAACAAACCTATTCTATATCACTCTCAGTAAACTCAAGATGCACATTCTACAAAAAGTTCACTCTAATGTCCTAACTAGACTCTGAGATAATATGTCATGAATTTAACAGATTAAGCATTGGTGGAACAAGCCTTTTTATCTATGCTTAAATAAACTCGTACTTTATAGACTAGGTTCACTGAATTAGCTGAAAACAATGGGATATTTAGTTCAATAAAATATCAGACAAAGTGCGAAACCTTACATAAAGTTTGTAAACCTTAATGATTATGAAATCTCTAAACTTAGAAGATAAGAGATGTTGCTGGTTGCTTTGACCTTTCCTAATACTAATTACAATATACCAGTAACATCACCGTTCGTGAAAGTAAAAACTGTTCAAGAATAGAGAGCATTTATTTTTGCAGGCGACATCATATAGAGGTAATGTTACACTTTCTCAACTGTACTGTATTTGACTTAGGAGTTTAGCTATTACCTTGTGCCTGTCACAAGTGAATTTAAGATAGCGCTCTTTTCTTTCTCCCCCCACCTCTCGCGCTGACGTTTTGTAGCCTGTTTCAAAAGCAACTTGTCCTTTCTTTTCGGCACAATAGATATTACGTGAAAAAGCATCACTAATACCGCACAAAACAATGTATCACTAAATCACTAAATGTTGCAACACTGGCAGGTCTTACAGTCCAAATACGTTGTAGACAAATTTTGAACTGCTGGTGTTACTCTATTTGCATCGTACCAAGAAGCTCCCACAACACAGCACACCACGCTTGCACGTTCAAGAACAAAGACATTCTCCTGAGTCGAAGACAGTAGTTGACTTGTTAAAAAGAGTCGCTTAGGTTTTATAAACATATTTGAAGGAAACTGCCAGAATAGAACGTTCTAAAGCCCAGTTCATTGCTAGCAAAAATTATTTGAGAAGCCCAAAATCGTCAAATTTACAAACTTGAAGAAATATGGCGACGAAGGTTTTCACAAACAAATAGTGCATAATATCGTTATGCCGGGCGGGGCACAAAACAAAGGACTGCAGAGGCTGAGCTACTTCACACACTACTTACCAAACCGGCGAGCAAACAAAGGGGCAAGGTCACACCACTCACGTGAGCGAACACGTGACTAACAACAATGAAGCGGCAGTAGGAAAAGTTTCCGGAGTTTTCGAGAAATAGCTGCCTACGCCATCACCGGTGTATGGATAGAAGTCAAGAACGGTCCGTGTGACGTAATCCTCTCTATATAAGGAGACGAGGAAACAGCGGAGAGTTACAGTTACAGACATGAGTCGGTCAATGTGTCAGTAAGTGCGAGACAGCTGTGTGTGTGGTATGTCGCGTGGAAGTAAAGAAGATTCAACGAGCAACGAATGATCGTGTCGTCGGAACTAGTGTGTGAGAGACAGAGAAAGTGAGGAGAAAGGACTGAGTGAAGATTACGAGAAGTAAACAGTTGCGAGTTGTGATATCAAGAAAGACTGTAGATTGATGAGGGGAAAAAGAACTGTATTTGTGATAAAAGTTTGGAGGGAAAATAAAGTGATACAAAAGTAACCGGACTCATTTTGTGGTTTTACCACAATATATACATCAGGAAAGGGGGACTGAAATATTGTATGGAACACGCAATATATCTAAGAATGCCTACCAATTATACAGTAGAAACAAAATTACGTGCGTACAAAGGTCAGTGCTTATTAATAAATTGAATGATACTGTAATTATTACTACAATATTCGTGATAAATCTTTAATTATGTGTAAGAAAAACTCCAGAAATATATAGATAATATGGAAACCTTTACTTAAAGGGAAACGAAACACAAAAATGAATATGTCATTGCTCACATTAGTTGATTTATAGTAATGAACAGGCAGTTTCGCTATACCATCGTGTGTAGTTCCCATGTTACTTGCAGTTGATGATTTAACACGTGACGTTATGAGCTTCACTGAACTCACACAACATGTGGTGTTTTAAATAACAAGGATCACGCGTTAATATTTACTCTTGACATGTGGGAAATTCAGTGCAATTATCCTGGCACGTTCTTTCGTAGCTTAAACAGACATTTAGATCCGTTTTGCAGGGAAAAGCGAAAGTCGTCTCCACTCCACCCGTAACCCAAATGACACCACACAAGGCATCATTAGCGACTGGCCCCTCATTACAGAAAAAATGAGACGCTGCCAAGTTTATTTACCTTCTTCTGAGAATTTTCTCAGGTGCCACCGGAGTGGCTAGTATGCAGAAGGGTGTGAACTTCTTCACCACCCCATTCCTTTCTTTGCCCTATTTATGTACGGAGGGCTCATAAAAAGGATATAAAAGACAAAGAGACGGAACCTGGAATTCTCAATCCCTCAGATAATGTGTAATCATACCTGTGATTGCTTTTATACGCTTACGATCAGCCAGATCTGACATTTTCTAAATTTATTAGCAAAATCCTAACGCTTTTCTTGTTCTGTAGATGCGTTTGCTAAGGTACTTACTGGCGCTGCTTCGCATCTGCCTCTAAGCACCCTCCAATACCTTACATAGGTTGTTTAAGTTATAGTGATTTCCAGAAAATGTTACATTTCAGATTTGTCTGAACATGCTACTTAATAACAGTTCCTACATAAAGAAGGTGCTTTCAATTCTTGTTGATCAGCTGCATTTGTGGATTTGAAATTTCGTAAAGTGGGGGTTCAAAAGGTATACAGATTAGTTTCTAACCTTTCTCTCTCTCTCTTTTTTTTTTGGGGGGGGGGTGTTAACGATGAGATGCTGTCAATTGCCAGAATCATGTCAGTGCCATCGGTTTGACGGAGTTCGGTTGCGCAGGAATTCTTGTCAATAAATCTACTGACATGGGGCTGTCACTTTAAAGTACACGTAGAAAACATCTGTCGGGGCTGGATTTGAAACCGGGAGCTTAGCATCAGTAGGCCAATGTCCAACCAACTAAGCCCCTCAGACCGACACATCAGATTAATGGTTATCTATGTGAAGAGCCTTCTAAAAGTTTTATCAAATGGCCCAGCCGATCTGGAATCGGGGTAAATAGATAACCCCTCGTGGTTTAAAAGAGTTGCAGAACGCACCGGGGTAGATCCAGTCACAGTTACGGCAGTGCAGGAAGCGTGAGCGAGCTTCCTTCTGCCTTTTAGTGAAGACGAGGGATGAGAGGTAGTTCCCAGTTTGAAATATTGCGTGTGGTCCGTGATAATACACTATAAACAACCCACTAAATTCTTATAATGCTTTGCACTTTACTTACAGGGACTTTACCTTCCAGGGAATAAACTCACTCCGGTGTATTATCTTAACATTACGAACTACAGATTGAAAAGTGCCGCAACAAAACACATGCAAACATAAGGGCATATCTTTCATTGGCACTTGTTAGTTTCTTATTGTTATTGATGTATTTATCATCTTCTTCATCATAATCACCATCACCACCATCATCATTATTATTGTTTGTAGTCATAGTACTAGTAGTAGCAGTTATTGTTATTTTATTATTGTTATTACAGTTTTATTATTTGATTTATTTATTATTAAGTTTTATTAAAATATTGATCATTAGTATGCAAGTCCTGCTCTGTGGCACTACAGCCTTTGAGTGTAGCCTCGGCCTACCGCACGGCTGTTGGATCCCCCACCTCTGCCCACTACAAGCGTCATGAGAGGGGTCCAATAGTAGAGAGTGGAGCGTCATCAGCGTCCTGAGCCCTCCCGGCAAATATATGCGGTGTTCGTAACCAGAGTTAATCATACAGGAACCAGGATGGGTAATCAGCCCGAAGCCTGATGTGAGAGCGAAGAAGATGGTGAAAGATGATAGGAAAAGTGATGATGGAGCAATTAGTGGAACGATGGCGGAGGAAACCGGAGAACCCGAAGAAAACACGCCCCTACGCCGCTGTGTCCACCGCACATCCCACATGCGTGGGATCGATCGCAGGGCGCTTTAGTCAGAGTCAAGTGATCCAGCCGCTCGGCCACGGCGCGGCCCATCATTATGCTTATCATTATTTTTACTCTTATTATCTTTATGATTATTGGCATTATTAGTAGTATGCACAAGAATTTATTATTTCCATTATTTTATTAGTTATCATCACATTTTCTTGTTATTACTATTATCACCATAATCATTATCATTATCATCAAAATTATTAGTTTTATTTTAATTAGTTTTAGTATCATTATATTAATATACGTATTATTGATATACATATTGCAGACTTCTGTTTGAAAGTATTTGTGAATGCAAGAGTGCCCTGGTATAGAGTACTTCATTATAATTTTTCTAATTTCACAATTTTCTTCAAGAAAGGAGGCTTAAGTAAAGTAATGAGGTAATTCCTCGTTTTAGGAATGCAACTGTCATTCTAAATAATATATTCAATTTCGGGGTACATGTAAGCAATTTTTTTCAGAGTTCCAACTACAGCACTGGCAATGTTATTCCAGATCCAAATAGCACAAAAGCTGTTTGTGCCCTTTGAAATATGAGCGGTAAGGTTCTAAACATTTAGTCTTCTTTTATAAAAGAAAAAAACGTAAGATTTGTGTGGGGAAAAGGAATCACATTCTGGAGATCAAAATAAACTACCATTACATTATTTTCCCTGTCAATATTCCTTCCTTGTCGCTCAAAAGAGTTGTCTTTTAAATTGGGGCTGTGTTACTTTCTCTACTACGAGTGCTAAGTAGGGAAAATATTGTATTTGACCCAAAAGTTCGATATCGAATCTTCACCGGAAATGTTTGGAGGCCCATGAATTAAAAAAAAAAAAAAAAAAAAAAAAAAAAAAAAAAAAAAATAGAAAAAGGTCCTTCTGTGTGCGCGCGTGTGTCTTGCGTGTGCGCCTGTGAACAGCATAACTCAAAAAGGAAAATTTGGTTGGAAACCAAAGCTCGTATTTAACTTTTAATGTCTTTCAAGCATTTTTAAGATTTTAAGAAAATGTCTCCACCCTAAACAACTCTTTGCATGGAAAATTGTTAGGAAATTTTCTCTAATGATTTTGATTACAATGGCATATCTTTGAGATATTTTTATGGCAAATGATATGTTTATTTTGAAATTTCGTGCTATAGCCCATCTAATCCCGCTTACTGATGACTTTTGCACAACTGGTAAGCAGTAAAAGATAGACAAAATCTTACTACACTACTTAATCTGCTGCTACCAATCCATCTGCGGTGTCATTGACTATTCTTACTGGAAATCCGAAGCAGTTAGTTTGTAGGTAGAAACTTTTACAGTAATTCAGTCTTAGCATTAATGCAATGTGTTTTGGGACACTCGTATCACATACTTGCGCAGATATTTCACGTTCCATCTTGTGTAACTGTCTATAACACAAAAGCAATATTGTTCACGCAAGAAATGAGAATGAAATACAAACAAATGATGGAATTCCATTTGGTTTTCAGTCATGCCAACATTTGTAGACAGAACTTAATTTACCTGGTCATTACAAACCAATGGTATATTATATGAATAAACAGTGATCTATAATCTAAGAGAACAAATTCACATTTGCTCTAAAATGAAAAAAAAAAAAAAAAAAAAAAAAGCATTTTGAAAACAAAACAACCCTCTTGTTCCTCACCACACGATTTGCCAATTTTATTTTCAGTAACACCTATTTCAAAGGTGTGTTTGTAATTCTCGTACTACAACTCACGAAGGTTTCGAATGCTTAATTACTGAGGATTTACTAGTTTCAGAGTTAATGGAGTCTGATTCTGCTTTTCTATGTTACCTTCTCAACAGCAGCTAATTTCGTTGTCGGTACAAAGGATGTAGCAACTTAAGTGATAGTCAAATTTCTAATAGGTCGTCCCTATCTGCCGTTTTTTAAGAGAGAGACAGACAGACAGAGAGAGAGACAGACAGAGACAGACAAAAGGAGAGGCAAATGGTAAATTCTTCTGAGTTCCGAATTTGGAACTCTGGGGATTGATTTATTTATACTAACAAAATGGCTTTGGGCAATTAAGCATTAAAGTTTTCTGATTTTAAAGAATCGTTTGCGAAATAAAAAATTAACAGGTCTAAAATTAATACAATTTTAATAACTGACATATTTAAATGTTCACAAATGTCCTCTGAAGCTTCTGTGACAACAGATTACCTGATTTCTTTCAAAATTGGACTTACAATCGTCCTTTAGGTACAAATACAAAACGCGTTTAACTTTATCCTGAAAGTATAGTTTAGGCTTAGGAACAACCGCGAGAATGTTAATCCACTCCGGTGGGTTCTAAAGATAGATTACTATTTTAAGTGTGTAACTATTTTATTAGCGTAATACCTATTTTTAAATGTTTATTGAAACGTCAGAAACGTATCAGAGTTCCAAAGCTTAAAAATACACTCTGAAAGATAGAGACTGTTGGGCCCCATGCAGTGGAGGGGACTGAACAGGAATTACACAATATGGGTCGAAAAGCTTTGAATTACATTCACCTACATTACCTCAGAAGTTATTGGAGGACAGTATTAATTGAATCATCTCAAAAATTAAACGTGAAACCTTTCTTCTATCGTCAAATAATGTAAGTTGAAACATTGTAACACAAGGTTATTATTTTTGTGCAGCCAGCTGATATGAGAACAACCTAACCAGAATGTGCAATTTGCCTTATAAACTTAGTTATTTTGACATTCAATTTTGACAGGTTATGAAACACTGTTGAAGGATAAGAAAAACTATACATGTCTTTGTTTTTAATAATTGTTAAATACAAAAATTGTGGAAGGTGCTGGTGAAAACGTTTTGTTATATACAAGAAGGAAAGATTAAAATAAAGGAAAAACACTTTATTAAACGCAGACTGCCTTTATTTCTCATATTTGTTTACAAAATACTCCTACGGCATTGCAAACACAGTTGTTTTTCAAACATAGATTGTTAAAAGGTAAAATAACTAAACATTTTCCTAAGGTGATTAAATGTGCGCACTTTCGATATTTTAGAATTCCAATGTTTCACACGGATTATGACTAAGAGCACGGAAGCTTTACAGCTTTGGACAAAGAAGTTTGCCGATTACACGTTAATGTTTCGTAAGAAGACTGAAGAATAATGACTGATCAGATTATGTGAATAGCTGCAAAATGCCATTGTCTTCTCTAACCCTCCCCATAACATAGGTCTTGATTTTCGGGTAACCTCATTCCAGAAAACAATGACTGGACAGATTTGTAGCATGGAGGCAACCAGAGGGCTCCGTTAAATGCTACGAATACAAGTGCTCTGGGTGTTCCTTGAGGGACTTACTCATGCTGCGTAAAAATATGTGGCAGGGGCTACGTCATCAAACGTAACGTTATCTCATCTACATGTAAGCAAAAGTCAGGAAGACTGATTGTAGTAGTAACAGAAGAAAGGCGATTTAACCTACTGCGTGTATTCATATTTGGAGTCGAAGGAGCTAATATAGAGAATGTAACAAGTGAAGGAGTTAGCACATTTCAGCTGTTCGTTATTATATAAATTTAAAAGCTCGAGGTATGTGAGCGGTGATACTGATGTTGTTTAGGGATGTCCCAGGCACAGGAGTGGGCTCATTAAGAACAACGCATTCCTCATACAAGCAGCATATTGTAGTGTGTAGCTCCATTACAGATATAGAGCAGTAGCTTGGAAAATTACTTCTTCACTCGTATCACTAAATAGCTACGGAATGGAAAAATAGCTCAGTATATCAGTTGTTCTTTTCTGTAAAGCGCCAACGTAATGGGAGGCACACGAGCAATTTATAGCCAAAGTGTCCCAGATATTTGGTCCAAGTTGAACAATACCCGGAGACTTTACGAGAGGATGTGTAGCTACGCATTCGCCGAGACATGCTGTTTAATAAAATGAAACACTCTTCTACACGGCAATACGGACCTGAGGATATTGCACAGAAGAGAACCCCCTCCATGGATTAAACCGAATAGTCCGTTGCGAGACTGATTCCCAAGCTCCCTGGTTCTTACTCCCATGGGATACTTCCTTTGGGTGCATGAGAGATCTGAGTGAGTGAGTGAGTGAGTGAGTGAGTGAGCGAGTGAGTGAGTGAGGGAGGGAGGTGTTTTAGGGCCTGTTGACAACTAGGTCATTTGAGCCCGATGAGAGGTGCGTTTACCACGTATCAGCTCCTGACAAAAATCGCCCACTAAACAGAATTCCCTCGGCATCTACAACTACTGATCATCTATAATGTAGCACAGGGTGTGGCAAGGTGATGAGCAGGAGTGCATCATGTATAGAAGGAAGAATTTTATTTTGGACGTCATCTTTGAGTTTCCAGTAAATTACAAAAAAATCCCCTGTAACAAAGAGGAAATGTACCAACCACCAACTAGTGAATATCTATGTGAACCACCCAGGATATGCAAGCCGCATCATCTCCTGACCACTTCTGCTAACAAGTCCTAAAGGTTAATAGTTCCGCATGGAGAGGAAAGAAGCCCAAAGTTACACAGTGATCCGCAGAAGTTGCTGCACTAGCTAACAGAAAAGTGAATCCGCTGGTACCCTCCACTGGTGGCAGGGAATTTAATGTAACATGAAAACGAAGTAGCAACAGCGATTAAGTGATTATAATTAGGCATAGGATTTTATAAAAATTAAATACAAGACAAGAGGAAACACAACTTAACTATTACTGGTCTTTACACAAGGGTGTGTAAAACAAAAATCATTAGTTCAGGTACAATAAATCAGATTTTGCAGTAAATACCCAAGCCTGCCATATAAATTGATTTAACAACTCAGTTACGAAGAAATTATAAGTGGAATAACTGAAACGATGTGTGCATGAATACTCCAATTAGCTTAAGACTTGTGACTCGAAAAGAATGTGATAATGTTTCACTATCAAGAGTATAAAAATACAACACATTAATGATAGAAGTTAAAACATAATAGAAATATCTAGAAATATGCTAACTTATTTAGAGTTTAAACCGGAACCGACGATTTTGACCATTTTAAAACTTCCCCAATAATGGTCCAAAGCAGCTGTTTTGAAGTGGTCTCAGTCAGAGGTCGGTCGCTATTATCGCATCTATCAAATCTGTCCGATTTCCTGTCCGCAGGAGGTATTCGATTTCCCCTTTCTTCTCATAACCTGAGAAGCGTTTTCCTGTTTACCACAAGAGGGCGAACAGATGGAGTAAAGCAAAAATAAAAGGAAGAATAAATATTTACAGAGAAATATAGGTGGGTTTTGCTTGAGGTTTTCACCATATATCTGTCGAGGTTGGTGTCGGTTTAATAACCTATGATGAAAAGTAAATGCCTGCAAAATCTTAAATAGTTGTTTGGTATTCGAAAAACATTTATTAGGTGCCCTACCACGTGTCTGTGTGAACAATCAGAATAAAGGGTTACATTGCGTAGTCTAAGCGTGAAACACAAACTTAGAATGCTTGGTTTAAGCTTTGAGTCGTTTTAACACTACAAATTTCTTTTGTAATAATATAATCAAAAATAACTCTCCACGAGCTTGGACCAATTTATATAGGATGTAACAAAAAGCAAAGTAAAAAATTTGGGAAAACATTTCTTGTGGATAGAGAATACAAAATCTGATGCGTTGCACTTACATGACTTTCTCTACTCTTGTACTAACCATTCTTACAAACTTTTATTCCTATATCTTCTTCGTGTTAGTTAAGATAAACATATGTACAAATTGTCTTGTTGCTTATTTCCTTGTAGGTGCAAGAGGGATATTAGAATACAGTAGGCTTAGTGCGATAGTCAAATCTTTTAAAGCTTTGAGATTTGTTATATTTGCAGACTTAACATATTAAAAAATGAACAACGATGATCCATTTCACTAAAGTTTTAAATAATAAAGAGCACAGAAAGTCAGTTTACCTCAGATTTCTCGTCTGTATCTTTAAGGACACTGGATAGTTCTTTGGGTAAGTAAAAGAATTATTTTCTTCTATGCTTAAAAAACTGAACATCCTCGCAGTATACATATGTTGCTCTAATAGACCTCATATTCACCTCTTCATAACAATACTACTATACACCAATCTTAAGATCCACATTTAGCCAACAATACATTCCACTTACTTCTCGAATGTGCAACAGAATAAGAACTGGTTCAAGTTTAGAACAATTACAAATGTTGGAATGAAAGTAATATGCAACTTACAGTGGCGGAAATTTTCGCAAAGATATACGATGCCATCAATGATTCATTGCCACAAAAATCAAGAAAGGATACAATTTACCTTCTCGTATTCGACGGTGACAATAACATGCATCGTAGAATATTTCAGCATTTCAAAATTTCTAAACTTGGACACATGGTCGAACAAAAGTAGTCGTACGAAACTTAAGTATAATGTCAATTATAGTCTCTCGCTTGATACACTATATATCCCAGCAGATATTTATTTATAGGAACAGTTATTCTAGTTTTGATCAATCCAAAATTATATTTTAAACTGGCTGGAAAATTTAGCATGAATTCTGTCTTCATAACATAAACATTTTTGGGCGATAGAAGTCTTGCACTATAACAAGAACATATAAGTGATAATTTTGTAGTGTTAAACGCCCGCTTTTACCACATGCGGCACCGCAGGCGGTGACACTGATGATACATGCAATGAAGATGGAGCACCGGTAGAATGAAATGACGGATGAAGCCGGAGAACCCGGAGGAAACCCGCCACAGCGCCGCTTCGTCCACCAGAAATCCCACGTGTGACAAGTGGAAATAGTAAAGAAGTACAACTAATAAAACAAAATTCACCAAAATAATAGATCAAGTTATAGAGGAAAGTACACCAAAACATTCCGTAACAGGGATAATATTGAAAATTTTAATTTTGGTTGTGATGGGTGACCAGTATTAATTTTAACATACATGGGTAACTTTACATAGAGTATGTTTGAGAAAGGTTTCTGTACTCAGTACCAAAGTCCCATTTCATTATGTTACCAATCCTTAGTTTAAAAACTTAAAATCAAATTCGACACTCAAAAAGCCATTATAAATTACCCTGCGAATATGAGTAAATGACTTTAAGGAAGTAAATGTCTATAATATTGGATTCTATGTCAGAATTACGAAGGTTAGCCACATTTAGTAGTTTATTAGTTTTTACACATCTGTTTACTTTATGGAACCAAAATCGCCCAATTTATGGCAAGAGAATGCGGTATTTTGTATACATAGAGTCACCCTGATAAGATATCGTCATGATCGATATGATTCGATAGAAAGCATATCCGCATTTTTGTTTCAAGCGTTTTTGGTTTCCCTCATCGCTGCGCATCTCGGTTTTGTTATTTGAAACGTCAAACGTTCATTTGTCGAAAAAAAAAAAAAAAAAAAATCATCATTGCGCTCTGCAATTAGAGACCGCAGTATAATGCTTTTCCACCTGGCAGGATGCAGAAAATTAGTTCAATTAAAAGTTACTCGTTTCAACTTTTATTTTAACAATGCAACTGAAAAGCAGAAATATTATACACTCCGTTATAACAATGGAAGCGCATGGGCCAATAATTAAGACACATATTTTCATGTGCACAGTAATTAAAATTCGCCGTAGTTACAAAAATAGCTTTTGCTTTATTATAGCCCTAGAACTTAATAACCTATGCCTATTATTAACATTCATTGCTCATGTAAAACGTCCGCGATTTTGCATTAGTTTCATAAAATTAATCTTAAGCGTAATTAATAAAGCACGAACTATCCCATAAATCACCACATTAACATTTTCGCCCGACCTAAAATCTCAATAAAATCACATACATTCAAATTGAAAGGTGGGACGGTTTGTATATTATGTTTGTTGATCTCACGTCCACCGACCTATACCTGATAAAGAGCAGGTATTGTACTCTAATCAGAAATTCCATTTCAAAGTTTGACTAAAAAATACAAGTTTGGAAGGCCCTGGTTAAAACAGGAGCATTTCTAGAAAAATGCCCTTGAACAGCGTAACTCTAAAACAAATGTTGGATAAATAAACTATTTTGGTATTTAAGATGAATATACTATAAATATTGAGGCATGCACATTTTCAAGAACCTCTGCCCCCAATCCAAATTATCCTTTACGTGAAGAGATATTCCATGTTTCTGATTTTGTCAAACATAATTTTGATTAATGTGTGTGTGTGTGTGTGTGTGTGTGTGTGCGCGTGCGCGTGCGCGTGTGCGTGTGCGTGTGCGTGTGCGTGTGCGTGTGCGTGTGTGTGTGTGTGTGTGTGTGTGTGTGTGTGTGGAATGTTCAGGAGTTAATAATGAAATCCTACTCCTCCTTGCTTCCCAATATTTAGATGTCAGTTCCAAAAGTCATAAGGGATTCACAATTTTTAGATGTTCCATGTCCATTTTCTTGTTTGGAGTACAATAAACAATTTGGAGATGCCGCTGCTCCAATACTGAAAAGCTGTTTCTTCAGTCATGTGCTGTAATCAGTGGAAATGAAGCAACAGAGGATGTTCTTGGCGATTTTAATTAAAATACCATATATTTTAGATACCTATGTGTATTAAATAAAGTATATATGTTGAATGCTCTACGAATACGTTTTTGAAGCCTTCCTTATTTGGAAGAAATGTTTGCATAACGCGTAACTTGTCAAAGATAGGGAGATACTTACTACACAAAGACTGTAGATATGTTAAAATACATTCTATGTCAATCTTTTGGCATTAACGATTTCCAAGATATTCTTTCTTATCAGTTTTAATTTTCAAATAGTAACACTTTCTTTAAATTGCTATGTTGCTATGGTCTCATCTCGTGGTTACTCAAACAGAACAGAATTTCAAAGCTATCACATTGCGACGAATTTTGCTATCATTATAAATGAGGGACGTGACACCACGACAATGTGTGCGACTTGTATGTGGTTGGATCCCCGGTGACTCCGCATCTGACTTGAGTTTTCCGTGGTTTTCCTTGGCACAGTGAATGCTGGGTTGCTTACTTTCAATCTGCGGTTTTCTTTCCATCCCTTCATCAGCACGGTGTTCGGGCGGATGCGGGCAGATGGAGGGTTGCTTGCACTTTATAAACCTTTTCCCAAGGCCTCACTTGAGCTAGCTGCATGCTGCTGAACAGGCCGCTAGGTCGTCGCTTCGACGCCTACTCTGGGTAGTGGCGAGGACCTTTGGTGAGCCGGTTATCGATAGGGACTTCCGCACGCCTCTGGGGCTCTGCTTCGTCCCCGCCCTTTGCCAGGCTTGTAGTGTTCCTCCCCCTCCCGCGGGATGGTAATCTTCAATAGATTCATACCGGGTCACAGTGGCGAGATGGCCTCTCCGTTCCAATACCTCATACTACTACTACTACAGCTTGTACCTACAGCGAAATGTATAATAAAACAAAATTTTCAAATATATATCTGCATTATAATTAAGCATACAGGAGTAGTGCTGTAAAACTGTGCTATTTAGGTCACCTAGAGAGTAGGGTTATAGTACTTGGATTGAAATACTGCCATTGATAAACTGTGCATTTGAAACAGAGGTGCCCAATATTTCAAACATGGAATACTTCACGAAAGGGGAAAAAGGCCTTCGATATAGAATGTAAACAAGCGTGTGTAAGATTTGTGTGTGGGAATGTTACATTGGAAATGCAGAAAGATTTCATTTCATTAGGTCGAAAAATTATCATGAACGTTTAATGTTTTTAATGTAGCCTATAATTTTCTTGGGTGATGAGGCAATTTGTCCTGGGGCTCAAAAAGCAAACTCCAGGTGCCTTATTCTTTGTTGGGCGGTTGCTTTCTTGTTTCTTTTCCGTCTAAACATAATCTACATATGTTCACCTCAGATTTTCCTGTCTTACAGAGATGATCTTTAAGAGGGCAGTATCCATTAAGGAGGCCATTTAAAGTCTTCAACTCTCTTTCACTGAATGCAAGCATCCTTTTTGCTCTTTTCGCTTACACTTCAATAAACTGTTTTGCGTGATTTCGCTTTGGAACTTGTTCCAATAGCAGCTTGTTTTCCTGCATTCCCAGGCTTTTATCTTTTCTTTGATATAGCACAGCATTGTTCAGAGGCAATGAATGTAGTATCTGCTGTTTCTTGGCTAGGAGATCTGCAATTTCGCTGCCCTCAATTCCTACTTTATCTGGCACCCACATTAAGATAACCGTATTATGTTTTGCCAGCTGGTTTAGTATCTGCGGATAGTTCTCGACAAGCTTTGACCTAATGGTGAGGGCACTAAGAACTTTTAAGGCTGCTTGAAGTGAAGGAACTACTTTAACTTATGTACGATGGAACCCTCACTGATTGGGTTTTCTTGCCAAATTTAGCGCCAGCAATATGTTTCAGTTCCAGCTGATTATTCTTTACAATTAAATAAGCAGACGTGAGAAACAGGCTTAGAAAATAGTTGAAGCCACAAGCCAAAAATGTTTTCGTTATAGCTCGTCGACATGCTTTATCTTATAATTATTAAAAGATATTCCCTGTCTTCCAGGAACAACTTTATACCCTCTTCTTACCACGTGAATTGGGCTAAACCCGTTCCGGTTCCACATGTGCTCTCTTCAACGTCCCAGATAAACCATCCAGCATGTTCCTGTGAAATTTATGAGAAATGCTGCTTTATATGGCGAATTTCCACTCCAGAGCATAAACGTCAATCCGAAAGGCCAAGTCATTGCCTTTTTGAGCAATTTACAGGGTTTCTGAGGAGCCTTCATGACCTCTGTAGCGACTTGGAGTACATAAAGCACATGGAGTCCCCACCCTGCCTCACCTACTCAGAACCTTGTACCTTAAGACAATTAAACCAATATACTTAGAATATATTATGAATATATTAACATTGTGACCGCCTCCGTAGCGCAGTTGTTAGCGTGCCTGCATGTGGCGCGGAGGAGCCGAGTTCGATCCCCGGTACCGGCATGGGATTTTCCCCCCGTTGGGAGGTCTGATACGGGGTGCACTCAGCCTCGTTAGGTCCCTGAGGAGCAAATTGGGAAGCTATCCTGATAAAAAGGCAGCGTCCCGCCACGCCAACCTGCACTCCTCCGTGGCCTTGGCAGCAGCTGGAGGACGCAGCGGCCGGGCGACGAGAGTAACCCCTGCATAGGGGAGACGCCCTAGGGGATTATTAACATTTTTTAAATTATTTTGCAATTATGTTTTAAAATAAAGTAAACCACTAATGTTTACATCACTGCCTTTTTAAAATTTTGAGCTTTAAAACAAGCCCAGACAAGTGCAAATTTACGTGATTCATTACTATATTAATGTATTGCATTCGTTTGAATTCCTATGCAAGGCAATCTTTTAATTATAACGTTGAAATAGAATTCAGCACACCTGGTTCACACACGCACACACACACGCACGCACGCCATAAGCAGTTATCAAGCGAGAAAAACCAACGACGAGCTAGAAGAGTACTAAATCGTAATTAATGCCGGCATCTAATAAAAGTTAATGCAAAAGCAATTAATGTACATTTAAAGAATTGCTTCATTACGCATAATTTAACAGATTTAGTATTGTTTATTGATATAGCTATATGCATTACAAAGAATAGAAATGCATCTTCTTTGGTTGTTTGTCAAAGAAGTGAAGCTCAACAGAGGAGACGGAGCAGTAACATGGGTCTGTTGTAATGCTAACGAAGTTTTAAGAACATTGCGATCTCAAATCAGAATAGAAGAATTTCCAGGTTAATAAGTAACGAGAACCAATTATTAGTCACGATTCTTCGTATAATTGAGTTAATTAATATTAAAAGAAACAGCTCCAGAGAGAATACATAATTAATAAGTAAGCACGTAACAAGCTGGCTTCAGTCAAATAGAAACGTATCATAACAAGTCTGACAGAAAAAGTATACTCTGAATAACACTATAATGTGCGTTATAACTTATCTCCAAGCACCGCCAGCCTAAGAAGCAGTTCACTTAATTACACAATTCTCACACCAGCTCTACCGATTGAGAATAACAGAAGAATAAAGAAGATGCTGTGGGTGACAACATTTTCTTTTTTTCTTCTTCTTCTTCTTTTTTTTTTTCTTTTTTTTTTTTTTTTTTTTTTTTTTTTTTTTTTTTGTTTGTTTAAATTTACTTTTTAAGGTGACTCCCTGGTTTCTGGATACTGTACCAGGTCTTAACATGCATTCTTTTTAGCGCAAATGAGCCCATGTAGGACTATATAAAGTACTTCTTAGTTCTCCTTTGAATCCATGATTTTTTCATTCTTAGACTGTGGGCTTTCTTTCTTTCATTTATTATCTATGTTTCTCTTCGGTTTGTCTCTTGGTCAACTTGTCATCTACGCACCTTGATTCTAAAGTTATCTCTCTTTATGATGACATTTTACCTTTATCCAAAAGTAAAATTCTTCTAAATGAAAAAATTTTGCAGATAAAACTACAAACTATGTACCTAATCCTACTGGTTACTAGACCCAGATAACCTTACAATTCTAATCACATGAATTATCTGGAGCAGTCTTCCTTCTACATTACTTACGCTGAACTTACAAATATAGTTCTTCTCTTCTACAATGATACCGAAATTTAGATTTCAAATCTAATGGGCTTGATAAAGACACGTTTTAATTTAATTGCCGGATGTGAGATTTGCGATAAGTGTTGAGTAATAACATAAATAGATAATAGAGCAGGAAGTGTTGTAAGGTGAGCCAGATATGAGTAAATAACAGTCGTTAAATTTGTAGGATAAACACATTATTGGCTTGAAATTAACGAGTCATGACGTCATACTACATAGTTTAAATTCACGTTTGAAATTCAGGTCGCGCGATATATTTAATAAAATATAAAGAAAACATCGTTTAATCATAAAAAGGTAAATATATATTCAAAATTCATAAAAGAACATGTTATAATAGAAAGGGACATTTCTAAATTGCGGGAAAAGGAAATAGCATTTTGGATACGAGGCTTTCTTGGATGACGTCATGACATTCAAAAGTGGAGAGAACGTTTTTTCCTAGCGTGGGTACGCGAGAAAGCGTCTGGTCACTACTCAGCCCAGACCAGCACTGCAAGTTATGCTGTGCAGACGTGAGTGCGATTCCTCTACATATAGAATCGGCATAACTCCCGAAAGTATCTAAGATGTAATAAATAATATACAAAGGTTTTCTTGGGTAGTCTATAACACCTGCGCGTACCCGAGATAAATAAAGAGATCTCAACCTGAGCTAGAGGGAACGAACCAAATCAACGGCGACAACGAGACCAACGACATTTCCGCATCAAATGGCGACACAACGAGAACCGAACAACGATTATTAGCTTCAACAACAACAGAACTATTGAAAGATGTTTCCTATTTGTCTTCCCTTTCTTCTCTACAACTGGGATCCAGCACTTCCACCTACCGGTATATATTTCCTTGGGAGATCGGCATCAATAGAGAAAGCTGGTTTGTCAGTTTGAGATGTCTGACTTTAGTTCCTTCATCCTATGCGTCTTCCCTAGTCGCTCTGATCCTGTCTTTGTAGCTCCTGGTGTTCGCTTCTTGGTCCATGGTTGTCGTCTTATATTTAAGGACTGCGTGTCCTGATTTGGTTACTTTCTTATTAGTTGTACTTTCTGTTCCTTATCTTCTAGTAGTTGCACTTCTCTTTGACGAGTCTTAAATTATAATCCTTCCTTAAAGGTAGTTTATTGGATTTCTTTCTCGAGTTCATCTATCTTATCCTAATGCTGTTACAGAAACTAGCTGGGCCATCTGTTCTAACTGTGCATAACTTTCTTGCTTTCTTGTGTTTCCCATATGCACTTTCCTTGTGATTTCCTTCTTTATTCCTATACTAGTTCGCTATATTTATCGCCTTCAAAGATTATGTGTTCTGGTGTGTCTACCGTGTTACATTATTCACATAAATGTGTATCCTTTTTTCCTATTCTCTCTAAATATCCTCTTCTCGGTTTTAGAGAGCCTAATCTTAGTATTTCCTTGAAATTTGGAAATAGGTCGTGTACTCACCATCCTACCTAAGAACATTCCATTCTACTTGCAATTCTTGCAGTAGGTGATTTTTCAAGTTGTTTCTTAGTAGGTACTGCACCTTTTTCGCGTGATTTTAAAGATTTACCAATTTCTGCCTTCTTAATCCAATAAGTTGCTCCGTTTAACCTAATTAGATAATCAATGCGTCATATTCCTATTATTGTTAATAAAGCTAGTGTTGATGTTTTAATGGCTCCACGGAGTAGTATTTGTCTCTTTAATCTTGCACAACATATCATCTTGGCAAGACTAATGCTACAAATACTGACTGACACAATCATGTAAATCAATCTAGTTTTAATTAATTTTAAAACTCGCCATTTGCTGACGATACGAATGGAGCACTTTCATTTCGACGACACCAGGAATATGACGCCCAAGCGAATCGGTGGCTTAAGCAAGAATTGCATAATATTTATGGATAGAAGCAGCAAAAATATATTTCATACACATGCTTAGGATTTCACGGCTGACGTTGATCCAATGGATGGTAAATTTCCGACCACGGACTACAAGCCCGAAATCTACGATCTATTGGATATATTTCATATTTTAACTATGCTTTCTCTCGTTATGGGAAAAGTATTTTTACATTTTGCAGTGTTTATAATTCAGTAAACATGACAAAAGTTTCCATATATTATAATAGGTTTATGAAATTTTAATATTCTACAGTTTTTTTCCCTTAAAATAATTGCGATTTCAAAACATTTGGCTAGTTACATAAAACATGTTTTGAAAATCCTAGCGAATCTTCCCAGAAAGTAGCGTACAGTGGGGCAAATGCACGACTTTCTACATGTGACGTCACCTGCTAAATTAAATGCTCTCTATTCTTTAATAGCTCTTATCTTCACAAACTGCTGCTTTTAGTGGCATATAATAATAATTAGATAGAACAAAGCAACACCATTCTTATTTTTGCTTTTATTTCAAGTTTAAGCATTTTGATACGGTTAAAATCTATAATCTCCAAGAAATTTTTTTTATTTAATTTGATATTTTATTATTGCTAGAGCCCGGAGCTGCGTGCGGTCACATGTAATACAGGTTAGTTAGGCACGGAGAGTGAGTGACGGAAGCGGCACTGAGCAGCCACCGTATATGCACGCGCAGCAGTAGACACCTGCAGCTATGCACACATGAGAGTAGCAACAGCAGAGCTCATGTGCACTAAACTTGTGGTTTTTCGCACAATCATCCGCCCTTTAATTATTACATATGCAAAAGGTCCACATTTGCCAGTATTTTAGTAGAGTTTAACGCCCGCTTTTACTACTACGGCACCACAGGCGATAACACTGATGATGTCTAATGAAATAAAGATGAAGCACCGGTGAATGAGTTGACGGGGAAAACCGGAGGACCCGGAGGAAACCCGCCCCTGCGCAGCTTCGTCCACCACGTATCCCAATTTGCCATCACTTGTGCTTCACCTGTTAGATACAATTATACAACATCATCCAGAGAAATGAAAGATATGGATAAGTTATGTAAAGCGTAGCAGAGGACCGATAGGTTTTCTTATAAAGCTTTGTCTGTCACACTTAATTTAAGTTTCTATTTGAGTCACACACTATTTATATTGATATACATATACAAAAAGAAGTTTTGCAATCTAACTCTCTCTCTCTCTCTCTCTCTCTCTCTCTCTCTCTCTCTCTCTCTCTCTCTCTGTTTCGTTTGTTTTTTAGGGGTAAAGCTGGGTAGCGGGTTTTGTTTAAGATACAATTCCCGACCTATTAAAACTGGTGAAGAAAGGAAGGTATAATGCAATGACAAAATAGAGTAGGAATCAGTAAGAAGATACTAATTTCTTCCGATTATTAGTTCCAAAGAAAAATAGGGAGATTTACTGGCTTTCGGATATTGCTATGAGATAAACTGCAGCTTGCAGCAAGTTTTATCAAGATAATACACCCACACACAAAACTCGAATTACAGTGGCTGTGCTGGAGAGGCACTATATTATCCCGAGAGATTGCATGTGTTCAGAAAGACGATAACTTCTTTCGTGATAATTAAATTATGCAAGCAGAGCAACTTAGCCCACGAAGAAAACAGAATGTAACTGCGATTTGGAACCTGTTCTTTTTATTACCTTCTCTGGTCCTTATCTACAGCAGGTAAAGGACATTGTGTTCCAGCCAAAACTTCATGTTCCGGCTTTTGCCTGAAGTATGTTTTGAACTCCCTTGATTCCAAATAGAATCCCAATGAATGAAATATGTATCATATTTATAGACTACGAATAGCGTAATTCAAAAATTAATAGTTCGCAAAGAAGCCAAATTTCATTTTTTGGAAAAAATTCTTCCACATGAGACTATTACTTTTCTGGACAATATTATTAAACATTTATCAAACAAACCTCTTACAATTTTAACCATGATATTTAGTTATTAGATGTAGATCGTAAAGCCTCCCTAGTTCTATATGAATAATTTATAATGTTGTATAACCATTAAACCATTAGCAAGACGTAAAAATAAGGTGGAAGAGGTTGAAGGTCACTCAGAATGAAAAAAAGCCTCAGAAGTTATTCCCAGAAAATTCGAGACATGAATTTCATTTTATATGGGAATATCTGAAACGTCTAGTAATAAGAGTATAAATAAAATCTTTAGTAATGTTTGACAAAATCAAAGCTTTTTTATAAAGGTGCAAAGATAACTTGATTTGTTGGATTTTCTTTTCTAAAATCTTCCTCTTGCATTTTTGTAAGATGCTGAAGTTAAATACCAAATTTAACATTTTCGCTAATTAGTCACGCTCTTGACAAAGACACACACACACACACACACACACACACACACACACACACACACACACACACACACACACACACACACACGTGCGCGCGCACATGGTCTTTTTCTATAAGTACTTTTTTTAATTTAGGACGTCTCAAAACACCCATTTCCCGTGAAATTTCGGTACCAAATTTTTGGGTGCACTTCTCTATTTGTCGTGAGGGCATAGCAGAGAAAACATTACTAATTTCCCATATACCTATTATCTAACACATGTTCTTCTGTACTATCCCTTCAAAACCAATTCATACAATTTTCCATGATAAATGCGTATTGCATTCGCACGGTTTTCTTTACTCACCTTTCTTTTGCAAAGCACAGCATTTATTTTTCTGTTTCCACTTCTGTTAAGTTCATATAATTTTCTACATGTTTGAAATGGAAATGCGAACTACTACATTCACAGGGTTTTCTCCATTCACATTTCTGTTAAGTAAGGTATTTACGTGTATTTTACTTCTTACTGTTCCAAAACAATTCGTACACTTTTCTATATTTTCGTAATAGAAATGCAACGTATTGCATTCACGCGGTTTGCTCTGTTCGCTTTTCTTACTGTGGTATTTGTAGTTGTTCAACAATGCTTTTCCACATTGTCTTTCCCGGTGTTTTTATTCATTTAACTTTTATTCCTTATAGTATCCTAAGAGTTGTAATTAAACATTTGTTTAAGTGTTAAGTAATACTTGTGAAATGGCACAAGACTATTGAGCAAGTGCAACGTAAGTCAGGAAGTGTTAGGAATAAATCATCAAACTATGGGGAACGCTGGTATTATACGATGCAATTTCTTATTCTTCTTTACCCGATTACCCTCCCCTTATGTGGGACTTACACCCCTAGGACTTACAAGCCAGTACCTAAGGTCCTTCATCTGCATTTATTCTTCCAGGGTTCAAATACGTCGTCAGGGGTCTCGGGTGCTGCTTGGTGGGGAATTTGTACTGTATGAATCATCGCCCCCCGTGGTGCGGTCTACAGCGGTGTCACCGGCTCTCGCGGGGGTGGTTAGCGCTTGAACTTGATGCCACCGGGAAGATTCAGTGTCTAAATGATAAGAACTTTGTCCTATGCTATGTCGGGACACCTTGATCGGTCACCCTCGGTCTCCTCTCGGCTGACCCCTTCGTCCCGGGATCGGCCCAAAAGAGCCACAGATACAAAAAGCCACATGTTCGAGCTATCGATGTCCTCATTAGTTGAAATTACCTTTTGTTAATATACCTTATCACTACTTATTTAGGCCAATGTTGACTAGCGAATTATACAGCTACCTATATACGAATATGTGAACTATATCCAGTAAAAACTTTAGTATTCATATATTAAATAATCTCTGAGGTAACGGAATTTGTAGTTTGCAAATTTTACATTGGCAGCGTGGACCTTTCTTCTACCCTCAATTCTTCCAATATTCCAGCCTTGTACACAGAGCACAAATACTAATAGGTATGAGAATTCTGATGCTCCGTTGGGGTATTTATAGCTCATCTCATGATATCGCTCTCCACCAGTTTGAAAGGGGACACCCTACCTCCCCGCCCCTCCATTTGAGGGAGGTGGCTGTAGGGGAACGGCGGATAGTATGGGCCCCCTAAGGAAAACTGTTTATAATATGTTTGATTTTGCACAAAATAGGTCACAGATACATTAAAGCGTTTCTTTGAACACTTCCTTTATGTATATTATTTAAAAAAATTAGGATAGTCAAGAGATACACACACACATTGAAGTTTTAAAAAAAGGCTTATATTTGGTGGCCAGAGAAAAGGTCGGGTAGTATGGGCCATACAAAAAAGACAGGATTTTAAATTAAATAAAATACTTTTGGGGTAAAATAACATACAGAATGTTTATTTATCTATATATGAAGCGATTCAAAATAAAAAAAATAAAAATTTAATTGACAAAAGTCATTTGCATTCACACAAATACAAATTATGGTTTTTTGTGAACAAAAATTATCTCGAAAATCAGATCATAAAAGAATAAGGGTTTAACTAAGCTTTATCGAACAGTTATTGTTTTTACAGTAATCACAATAATAATGCAAAGGGTCTTCAATTACTGCACAAAGTTCATGAGCCCACCCCTCACATGGTTTGCACTGAATCCAGTTTTCTTCAAAACTCTCCCCACTCATAATGCAGTCTTCAAGTTCCTTATTTTTCTTTTCAACTTTGAATCCAAATCTCTCATGCTCTAGTAATATTTATACAAACTCTTCTTCATATGTGAGGTTTCACATTGGTTTCCTGGTTTCTTAAGACATTTTTCTTAGAAGTGTAGTTTTAGGGACCTTAAAACTATCAGCTGCAGGTCTTGTAGTCATCTGACCCGCTAAGACGCATGAAACTGCCTGTTTCATAGCATCCTCTTTCCACTCTCCACGACCCTCACCTTCAGGCTTCTTCTTGAACTTTAGCATCGCGTTCTAAAAAAAAAATTTACAATCTACTTAGGTGGCCCATACTACCCGATCAACATTGTGCACTTAAACATGCTGAAAAACGAAATCGGCTTGAGCAACCGGAATTACATTACCACTGTATGATGTATATTAGTTCAGCTGAACGTTAGTACTAGTTTGGTAATTTGACTCCTTACCTTTAGCAGCAAACAATGATCACAAAAGTTACGCGCAGCAGCAACCTAACCACACGAAAACAAACAATATGTTGTGGCAGCCAAAACAAAGCACTTACATCAACCAAGTTCTATAACAAAATGGAGCGATGAAGGAGGTGTAACCTTGACAATGTTTGCCTCTGCTACCTAGTGGTGAATCCGAGAAACACTAAGTGGTCCATACTACCCGCTGGCCCGTACTATCCGCCTTTCCCCTACCCATTTGTAATTAGGCAATGAGTTGACAATACCAGCATAGGTATGCTGTATTGGTTCGTGACAGTATCAACCAAGAAAAGGAAAGCATGAAGTAATAAGGCACCCTGTAAACGATAAGGAATTAGAAAGCAGTGCCGATTTCTTCCCGTGCTGTCTGAACTGCAAGCAGGACTTCTTGTAATTATCCGAACTTAGGTCAAATCACGTTTTAGTCCATCATCAATTCTTTACTATTTTGTTGGAACTATTTCATGTTGTGCTGATAAACCTTTCCCTATTTGTTATCCCTTTAACATGCATACTTCTTTATCTTAATTTCCAGAATATGAAGCAAAGTTATGCAAAGAACAGCATCTGTTCTTGCAAATCCATTATTTTTGTTTATTGCCTTCCTAAGCATACTTTAAGCCTTTAATGTTTAGTAGGTATAGACTAGTCTAAATATGCAGTAAAGGCGAGGACATTACCTACCATATTATGAGGCAAGTTACATTGTTCCGTATAAATAAGCGTTGTGATAAGGAAGCTGTACTGAAGCTCTTACACATTTATCTGTTGCAGAAGTTCACTGTCCTCCAGCGGTTTTTCTTCAGACTTAGCACACTAATGAAACTTTCCTACTTGATTAAGACACAAACAAGGACAGTACGAGATGCTGCCCGCAGAACCTCCTTCGTGCGTCCGTCCATCCAACCACACCCCACCATCCCTTTCACTCGTCGCTCAAAAACGCACAAAGACTTTTGCAGCCTAACACACGAAGCTTCACCTCGAAATTACAGTTTTATTTTTAAAGGTTTTTGAAGATGTTAAAGCAGTGGCCCAAGGTCGAGAGAATGCTAAATTAATGATAAGCAAGCTTATAATAGAAGTACTGAAAAGCGGAGAAATGATAATTAATATGAATAAAACAGAATATTTAGTGATTGGGGTAGGGAAATACTAAGCCTACTTAAGGAACTAGTAAGGCAGTTCACCAGTTTAAAATGAATTAGGGAGTTGTTATGTAAATGTGGATCATGAAATTATACAGGCAGCAGAAACAATTAACATTCTGAACAGAGTTCCATGGATCAGGAAGGGTGGATAATAAAAGCTAACCCAGGCGCAACAGCCCATGAAGGGCCAAGGTCTATTGCCCAGCTGCTGCGTCCCCCATTTCTACCCACTACAGGGGTAGGTGGGGTGCAGTACTGGAGAGTGGGACGTGGTCAGCGCCCCGAGCCCTCCCAGCCGGTTATGCGGTCTTCTCGACCTGGGGCCGCTACTTCTGCATCAAGTAGCTCCTCTATCAGCCCCCCGGGACCTAACGAGGCTGATTGCACCCCGTGCCAGACCTCTCAGAGGGGGAAAAATCCCCATGCTGGTACCACGGATCGAACCCGGGTCCCCTGCGCCAGAGGCAAACGCGCTACCAACTGCGCTACGGAGGCGGTCGAACCTTAATAGACACACCAAAATAAAATAAAAATAATTAATAAATAATAATAATAATAATAATATTAATAATAACGATAATGATAATAATGATATTCATGATGATAATGATAATGATGATAATAATAATGATGATGGTGATGATGATGATAACAATAACAATAACAGTAACTAATAACTAATAACTAAAAACTAATAACTAAAAACTAAAAACTAAAAACTAAAAACTAATAACTAATAACTAATAACTAATAACTAATAACTAATAACTAATAACTACTAACTACTAACTACTAAATAATAATAATAATAATAATAATAATAATAATAATAATAATAATAATAATAATAATAATAATAATAATAATAATAATAATAATAATAATAATAATAATAATAATAATAATAATAATAATAATAATAATAATAATAATAATAATAATAGATACAAGACGGGGAATGGATGGAATTCGTAGAGGAGCGAGGCTATCAAGAGTTGAATAAACGGGGCTTCCGTTTTAAACTGTTCCCATTATAGTGACATGTACCATAATGAACCAAGCTATGAAATGTGCTGAAAATGGCGTTCGTATGGATTGAGAGATTCCTGATATCATCGGGTGCAATTTTCATTCACACGCATTCTTCTGTAATGTTCGTGATTGCGGTTTTTATATTGTCCTTAACTTCGCCACTGTTTTGAGAAATGTTCTTACAAAATTTATTTTTTGAAGTTGCTCACAAATACATGTTGCAAGCAGTAAGATCCCTTTGAAATTCCTTGCCAAAGAGCTTTGAGCAGTATAGACTGTGGCATAGAAATACACTTGATAGCCGCCGTTCCTTCCTCGGTTTCTTTCGCATCGAATCGTGATTCTTCGTTAGCGAAAGATGTTTGCTCCCCACCCTGATACTACATTCAGTCATGCAAGCTCGAATGGTAGCAAGAGTCAACATGTGTATTGTAATAACAATTACTGCATACTTAACTCACATATAAAGCATTCTTTTCTACGCGTGCTAATTGTTCAAGAGGAAGTGACTTTTCCACATAGGTATATCGTGAGGGCTCGTTAAGATCAATTGCTCACAAGATTTCCTGCTGGCGTTGGTTTGTATGGGAGCTTGAAAACACCACACGAGGGGCTGTTCAATATAGTGGTGTCAAATGTTGGGTTTAACTGCTCTGCTTGCTATACATAGAGAAAGTAGAAGTCTGATATTTGCATTCATATAAAATGTCATAAACGTTGAACTTTACTATCCGTTCAGCACTTAAGCCTCTCATGAAGATCATGTAATGCTAGTATCAGTCCAGACGTTTTTGAGACAGACTTTATACCCAGCTCTTCTGAATCGGTCGATGTCCGCGCTCCATTGGTGCGATACGACAAATACGCGAGAATATTTAAAATTGAAATTCTCTGGAGCAATGCAATTCTTCCGTTCCCCGCAGTTCATCTCGCTCACAGTCTACTAAAACATACACAGCACGCGTAAAAGAATCGCTGGCTTTATTTTGAAACAGGAAGAGGGATCATCTGAATATGCAAATTGCTACAGACAAGCATCTATGTGTGTGACGTTATTTCTGACTTAACGTTTTAGCTAGGGATTGCCAGATATAATTTATTTCAATGCAAAACACACATTCCATTCTCATGAAGCCTCTGGACACGTTAAACAGCAAGGGATTGAGGCGTATGGTACAACGTAAATTTATGCATATCAGTTTTATGAATGTCACAATGCCTGTGGTTCATAATACTTCGAGGAAAATTATATGCGTACATTTTGTAGCCCTTTTTTCCAATAAAAATTAATTGGTATAAGTTCAAATTTACTTTAGGCATGTTTGAGGTTCTACAGAGATAAAAAAGCTTCATTCTCTATTGCTTACCTTCCCCCTGAAAATATGTCCTGAAACCAGAGGTGGCATTTTCACAAAACAATTTATATGCATGTAAGGTAAACAGATACACCAATTGTATTTTGGAACGTTAAAGACAAATTGAAGCATAGCTCCCTATATCTAGATAGAACATTCAAAATGTACATTTCATTTGTCATAAACATATCTTAAACATATCGCATTCTAATTAAGATCATTAGTCACTTTTGAGAAAATCAAAATTTTCGAAAAAAGTTGTCATGTATAGGATAGTTTAAGGTGAAGAAATTGTCTTAAAAATGTTCGTGTTCTATCCTTAGAGGATATTAAACTTAAATACCAACATTGGGTTTTAACTGACTGTCGTTTGCATAACATTTAAAGATTGTATTTTGAAAATATGTCACAACCGCTTGTTTTATTTTATTACTTTTTTGTTGAGGGATGAGGGTAGCTTTGATAGTGAAATCGGCATTCCAAATGTTATGTATTCTCTTGATCTTATTTTAGGTCAGACAGAAGTATACGTTCATTCGAGAAGCAGATTCCCTAAATATACAATAGAAGACTAGTGCAAACGACAGCATAGTATTTATTAAGGTGCAATACCGTAAAAGTAAATTTGTCTTACAATAATTGTACTTAACGGTACAGATATTTTAATTTCTAACACTAAGGTTCTTCCTATTCCATTCTAATTAACCACCCGTATTAACTTATGAATTTATTTACTCCTATTAGAATCTTTATCTTAAAGGCCGAGACAAGTACTTAGGACTACGAGTTACCATTGGGGTATAGGCTCTTCTTCCAAAAATGTTACGCTACTGCAGATTTGTCTATTTCTTTGTTTTTGATGTCCGTAAAACGTTCTGACTTTTCGTTTATATTAAATAATAGACCTTAAGGTGCTTAAATTATTGAAACTGGTACAAGATCTGGAATTGCTTTTCATTTTTTAGTTGTACTGTTCACAGGCAGGCACACACACACGCATGGACGCACACACATACACACATAAGTCGGTCATTGTGCCAGTGAGTGTGATGGTACGTTGTAGAGAAGATCGCCAAGTGATTGTTACGTAACGTCGTAGTTGGTGTATGAGAGACAGAAAAAGTGAAGAGAGGCACTGAAAGGCTGAGTAAGGTTACGAGAAGTAAAGGTTGTGAGTTGTCGTAGTACGAAAGACTGTAGACTTGTTAACGACGAGAACAAAGATGTGTATTTGAGATATAATTTTAGAAGAGAATAAAGTGGTAGAAAAGTAGACTGAATTTCGTCGTTTTGTTGCACTGGTGTCAGAAGTGGGATCTGTTGAATTGCAGTATTGTTGCAATAAAAAGGGACCATATTACTAATTTTAGATTGTAGTCTCTCTCTCTCTCTCTCTGTGTGTGTTTTATATCTTGTATTAAATAATTAACTCCTCGCTGTGCTCAATCTGATCAAAACGTATTGTATTAACTTAATTAGATGAACAGGTAATTTGTTATTTTAATATTAAAAGGGTATGAAAATTATCCCCCTCTAAAAGAATTTATCTTAACGTCAGATAAATAATTCACGCCACCGCCAAAAATATTAGAAGCCTTTTAAGAAATTTCTCAAGCAGTGGAGACACAAATAGAGCTTGAGTTGAGCCTTTTGCCGGATCTCCTTATTCTCTTAGCAATTCTTTCCGCTGCGAAGTGAATTCCTAAGGCGATTAAAGTCTTCCAGTAGATGTTTAAGCACGGGGGATTGTGGAAAAAGATTAAAAGTCTTTCCGTCGCATTCCGTAACACACCGACGCTGGAGGATGCAGAATTCATGGTGTTTAATATGCCATGATCTTGCGGGGAAGAAAGATTAAAGGTCTTGGGGTGGGTACAATGGCCCACGTCTTTATTAACAATAAAGCGAGAGGGAGCCACCACACACCGGTTCCTCGGTCAACCCACTTCCGGAGACGGATTTACGGCACTGGCAGTTCTCCCTTTTCTTTATTAAATGGTGACATTTTCTCCACTGTAGTTCTACCTAGGGATCTCATCAGAATACGCAATAACATTGCGTGATCTTCTTCTTCTGAGGGGTGTGATTTCTAATTTATTACTTCTCTACCACGTACATAGTAGGTAGAGAAATTATAGCATTCCACCAAACATATGATATCGAGATTTCACCGAAAATACACGTTTTGAAGCTCTCTGAATCCACAAAAATCATATTCAGGAAAAATCATCCGTGTATGTGTTTCTATAAGTATGTTGATTGGGCGCATGAAACGTAACTTGTGTACAGATAATTATCTAGAGCCAATAACATTATTTTAGATCAGACAGAAATATACATTCATTCGTGAAGCAGATCCCCTAAATATACAATAGAAAACTAGTGCCGGTCTCTCATCCAAGAAGCTCTTTTAAGCTCGGTGGGCATGTTTATTACAATAGGGCCACGGATATGGGCAAAAACCAAGGTTTTTGCTAGACTTGCCTTGCCTTCATGTCGCAGCATTTCTCATAAGAACATATCCAAAATTCATGGAAGCTATATGCGGGCCTTACATAAGGATTTATCCACCAATGAGGGGATTGCATTTGTGTTGAGAAAATTCTATCCAAGAATAGGAATAAAGTAAGATTCACGTGATATGGGAGATAAAATACACGCGCGCGCGCGCGTGTGTGTGTGTGTGTTTATCTGTGAACAGCATAACTCAAAAACATAAGGAGGTTAAATACCGAATCTGCACTTTCCAGGGATGCGATAGAAAGCTTTTCGTAAAAGATCTCCCATCTCTAAAGTACCCTTAAATGGGAAAGTTCTAAAATGCTTATTTTCTCATAAGGGCTTATGATGATTGGTACTCACGTTTTTCAGGGGGCTGGCATATGTAAATATTTGTTGTACAACGATTATCCACTAAAACACGTGTTTTTTTTTTTTTTTTTACCACTAAACCTATGAGTTTCGATTCTAGTGCGACGTTATTTTATTAATAATGGCTCAACTTCTTGTGTTTTTCAGTCAGCCACCGCGAAATGCTTACCGGATCATGAGGGAATTCATTCTACACTGCTAATGTAGGGAAATTGCTAACAAGTTGTACTTGGCATTCCCACAAAATATTACACCACTCTTTGGTCATGCACGTTTGGATTGCATAACATGTGGGGAAAAAATTGCTAGTCCTCCCATGTTAGAATTCGGCTCTGCGGTTTATTTATATCCACCAACCGATTCTTACACTAACCTACCTTGACCTACCGCCTGCGGTGCCGTAGTAGTAAAAGCGGGCGTTAAACACTACAACAACAACTACCTTGACCTAGTACACTATGTCTCCAAGCACATTACTACTGCAAAATGTTATTCGGGAAATTATTTTAAAAGCCTGTATGATGTAACAGAGTCACTACCAAAGCTTACCTTAGCAGTAGCAAACTTTTGTGTTCACAAATTCTGTGGAATAAATAACCTAATTTGGGGAAACGTCCTTTCTTTCCTAAAACACCTGATCAAAGAACAAACACAGTTATATCTTTTTGTTTGAAATACCTTTATGAAATACATTTTATAATGAATATAACAATTATCCTTCCACTGGAGAAGTATAGGTTATTCAACGGAGAAATATAGGGTGTCCCAAAAAGAGCGCTGGATTTGATAAGGCACAAAACACATTTAATTTGAAAGCAATTACATATATTTATACATCAATACAAAAGCCCAATGTTATGATTTAAGTATGGAAAACGAGAGCTGGTATATGTGCACCATGACCTATTCTATACCTAGTAACTCTGTCCATGAAACTGATGATCATTCAGGCACACTTGTCCGCATGGAGATAGGCGGTGATAGTTAAATTTCCTGCTTCAGGTCTTGTATGATTCGGATATTGTGTTCATAAACCTGCGATTTGATAAATCCCCAAAAAAAGAAGTCGCACAGTTTCAGGTTACATGACCTTGATGGCCAGTTTTGATCTCCTCTGCCCGAAAGGTTTGGAAATTTTCATCCAACAAAACAATAGTCTCGTTGGAGGTGTGGCAGGTAGCGTCATCTTGCTGTAACCACAACTGTTCGATACCAATATCATACAAATAAGGCCACAGAAAACTGATAATCATATTACGGTAACGTTATGGCGCTACCACCGTCATCTTCGAAAAAGTAACACCCTATCACTCCACCAACCCAAAGCTTACACCAAACAGTCATTCATTTCGGGTGTAATGCCTTTTCAATAATTTGCCTTGGGCTTTCTGTTCCCCAAATGCAATAGTTCTGTTTGTTTACGAAGCCCAAAAGATGGAAATGAGCTTTGTCTGTAAATATAATTTTGTTGGCAAAGTTGTGGTCTGCATGTTGTCTCTTAAGGATCCACTGAACGAACTGCCTGGTGCAAATGGTCTGTTCGTTTAAGTTCTTGGGTTAACTGCACTTTGTACGGATGTATGTACAGATATGTCACGAGAATTCTCTGCAATGATCTTCATGAAATGCCTAATTGCTGTGGACGACGACGAATGGATTTTTTCGGACTCACTTGAACACTATTCCTCAAAATGGCGATGTTTTGAAAAGACCACGAACGACGAATGTGTTCGGATGTTGGAATGTTTGCAGTGAATTCTGTTGCCTCGAATTTCTACGAACAGTTGACTCATCCGGCGCATTCTTCCGCCCTAAGAGCGCACAAAGCCTTCAAACAATTTCAGCATAACACTCACCATTCTGGTAATACATTTTCACAATTAAACCTCGCTCTGCAGCAGTATAACGCTTCATACCAAGTAACTGCAGGAAACATAAAAAAAAAAAACAAAAAAAAAAACAGAAAAGGTAAGTAGAGTACTACCAAATAACCAGTAACAAAGTGGCGGCAAATTCAATTCCGGCGTTCATATTGGGATAATCTATACTTACTCTCACTATACTTGCACCTTCGTGGTTATATTGTGGAGAAAGGAATGACGCAAAGGAACCACATGATGCTAAGGGCTACAGAGATGTGCGGATATCCATGATACAGACACGGCAAGTACACTGCTTTTGAGCGGTAGGCAGCGACCGCTCACGTCACAGCATGGGAGTTCAACGTTTGTACAGGAATACATGTGTATGCATTCTTTATGACAATCTTAATGCAGTACATAGAATCAAGGCAGTACGAAAAATCGCCGCAAATATTCATAAGCTGGTCAACAGAAAGTTAACCAACAAAAAATAAAACATTTAATATAAGCTGTAGTTTAATTTTCTTTTCTTTGATCACTTATGTAAGTTACTTGTTCATAATTTCTCATCAGTTGGACCTTTTAACCGTGATAATTGTATTATCTGTTTTGGGGTTTTTATAATGTGAAATTTAATTTTGTAACTGTTGCATTTAAGAGTTCATCCAGTTGAATGCAGAAAGGCCGTTTTTGTTTAATATGTTACTGATAAGGTTGCTGTACATATAGGTATAAAATAAATTCATAACTAGAATAAACAGAGTGAAAGTATTCTACTACAAGTGTAACACAGAACTATGTATGGTAAATTGTGTAAATAAAGTAGAATATTGGTTAACTATTAATAGACTTTTAGGTCAATTTGACCTGCTGTATGTGTTATCAATAACACCCGCCACTGACGTATCCCGAAAGCCGCGCTGAGGTTCTAAGTTAGCAGTGAGCTAGAGCAAGGCTTGATTGGGCAAATCCTGCCTGTGCCTGCCCTAATAGTTCCAAGATCGAAGATCTGTCGAGTGCTGGAACTGCCTGTAGGGGGCGGTAAGAGACCCGTCGACCAAGAAGATCTGCAGTGTGCATGAAGAATACTTTTGTTTGAAAAAGCGTTTGTAACATCTATCCGTCATCAGGAAACATAGAAACAGACCTGAAAAGTAGAATAAATGGAATACTGAGAAACAACCTCAGTATTCTCCTGGTAATCAGCTAAAACCACAAAGTATCCAAGTTCAGACAGGACGGAATCGATCCCTGGATCTCAAAATTTCGAGACTCACAGTAAATGAACTATTACTATTTCAGGTAATAAAGTTTATTTATTAATGAAAAAAGCGGTATGCTAATATAACATGATCGACTTACCAGTCGTACATGCCTATTTGCCATACACTTTATTGCAACAAATAGTTGTACATTACACGAACCATTGCCAGTCCATACTTCATGGGTATAGCTATAAATTTCTAAGAAATCATTAAAGGTACGGTTAGTTTCAATAAGGTGTGCAGATGGCGATTGCTGCGGCCAAACTCTGCTTCAGCACTGTTAGGAAAAGCAACAATACGCAAAGTGTGCATTCGGTTTAGGGATTTCATGGTCGTAGTCCCTGTTGTGGTTAGAACTCCCTCGGCTGTTCCAGAGAGACAAGAGTTCCTTAATTAAATTGTGATCAGTTGCAGAATCCATGTTATTATCGGGAGAAAACTAATTGAGTGATATTGTCTGTGCGAAAACACTTTGGCTTCAAGAATCAGAAGTGGTTTCAGCTTGAAGGGAATAAACAGTGCACATGTGTTGGGAACGAAACATTTAACGAGAAATTCAATCCCCTATACCCGAAGGTTAAACGTGTTACATTCAGGGCCTATTGTTCCTGAAACTATTTCAGATATCACAATGAAATTCTTACACGATGTGGATGCATTTATTCTCACTTAACGTATTTACGTCTACCCAATTCATTTATCTTCCAAGAAACATATACCTAGTTTTTATTTATACCAACCTTTGATTAACATTTATCCTCAACTACGATTTGAAAACCAACCAAGTACAATATAATACCAAATTGCATCACAAGTAGCACCTAGATCTTACTTTTATCGTCCAAAAATTTAAGTTTACTACTTCGCAATGGTTTCTGAGAAAACAGGTGATTTATGCTTGAAAATATAAATCACAGAAAAGGCTGACTTAAGCAAATATACGTTGAACACAGAGAATCTACAACATATAACAGCGCAAATCGTTCCCTAAAAGATATGATGATGTTTACCTCACTTTCAAAATTGGGAAGAATATGATTTATTATTGTGGAGAGTACAGAATTCACAGTATGCCAGCAATACAATTACAAAACACTTAAAATATATAACTACGTATGCAACAAAATATATAAGGTATAATTAATGAGAAAATTTTAGTTAAAAAGAATCAAGCAGGAACCAAGAATATATATCTTTTTAACAAAGTCATTTAGTCTCCTCTCAAATAGTCCTGCTATTTTATGCATAGTACAGACCAATAAGTATATTATAATATACTTGTAAATTTTTCAAATTTACTGGAAATATCCAACAACATAGTTATGACTGTCTTGGATATGCTGTATCATATATTAACAGAGATATACAGAATAATGTGACGTCGGGCTTGGTGTCGCACCAGAGGCCGTGCCAGCGAGTGAGCAAGGAAGTTCAAGCCCAATGTGCCTCTCGGGGCTACTGTGTATATGTGACGATTAACAATCAAGGCGGTAGAAATAAAAGGGGTGGATAACCGTAATGTTAGATAATAGCAGCATATACAGGAAGGAGTTTATTTCCTGAAAAATAAAGCCCTGTAAGTGAAATGGAAAATATTCAAAGATTGTTCTTGTCTATTATCACGCGCTACACACGATAGTTGAAGCCTGGGGAAGTCCTCTCCCGCTCTTCTTCTCTAATAAGCAGAACACGCCACCGGCGCCAGCGTCACAGGAATCTTGCCGATGTGATCTGCAACTCTTTTAACGCACGAAGGGTTGTCTATTTACCCCAATGCCGGATGCAGTGGGCCACCTGGTATAATTATGTACCGATTCAGTTTCATTTATTTAATGTTTATACTTGCGCTAGGGCTGCACCTCTGGTCCTATGCCTAGGTTAGATGTGCTTATGCTGCTGACCTCCTAAATGACTACATTGCTCACCTGTGCCAGAGACTGCAACTGAAGGGGTGAATTATGTTTCATTAGTAGCCGTATACTCTGCTATGGCAAATAACTTGTTAGATCGTTTTGATAGTTCACATTTTCTGTATTCATACATTTCTTTCATTTTAATGCTATGTCTACTATCCTTAAGCGGGAATGAAACTGCTTACAATAATACGAGAGAGCTTCATATGACGATAATGCTGTGAACGCGAAGTGGAGAAAAGTTATCCAAATATGAAAACCTCGAGTGGTATTTGTTTAAAGTATTTCGCGAAATAATTAACAATTCATTTATTTAATACTGATTAATATTAATGGTGATTTAAAAGTAAACAGCTTACAATAGCGTTCATACTTTTAATTAAGACTTATTTTCCAGTTGGCACTATTACTATTCCAGTAGAACAGCAGCAACAACAATTTTAGCCTCAACTCCAGGGAAATGAGGAATTGGACATAATTATGATGAAAATAAATGAACGAATTTGTGTTAGCAGGCCATTCCTTATTTATAGCTATACTATATTAAAAGTTACAGTTGACTTGGCCTCTTCGATTAAAATATCAATATCTTCACTAGAATATTTGTCAAATTTTTGTCTGCCATTTTTAAATGGTCTGCTTATTGTTTTTACTGTGCATAGATACCACAGATATTCAGCAACGGAAGAAAAGAAGGAGATGATGTAATCAAAGGAATGCTACCACGACCAAGGGGTGATAATCCAGCGTGAGGGGTATAGTCATTGTAATTTACAAGGATTTTTTATCTGAATTTGCTATTTCTGTGTATTTTGGATACGTATGTAATAGCAATTCTAACTATTAGCCTGGCAGATGTGTGAAATTTCAAGTTCATAAGAGTGGAAAATTTTCAGTATTCTTGTTTTAGGGAAATATTTAAAGGATACTGCTAACAGTGTCGACACTGATGGAGTATTTTAGAAATAGTATTGTTTTAGAATACTCATCCACATTATTATTTTCTATACCTTCCATATTAGTAAACACTTTATGCAAATATTTGATTTCTGAGAACAAATTAAGGCACTAGTGCATAATATTCAACGCATTTGTAATTAATGTTATTCCGCTCACTTTCCTATTTTTATCAGCTATAGAAGCACATCCGCATATAGAATATACTTCTTGAATAAACATACCCAGTACTTCACTTGTTTAAAATAAAAACTAAAAAGAAGCCCAATTAGCGCGCATGTGGTACTAATAATGATCCACATTCTGTCATCAGTGAGTGAAGAGTTTGATTGCTTGAAAATAAACCTAGTGAATATGAAAATAGAAGCATACATTTGTTTATATTAACGTATCTGCGAAGCATTAGGATAATATTTTCAGTACTTTCTGGTTTTTGATATCACAAGCTCTGTTTGTGTATCTCCAACGTGTATTTAACATAATGAACATTTCTTGAAACGCTGACTCTTTAAAAATCAAATCACACTAAATTAAATAGAGTTTTATTACGCAGAGGGACAGCATAAATTAAACATCAGCATTTCGCGTCATTAAAATGTATTCCAATAGAATTTACAAAGTATATTTAAAACAGACCTCATATTTTTTTTCAGGAACACAATACATTCTTTGATTGTGAATTGAACTAATATATTTGCAAAAGGTTCAGAGTAAAACGTACATAAATGTGATTCTAAATTAACCTGACCTAAATTTGTAAGGTTATTGTAGCAGTTTCTGTGTTTAAGAGTGGAACTATACTATAATTTAGTGGATACCTTTAACACTGATATGTTGTATATTTCGATTACAGACGCCGGCCGCGGCATACAACAGACGGTGGGGGTCAAGCTACTCAACAGTATTCACACGAGCGAACACGTAACAAGAGTCAGAGCGGCAGAACCAAAAGGAGTTTTCTTGATTATTCGACATGATACGAAGGAACATCTTGAAAAAACTTGCTGCACCCTAAACTATCCTTTACATGGAAATATTTTTGAAAATTTTGATTTTATTGAAAATAGCTGTAACGGTTTTGATTAAAATGCCATATGTTTGAGATATTTTTATGACAAATGAAATGAATATCTCAAATTTTCTGGCTATAGCCCCTGTAGTCGTATTTACTCTGGACGATTTTAGAAAAAACTGGTAAACCGTTAGAGATAGACCAAATCTTAGTATACGAAAAATGTAGATATTGATATAATACACAATTTATGCACGAATACAATTTTTATAGAGTGAGCTATTTCGGAGATATGCCTTGTTATTTGTGTGAACTTTGGAGAACGTATATTTCTGTCACATAGAACATCGTTATTAAAGTTTTTGTATGTTGACCGTGAAAAAGAACGGAATTTGAAAGCTTTAAAAGATTTTACTATCGCACAAAGCCTACTGTATCCGTATTCTGCTTCCACCTCCAAGGAAATCAGCAAATAACATAATTTCTGCAAATTGTTTATCTCAACTAACACGAAGAAGATATATGGATAAGAATTTGTACGAATGGTTAGTACAAGAGTAGGGAAAGTCATGTGAGTGTAACACATGCGATATTTCATTTCCTGTATATTCCGTATACTATATAAGATATGTATATTATTTTATCAGTGAGGTTTACCACATTTTCCTTTGTGCCTTGTTAGAGTCAGTAGCGGTTATTTTTGAGATCAGTTGAATACAGAAAGGTGAGTGGAAACACTCGTGTATATACATATCTGGCCTTCCGCTACTCAAACGTCAATTTAGCATGGGGAACTTCATTCCATTTTGTGCAGTGATCAAGTTACTTATATTACTGTTGCATACTAGATTATATATTATTCTGGGTAATAACCTCACTTTACTTATTATATATATATATATATATATATATATATATATATATATATATATATATATATATATATATATATATATATTTTCTTTTTTTTTTTCTTCTTCTTGAAATTGTAGACCTTCATTTACAAGCACATATAGCACACCAACCATCGAATGAGGCTCATAATATACTCGTAGCGTTGCCTCTTCCCGTGATTGATCCACAAATCCTTAGCTACCTGTACTTAGTCAATCTTCTCATCCATTTAGTTCATTTGATTTAACAATTTCTGCTCCTGCCTGGCAGTTAGCTGGAAAGGGGGTTTGTAGTGTTTAACTGCAGGATTAGAAGTCTGGGCCAGGTTTGCTTGCACCAACCTGACAGTCACCAGATAGAGGGCAAAGTTATGTGTAACACAGTTAAGCTTTAATGGCTTGTCAACTATTAGTTAATCTGTCAGTTTTTATGTTTACATAAACTAAAATGTAATCCCAAATGTTACAGTGCCTCAACACTCCCACAGGCGCGTGCCTTGGTAGAATAGCGCTGATTGCTCATGTTTTTGTGCATATATACTTGTATTTATTTTCTTTTTAATTTCAATTTTTCTTCATTAGCACGTTTAGCTAAAATATAAGTGGTTTTTATTAGCATTATACTGCTATAGAGGTCAAAGATAGATAAATTGTAGTATAGATACAGTATACGTCATAATGTGTACTTCACTACATGGAAAAAAAGTAAATCGCACTGTGTAGGTATACAGCTTTTAATTTGAAACGCAATGGCATTAATAATAATAATAATAATAATAATAATAATAATAATAATAATAATAATAATAATAATAATAATAATAATAATAATAATAATAATAATAATAATAATAATAATAATAATAATAATAATAATAATAATAAACAACTTTCATAGGCATATGATTTTACCTATTAAACTGCATCTTATCACATACGTTGCTTTCTCCCTTTTATTCAAGATCAGATTCTGGATCTTAAGATCTGGTTTTCAGTTTTTCTTCAGAACTGGAATCATCTGATTCAGACAAGTTGTCATCCACGGATAAGGCATCATCATCATCATCACCACTCGGTTCACATACTGCATTTCTTCCAAATCCTTGGGATTTTGTAGATTATACCCCTATTTGTGAGAAGCAGTAACACATTACTTGTAATGGCAAACCAATATTGCACTACTAACGAGGAAAAACAAATGTCACCAATACGTAACTAAAGTAGGCACTTGGGTCTGGTTGACCAGCGCTACACGTAACTATCGATTAGTCCTTCTCGCAGCTAAAGAAATAGATAAGGTTATTTCTGTTGCTGACAATTGAGTAAAGTGTAATGTTAGACGTCTTAGTCACGCAATTATGTAGGTGCGTTTGTTCGCAAATTATAAATTTAAATAAACCTAGAGGTCTGCCAGGTATCTAGCGATCAACGGAGGTTTATCAGTTTATCAGAGTCAACTGAAATTTGTTGTTCACTCACGCTGGCTGAGCAGTGTGGCACGATATTTGTAGACTTTGATTCGTAGTTGTTAGCAATAATTGTGCACTTTGCTTTTCAAGGCAAATCGTGCAATGTCAGTCATGACACTACAGCGAATATTTGGATGCGGGCTCCGCAATATAGGTTCAACTAAACAGCGAGGTTCCGAAATACAATGCCACGTTCACTTTTTGCAGCATTGCGGGAATAGGCTGCTTATGCCAGTAAGACCCCACAGTAGCTGTCTTCAAACAAATGGAGAAATATTAACCCTTCAGTGGTTGCTAAGTCCTGGGAGAGCCCTACGTTTATTTAAGCGTAAATTTGTAAATATTTGACTTGCACTGGTAAAATGTAATGATAAAGCTGTCTCACATGTATTTGTTATTCTTTCAGATGTTATACTATTTAAATCCCAAATCTCAGGAGACAACAGTGATTCATATTCTATGAATGTGGTAACTAAATAATTAGCAAAATCGTTTACTTTTTTATTGTCTGGTTGGATGCCTATTACGAGTAACTCAACAAAAACATCTCCAACTTCAGCAGGATCACAGAATGTTAAACCGGAAGTCCACTGTAACCACTTTTCAATTTCACTTCCCTCGTTCTACTCAGATACAAGACCCAATTATTGCATTTTCCGCCGCCACGACTGAGATAAATGAAATCTAAAGCCTATTATAGACGATGAAGGCCATACGTTATTTACGGACTTATGTATACAATTTCAAAATCTGGAACAACAAATGTCGGTTGAAATTTGAAATTGATATTGTCGCAAAGTCGGACAACTTCACGAAACATGTTTTCGTGCGCATCAGTTGATTTGTTTGCTAAAAGGCAGAGAACTAATAGTACGTACTGATTATTTCTAAAACATGTACTGTGAGTAATTAATAAAAACATTTACAACAATGTTCAAAAGTTCCATCAACAAAAATGTTATCATGTTTACAAAGATGGCGGAGATTGGAGCCAGTGGAAAAACATTTAAAGCACTCTCGTTAATCATAACAAATTTTTCGTTTCTGTTGCTTAATACTCACATATGTATGTTCTCAATGTGTTTTTACTTCATGCATATTCTTGGGTAAAGATGGCAGTATTGACCTCTTAGCACTATAAACATTTTTTTGCATTCTGTTAGCATCGGCACTTGAGACATCAGCTCCTGAGTTTGAAACATCGCTTCTAATTAGTTTAAACGCCCTTTCACAAAAATTATCAAGAGCATTATGTTTCACACTATTACTTATTGTTGTCTATTTAAGTTACAACTTACCTCATGTTTGTGATTGACATCCTTAGTAAAGAAAATTACTGATGCTGTTTCATTCAAATAGAGCCTTGTCCTACACATTTTAACGGTGCATTTCCAAGCCACTCTACACTGTGTCTCCGTATCTTTTCTAAACTTAAACCCATTTACTACAATCAAATCATTTCCTTTGTCACTTAACATATGCTCAATTTTATCCATGTCGTATGACGATCGCGCGAGAAATGGTGACAGGTTGATACATATTTTCAATGACAGAACAAGCGAGAAACGTCAAGCATACCATGTACATAAGTTAGCAACTGTTTAGTGATACAAGCTTCGAGTATCAACATACCAGAAGCATTAAGAGTGTGTACATAAGTTGGCCACTGCTTAGTGACGCAAGCTCCGAATACTGACATACTTCTGCATACGGTTCAAGTGAGAAGCGAGTAGGTAGTGTGTAGTTTATGCCTCTTTTCTTCCTTGTCTAACACCGATGTGCTCCTCTTCAAGGGGTTCGGAGAGCAACTCATTAAAGTACCTGAGTCTGTTATAAGGGGTTTGGAGCGCAACAGCTGTACACCCCCAGCTAACTTCTATCGCATGCGAGCCCACATCCCTCCGGCCTTTAGTGATGACGATGTCTCATACAACTTGAATACATCAGATCCCAATTCTGAATAAAAACTGGAAGTGAGAACTCTAGATTCAGAAACTGATCATAAAGAAAATGAAAGCAACCCATTTCATAATAACAGGCACTTTGATATGCTTGTCAAAGATTTGACGTTGCCGTTGCCGCTGCCGCCGCCGCCGCCATCATCGTCATCGTCATCATCATCATCATCATCATCATCATCATCACTATTATTATTACTATTATTATTATTACTATTATTATTACTATTATTATTATTATCACTATTATTATTATCACTATTATTATTATTATTATTATTATTATTATTATTATTATTATTATTATTATTATTATTATTATTATTATTATTATTATTATTATTATTATTATTATTATTATTATTATTATTATTATTATTATTATTATTATTATTATTATTATTATTATTATTATTATTATTATTATTATTATTATTATTATTATTGTCAGTGCATTTCAAGTTGCAACTTGTATACCTGAACATTGAAATTTATTAACTTTCCATGTAGTACAGTACAAATTATACATAGTATAGTGTTCCCATACTACGTTTTGTTTATCTAGTAAGATAATGCTAACAAAACCATGTATATTTAAACTAAATGAAGCTGAACATGGGAGTGAAGGAAAAGTAAATAAAAAAATAAATGCAAGCATATAAGCTTAAAGTATAATGAGGGCCAACTAGGCCCCCCGCGACAAAGGGTGTCTACCACGGCGCGCGCCTAACGAAGGGATAGAAACCATATCTTTCAAGGATGCGACACGACAAGAAATTAGGGAAAACACGCCAAATTATAAGTTTTGTATCCGAACCAAATTAATGCACGCAAATTATTACCCTACACTAATTTATTATTCATAATTTATCAAAAATAAACAATTTGTTTTTCAATACTTTTTCAATTATTTTTAACAAACAATATGGGCATTCTTTAGAATTTATTTTTGAGAGGGGATAAACATTTTTAAACACTGTAATAAAAATTGCATGGTAAGAGCATTTTGAGAGTGTAAAAATGCTAACACAAATTTGGGAGGAAATACGATCTTAACCCTCCGTTATGCGCGCGCGCCCTCGTTAGCCGTGCGGGGCCTAATAAGCCCTCACTCTATTTTTGCGCTTACATGCTTGCGTTTATTCGTTTTAATTGTATTTTTCCTTCACTCCCACTCCCTACTTCACTTCATGTAGCTTAAATATATATGGTATTTATTATTATCTTACTAGATTGATCAAA
Organism: Tenodera sinensis; assembly: GCA_030765045.1. Lineage (NCBI taxonomy): Eukaryota > Metazoa > Arthropoda > Insecta > Mantodea > Mantidae > Tenodera > Tenodera sinensis. The sequence continues at coordinate 42,680,914 of CM060966.1, read as the reverse complement.
GATAAATAAAATCTAAATTTGCGATACACTGCATGAAAATATAATAAATTGCGATATTCAGGTATATGACTTGTAATTTCAATTAATAATAATAATAATAATAATAATAATAATAATAATAATAATAATAATAATAATAATAATAATAATAATAATAATAATAATAATAATAATAATAATAATAATAATAATAATAATAATAATAATTATAATAATTATAATAATAACAATAATAACAATAACAATAATAACAATAATAACAATAATTATATAATGAATTAATTAATAATAAAGTCATCTTTGATAAGCATGTGATGTTTCCTACAAAATACGTATTATCATGACATTGCCTGGTTTCATATTCTTCATTATGATTTGTTTCTGAATCAACAAATTTCATTTTCAGTTTATCTTCAGAATTGAAATCATCTGATTCAAGAAATTGGCAAACACGTGTAAGACAACAACATCACAAGGTACTCGTACATGAAGCACTTCTTTCAGAGTTTGGGTTGACCTGTGCGACACGTTACTGCTGATTAGTTATTCTTGGAGCTAAAGAAATAAGTACATAGGTTATCACTCCACCAAACAGTCAAGTAAGGTGTAATATTCGATGTCAGGCGGTTACGTAGATACGTTCGTTCGAAAACTTGAACGTTTAAATAAACATATTTTACAGATATAAGGTCCATTTTACACATATAGCACAATTGGAGCTCCTCAGACAGGTGATGTAACTGCTAGCGTTTGAGGCTGTGTCTGAAGGACGTCCTGTGGGTTCTGTGGTTTAATTAGAATATAACTTCTCGACAATACTCACTTTTAAAGGGCTAGAGTGTAACTTCATCACGCAACAGTAAAGCATAGGATTCTCAAAACATAAGGTCACCGGCGGTTTTTAGCCATGCGTTTGCTGTTCAACGCTTCGTTTGTGGACCCATGTTTGCTGAAACTTTCCTGTTCCTATTCGCGTGTACTGTCGTCTCTATCAGTTTATGTTATCAACTATGATATACCGCGAATTCTGGGCGTGCAATGGTATTCCAAATGACAGAGAGAAAACCGAGAAGAAAGGTTCTGCTCCTGTCCTCTTTTCTTTACCTCAATGCAAATTAATTTTACATAGATACGAAATACCTATTTGATTTATTTGTCATTCATTTATATCAGGAAAGTGGGGAAGTTTGGTTTTTCTTATTCCACTTTATGTGGAATGTTCCCTTCTTTTAACATTCAATTATTGAGTTGCAGTGTTATATGTACGTTGCGTTTGATTTACGAAAGCATATTCAAATCTTATGCAATAAGTGAGTTTTCTGGTACTGCTTAGGCTTAAAAAGTCTATTTGGCAACAAAGTCGAAGTGAAGCCTTATAAGATCCACCAAGTGATCTTCTATTGCGATACACGCTTTTAACATAATTCAATTTGGAGAAAGTCTGTTCGCAAATATATGTAGAGCTTGTAAAGCTATTCCTGCAAATGCTTATTTCTTTATCCACCACATTTTAATCAACATAAACATTTTCAGAAATTGACTTATTGCTAATTTTCTTATAGGTGCGAGGAAAATACGGGAATACAATAGGCTTTAAGTGATAGCGAAATGTTTTAAGAGCTGGTTGCTACACGATGCTTTTGAAATACCGTTCACTTGCAGTGCCAAGAGATGAAAGGCAAATAACATTCCTACTTGAGAAAAGTGTAAATCTTGGCAAATTCAAACTAATAATAAAGAATATCTTGGAAATGGTTCTCAAAAGTAATCAGAAGCATTTGATGTATATTGCGTGTTTTAATGAGATCCACGTGTTTTATTAACTAAGTTTTTGCCTGTCTCCTACTGTTTAGCATTTATGCAAAAGTCACGCAGAATGAAGAGGCCTTTGAGTACATTCCCAAAAAATTGAAGGTATAACTTAGAAACTGTCACGGAATCGCCCGTTTACATCCGTCACTGGATTCTGTCTACACGCCACACGCACTGGCTGATTCATCCTTCGACTAAAGGGGGTAGGGAATAGCCGCTCTCCAAAGAGACAAGGTTGCACATCTCTGATATATATCATTATTCCTGCAATGAAGTTGACCATATGGATTCTGAATACTGTACTACAAAATGTATATGTTTGAGAGAATAGATAATAAACAGACTTCTATACTTAAACAGTACTTAGTTTTCAACAACAGAAATGTAACAGCTAAATAACTGTGAATTACATCATTGAAATGTTATAAAATACTTAATTTTTTCATGAAAATTGGATTACGTTATTTTTATTTCGGGTATCGAGGGAAATGCAGTATCTCTAATGGAATATTTCTAATCTCATGGAATTTAAGGTTGCAAGCTGAAGTCGCAAAGCATACCTGCTATAGCCGGGAAGGATACCTCTTTCTTGCTCAAAAACGATTTCTGATAACACATTGGGCTATTGGAATATCGAATGGTATGGAAAGTTCATAAATGGTTTGCTTTTCTTATCGCTGTGCCATGCCAACTGAATTGTCTCCACATCAACAATAATTCTATATTTTTTGTTTTGTTGGATTTTTGTGCCCATTACCTGGTTAGGTCATATCGAATAATGAATAAATGAAATAGATGAATTGGTGCTCAAATGACAGTAATTTTTTGAAGATAAAGTGAAATCTAGAAGAAAACCTTATCCGAGTAACACCCAATAGCCAATTGCGAACTCCGAACTTCCAGCACGAGAACAGGTCGTACAGGTTCTCTTGTACGGTATGTTTATCTGCATAGCACCAAGCCGCTTGACTCTGAACCTCTGAATCTGAATGTGAACACTACTGCCCATATCATACAGCGATCCAATGTTAGCTGTTCTAAAGGAGAGCTATGAAAAGTTAACGAAGGTTTGAAAACTTTGAAATCTATGTTACAAGTCAACACCATGAGGTACTTATGTCTTTTTTCTTCTTAAGCTGAGTTTCCGGGCATTAATCTAGATATTTAGACTTTATTACCTTTTATTTATTCGTTAGAATGAGCATTAGATCAGCTTCACGATTATGAACTGAGAGAAAATTAGTAAATGTTAGCTAAATATCTCCATGCAACTGAGCTTTGATTCTGACACGCAACGTTACGGTTCAAATTATTACCTCTGCTCCACAACAGAAAGCGTGCCATTTGAAGGAGAAACGGCACTGCACAGTTAAGTAGGTTTAGAAGTTCCATTTGAGCCATTTCCTTGTGACAGCAACATTTTAACTTTGACAAAATGTTTTATTAGCGTGATTATTATTATTAATTATTATTATTATTAATTATTATTATTATTATTATTATTATTATTATTATTATTATTATTATTATTATTATTATTATTATTATTATTATTATTAATTTATAATAAGTATAATAAGATGTATAACAATTATACTAATACTATTTATAATTATAATAAGAATGATAATATGTATAATAATAATAATAATATTTATAACATTTGCAATAATGATATTTATAATAACATTTACTATAAAATATTTATATTAATTTAAAAAATAAGAAATGAAATTGAATGCTGGCAACCTATTCAAACTACCAGAGAAAGAGAACTGCATTGGAAAACACTGAGTTACTCGCTACCTTTGAAAGTTTTCCGAAACAATCAGTGCCGCAGAATATGCATTGCGGCAAGTTAGATTTGGGTTACATATAAGAAATATTTGATGAATATAAAGCAAACGGCAGCTGTTATATCCGCAAGCGTTATATCATTTCTCAAAACTATGATCCATGATACTCTGGTCTAGAAATACATGAACCGGTAGTTAAAATAACATTTATTTGTTCTCTAAGGCTCACTGTGAGCCCGCAGGGTAAGGAAATACAAAACAAGTAAACGAGAGTTCACGATTGCTGTTGTTTCTTTCACATTTTCTTAGGTAAATAATCCCGTAAGAAACAGATGAAAAAAGTTGTTTTGCATAACGTTTGAGTTACAAATTGGATGATAAGCAGGTGCATAAATTTACCAGTCACTGTCCTCGGGGAAAGCAAAATAGAATATGGAGATTTTTTTTCTCTCTGAATTAGTATACAATGTAACTAACGGATGTATAGTAAACATTTTCTATATTTTGAAAGTATACCAATAGGTTATGCGTTTATGCCATTTGATGATTTTAGCAGTGTCTAAACCGCTTCCTACTACATCAGTTAGCACAGCGATAAAATTGGCAATACTACATGGAGTTAAATACTTGAGAAGGGGACGTTGCAGGTCTAATTTTACGATACCTCCCAATATTGGCCAATTGTGAGAACTGATGAAAACCTGGAGGGAATCTCAGTCAGGGAGGACTGTCCTTGTAGTATAAGAACTACAAATCTCCCCTTCACGAGTGGGTGTTCTTACGACTTTGACTGCCCGAGTCGGTAAATTCGGAAGCTGCAGTTCTATGCTATTTGACTTCTATTTCTGTACTAGCTGAAATAACCGGCGCTGTCCGTGGTTTGAAGGAACTCAAAGTTTTAAAAGATGTGACTTTCACTCAAGATCTCTTATATTCCTATATTCCTCTTGCACCTACAAGGAAATCAGCAATAAGATAATTTCTGCAAATGTTTATCTCAACTAACACGAAGAAGATACAGGAGTAGAAGTTTGTGATAATGGTTAGTATAAGAATAGAGAAAGTCGCGTGAGTGCAACACATCAACCTTAAGCTAAATGAAGCAAAACAGGGGAATGAAGGAAACATTAATACAAGCGTATTAGCACAAAAAGTAGCGCAGGTCAACCAGATGGCCTATGGTGCTCTACCAAGGCACGCACCTAACGTTGGGCTAAAAACCTTAACAGTTTTCAGAAATGCAAATGAAGGCGTTAATACTTTCCTTTGCGACAGAAAATGCCCGTCTTTTGTTTACTTTTATTCCAATTCAAACTCTATATTTGAATACAGTAACGCTGCTATTGATGTGTTAGTTGTAAACATCCTCCCCTAGCTTATATCTGTAAATTGGAGGACTTTTAATATCGCTAATGAACACCTGCTCACTAGAGAGGTAATCTAACATTGTTACATTTTGATGTTTGTATTGTCATTACTGTACTCGACCGTATGTCAAAAATGTTTCATTGAAAGTTCAAGCTGGCAATAATCTTCAATTTTAGGTGCTTATGTGAAACAGAACGGTCTATAAACCATGTGCCGCTAATAGTTCGGCAATTCTACAGTGGTGTTCGTTGGGTAAATGAAAGACAATTGCAGTTCTTGATCACAGTGTTAGCCTTCATATGTTTTTAACAACCATTATGGGCAGCTGGCGAAGTGTAATCCATCCATCGTCTGAATCTGTTTTCCAATACGAGTATTAAACTTCACCGATACTTCAACATATACATATTCAACACAGAAAAGGGTAATAAATCTGAAAAAATCAAGTGGTGATACAGGATGGCTCACTAAAGTGTTTTATCTATGCACGTGTTTACGTCTTTTTAATATACACCAAACCACTTAGAATTACAGGATGTTGGGCAGAGAAGTGCAGGTGATAATTGGATAATTCCTACCTTAGTATGTATCTACCATGGTGCATTAGTTGTTTTATCTCTTCGACTAAGGTTTTCCAACAAACTTTACTACCCGATGTTTTTTTGCATGTTAGTAGCTGCACTGCCTTCACATAGATCATAGCTTTGCTTCACACCTCAACGCGTGACCTTCTCGCCTAACTAACGTGAGTTCCTTGGTCTTGCAGAAACCTTTGGAGCTTGGTTCTGATACAGTATTCATTATCACGAGACCGACCAACTCCTCATGATTGCCACACCTACTCAGAGGTACTGTCAAGCTGAAAACATGCCACTCTTAAGTCAAATTATAAGATCGAAAATTAAGGAAATGCTTATGAAATGTTCATTACATGTCCTGAATCACGAAAACATATATAAATGTATACCAATAACACCCTGCATATTGTATTGAAAGTACCTGATCTTGAAGATGTAAGAATGAACATTTCTTTTTAATTTCTCAACCGCTTTTTAAGGTGAATAAGTAGAGTTAGTTATGATTTAGTGCATTCTACCAGCAGACAAGTGACGATATCAAGCAAATTATACTCTACAAAATTTGGGAGACAACAAGAACATTGAAAAACAGGTTCATATAGCTGCATAAACCTGTAAATGATATAACAGTACAAATACTAATTATGAGTATGGAAACTGGACAGTTAGCAGATCATATAAACGAAAATACAGTCAGTAGAAATGAACTTATGTTCAGTAGCAGCTTACAGGTTGTTAGATAAGAGTACAATGAAGAATTAAGAACACAATTAAACATCTGCAACCTCAGAGAAGTAATCTAAAACTCAACACTTCATTGAATCACATTCAAATAATTACAGCCAACAGATTTCCATAGATACTATTCTAGTACCAACATAAAGCAAAAAAAAAAAAGTATAATGTGTTGCATTCACATGAGTTTCCTCACTCCTGTATTAAGTATCCCTACGACATGTTATTTTTGCTCCTACCATTTGTAGAAACTATCTTATTAAATTATTTCCTTGTAGAAGCAAGGGTAATATGGGAATACAGTAAGCTTTGAGCAATAGTCACATCTTTTAAAGCTGGTTGCTATATGATTAGTTTAAAATTCCGTTTTCTTTGCATGGCCAATAGATAAAAAAGTGAATAGTGGCCTTCCATTTTAAAAAGCTAAAGTATTGTGAAAGTCACACAATTAATAAGGAATATCTCCAAAATAGTTCACTCCACAAAACAAAAAAGATACATTTGGATAGAACTTACATGTTTTAACGAAATATACTCGTACTTTTGATACAGGAAGATTTGTTCTCTAAGCTACCAGTTATTCAATAGTCATCAAGAGTAAATAGTACTGCATAGGCTAGAACCATAAAATGTAAAATATACATTTCATTTGCCCTAAAATATCTTACACGTAGGTATGGCATTTTCATCAAAATTCTTGGAGCCATTTTTGAGAAAATGAACATTTTCGAAAAACTTTCCATGTAAGGGGTACTTTAGTGTGGAGGAATTTTCTTCAAAATCTTCGTGTACATTCTTAAAATATATTAATCCTAAATACAAAATTTCGTTTTTAACCGACTTTTCGTTTTTGAACTATGGTGTTCACAGGCAGCGACACACACATGTGCACGGATCTTTTCCTAAAAAACATATATTTCCGGTGAAAGCTCCATAGAATTGTTGGATAAGTACAAGCTTCCCCTAGTAGAGAAAGTAATAAACATTGGTGGACGATTATCAAGATGGGGAGAACCGATCTATAGATATGGAAACAAGTCATAGGATTAAGTCCATGAAGTAGACAAAGAGTATTAAAAATATCACATTGACAGAAGCCTGATATACTTTAAGATATGTTCTCTAGTATTTAACAACTGCACCGTGTACAACGTTCTGTTCCCTTATAAATGTTAAGTTGTGCCGGTGATGATGACATTGCTGTATTATTGCCATAGTAATTACGTCACTCATTTTCTGGCATGTATCAGAAATAGGGTAAAACTGCAAGATTTATACCGTATAAATATCAATTTTCTCTAATGTGCCTGTAAGAAAACTTGAAATGGTCACTGTCGCAAACTAACGCATCTTTCGTTTTTCCATCCACAAAACTTTTCATGTTCAATTTCGTAAACATCTTTTGATTTAGCTGAAATTAATAAACTCTCAGCACTCTTTGCTTAATTTGAAATGTCAAGCGGAATATAATCTACATTTTAAATAGTTCCATCATTACCTTACATTTTCCTTCATAAGTGTTCAAACAAATGAAATATCTGCTTAGCAACCATACTAACGTCATAAATCTGTGACCTCTGATGCATTATAACTATTCATTTAGAAAATTTGTTAATTATTTTTATGCTAAAACTACATAAAACACTTCATGCAACACGTGTATAATCTTTTCATTGCGACACTTGTAAAAATTAGTGCTTTCGCTTTTCGCTCACACGTTAAACATTGCAACATACTTGTGGCAATATACATACTGCCACAATCTAACAGGTTATACGCCAGTTACATAAATAACATTTCAAATTTATAAAACAAATCCATTATAACCTTTGACTTTCTTGCAACATTTTCAAAATTCCCACTATAAATTAAATCAGATTCATGTAAACTCCATCATGTATAACATTTTGCAGTGATGAAAGATGCTTAAAGGAACCTTTGCTCAAAAGCAGAATTTATTATAAATTTCCTATAAATTTACTAGACACTATCAATCTAAATCACACCAAAGCATGTTTAAGTGCAAAGCAGCTGCAAATATAAATACTTGTTATTGTAAAGGTTTTGTAGTTTTTAACGAAAAAATTGTATACATGGTGCGCACATGATTTTCTCTACTCTTTCAGAAATTATTCTCACCAACGCTTATTCCTCTAATACATATTAATCGAGACAATTATTTGTAGAAATAATCCTATTGCTAATTTTCTTCTAAGTGAAATGGGAATACAGTAGATTTTAAGCGATAGTCAAATGTTTTGACAATGGTCGTTATGTGGTTACAATGAAATTCCATTCTCATTGCATGACCAAGAGATAGAAACATAAATAACGACCTCTCATTTTATAAGAGTCTGTAAGTATTGCAAAATTCTGACAAATAACAAGGAATATCTCCGAAATGGTTAACTTCACAAAAAATCATTTGACATAGATTCTGTTTTAACGAGATCTGCATTTTTGTATAGTAAGATTTGACCTATGTCTTATGGTATGCCAGTTATTTGGGATAAAAACATTTTAAAACTGTCAAAGTTGTAGAGCCATTTTTGGGAAAAAACATTTTCGAAACATTTTCCACGTGGAGGGTAGTTTAGGGTAGAGGAATTTTCTTCAATATCTTCATATCGCATCCTTGAAAGATAGTAAACATAAATCCCAACTTTAGTTTTTAACCAAATTTTCCTTTTTGAGTTAAGCTGTTCACACACACACACACACACACACACACACACACACACACACACACACACACACACACACACACACACACACACACACACACAAACACATTCATGGAGCTTTTTCTGGATTTTCTAGAACACCCGTGTAATGTATTTTATGAAACAGAGTACAAATATAAGGGGGGGGGGGCGAGAAAAAGAAGGTAGGAAATGAAATGAAATGAAAAGAAAAGAACACACAGAAACCCATTAAGTTCGACCCCGATTATGTTACCAAATGAAGATTATACGAAGCTTTGACTATTTAACTGCGGTTAAATGCAATATCGGGATGGAAATACAATAGATATTTCTAACATCCCATACGTAGATGACGTTTGGACTGAATAATCTGTAGCTACCGGTTCAGTTGGACCATGACAACATGAGCATGAAATTCATCAAGCTATGCGACACGTTAATGGGTACAAAAAACAGAAATTAGATTAAAGCGCAAATTATAACTGTTAAAATCAATGAGCGGATTAACGTTATAACACCAGTGATATTTTAATTTATCTGTGTAATAACAACTGACGCATCGTTTTACTAAATACTGGCTATTCAAATGAATTGGTATCAATAATATGAATAATAGTATTGGTATCAAAATATGCATCGGAGTTTTGCCAGATTTCCATTTACTTATTTTTAATTTCTTCACATATTTAAGGAGAAAAGGAATTGCATTCCAACAAATATTCCATCTTAGGATTTCAAATGTAATGCACGTTTTAATGGTCACTAGACTAGTATGCGTCGTATTTTTGGAGTGCATAAATCCCAAACTATCCCTTACATAAAGCATATTAATTATTTTTTCTTAAAATGACTGACGATTTTAAGGGTTTGCCTGGCTCAGTTGGTAACTTGAACTACACTAGTTAAAATTAATACATTTTAGCGGCTTTTTTTTAGAAGTAAACATTTTATGGTCAAATCTTTGTGATAATTAATTTCATATTTTATTTATAAAATAGTCCAGATCAGTATCCTTCCACGGTCTGACCTCCCCAGACATTTTGGATCCGCTCGAGAATTTATGGGTTAGGTCAGATGTCTTAAGATATTACTTATGAGCAAATATTCGTCATGACTACACAGGGATATACTTTTGGGTTACTTGTTTTTTATTACTAACCTTTACTGCAATAAAAGTTTGGAAGCTTTTGCGGTTTTTTTAATTCATGTGGGATAAATTATAATTGTTCTTAGATGATTTACGCTTAAATCCGTTTAGATGTAATGCATGTTTAGTCGGTCAGAGCTTGCCCGTAGTTGAATGTATGCGACCTTCCTGTTTTACAGAACTAGAGGTTCTAGTTGGGTGACAGGCTGAGAAAAAGAGCCATTACCCAGGTAGGTAATGCTCTTAAGCAAATGCATAACACTGAGCCATCACAGTGTTTCTAAACAGTAGGGTAGTTATCATAACTCACAAGTGGCAATAAATGCAGGCTATATCCCTACCCATCTGCTTAACGATATCGCGAAAGTAGGGCATTTACACCAAGTCTCGCAGATTTCCTTGTTTCTAAATGAAAATTCATGGGCCATAATATGCTTGCAGCGTTCTACTTACAGCTATATGAGCATTGCCGGGATTTTGCTGTGCTGACATACCGCTCTCCGTACAATACATTCGTGCACTTGACGGTACATGTAACCGTTAGACTTTTTAGGTTACCTAAGTTCCGCTGTATTGATGTGAAAGGTTGATACCGAAATTATATATCAGAAAATAAACCATTAAAAAGAATTTAGAAAATAACAATCTGAATAGCACTGACCAACAGAAATATGTTTTTGAATTTTTCCTTCACTTTACCAGTCAAATCTTATTAATTTTGGCTCAAAAATTAATATAACAAAGAAAGAATTGTGTTAGCTCTACTTTCTGTGATTCACTATAGGTGAAATATGTTATTTTAGCATATTAAAAAAAAACGGTACACTTTAATTAAACATGTCAACCACATTGAAAGTCCGGTTTAAGTTTTTTAAAGAGTATTACATTTCAAGAGCTGTAAATTGATGGAATAACTCTTGGCAAGTAGTTGGGGCTGAAGGGATTCATGCGGTGACTTCATACGCTCGTCGTCTCTTGGTTTTCCTCTTGTGAGTTCCAGGGCATCCCTATATGAGACCATCAGTAATCTATAAGCATTGCTTCATTCCAATGGCCCTCATATCTCTGTTTCATTTTTCGTTTATGTTCGGCATATTTGATTCAATTGAGGAGGCCTTTCATGTTTGCATAAGTCTTCATGTAAACTGCATGACTGACAGGAATAGAAGGAAGACAGTTGCCGTCGTGAAGTAATACAGCTTTCAAACTTACTTGGAGGAATATATGTATTAATAACCTCCATTTCATAGGAAGTGGTAAATAATTATTATAATCTGAATGTGGAATAAGCTGAATATCAAATGAAAGATTCGAATATTCAATTACTCTTCAGTCTTTCATTGACAATCCTGCTTTTACGAGTCAGAAATAGCAGTTAGGTGGAGTCAGAAATAGCAGTCATCTATATGGTTTGTAGGCTCTCGTCAAACTATGGGTACAGCAAAAGCCATAGATCGTCGTTTTATTTTTCAGCAATTCTCGTAGTATTATAGAACACGAGTTTCAAAAGACCTATATTGAGTTCGTGACTTATTCTGGTCCTCTATCTTCATACTAAAATAATGATCATAGGCAGTCTTCACATGAAAATGGTACTTCAACACAAATGCAACTAAAGTTATTCTCTGGATTTACACACTCTTGGTGGCATTTTAATAATCTGTGCAACTTAAAAGGCTCAAAACATCAGAAACTCTGGCCTAATTACAAGAGAAAAACATTAATGGTACACTCAAAGCACCAAAATGAATGTTTATAAGCCACAAAACCTGAAAAAATGTGTCGATTGATAGGTGCGCTTACTTCAAAATTGAAACTTTCCCGGAACAGAAAATGTAAACTCTAAGCAAGCAATCTGTTAACTTTATCGCCAAAACAAGAGCTAATTGCTATGGTTATTTATGATTACAGGTGCTGGAAATTCTTAAGAATCAGATATTTTTTATCTTGAAGCATTTTCATTGTTGGCCAGTGTAATTTTCAATAAAAATCAATAGAGGGAATGAATGTGACAAACGGGGTAGCCTTGCAAATTTAAAAATCTGAGTAGGGTGCAACGGTTTTGGTAGCGTCACTTTAGTTCTTGACTTGTCTGTCGAAGTGAACAGATCGTAAATTTTTTTGGAGCTTTTAAGTGAAAATCAACAGACACAAGAAGCTATATCATAGTAAAGTGTATTTCAGGTTTGTACAGTTCTATTTGACTGGTGAAGTTTTAATAATCTACATTGGTCGGTAACGTGACAAATAGCGAAAAGGTTCAAAACATTTATTAAGAAACGTTATCACCATAATTATAATTATTTCTAAACAAAACCCACGCATACCCAGGGAGAGAAATCTTAATGCTCCATCGGCAGAAAGAGACGAATCAAAGGACTTCAAGGCATTGTTAGGCAGCGTGAGGTATTGTTGCTTTAAGCTGTACTATAAACGTGTGACTTACTTAACGCTAATGCGGCTTGAAAACTGTGGCAAACGTTGCTTCAAGCGGTCCTCCCGTGTGATTGAATATAGGTTGTTTCAAGATTGTACAAGTTTTATTGTCGCGTTAATAAACTGCTCAATAAAACTTATTAACTGGAACTTTGATAATTTGAACGTTTATAATTCGAAATCGTCGTTAATTGGAAGATTTTTCTTGGTCCTTGAATCTTGCATTACATCAATATAAGAAACTCAGATGTAACTCAAATTTAATTTTTCTTAATTCCAAGTTCTTGTTCAGAAATGTCAGTCAAGAATTAATTTAAACGTGGAAATTTAATATGTTGACTCCGTCCATGTGTTTGCAAAAGAGGTCATCGCTTCAGGGTTGTTCGTTTTGCAGTTGGAATGCTGCTTGAGGATGGAATAGCTCTCCTAGCTGCCAGCCTTGAGCTTCTATATCTGTTGCCACATCCCCTTGTTTAAAACACCTTGCACCATAGGGGCTTAGGTACAATCGTGAAAGGGGGGGGGGGAGAAGGAACTGAAGAGAAGAGAGCACTAAAAATTTCAAGAACTATAACATTTATGGATCAATAAATTATACATTTGTTAACAGGAATGATTAATCGGTATAAACAGAAATGGAAGCCGAAACACAACAGAAATACAGGTGAAAACAAAACCAATTTACATAACCCCATTCAACTCCCTCTCAAAGCGAGGAGTTGGGCAGTCTTCAAGCCTATCTGAAAAAGCCTAAATGTTTCGCGTGGACATCCTACGGGTTACAAGAATTACTTTTTACAAGATTACATTTAATTCGTCCGCATTAGAAGCACCTCCCAGGCAAGTAACGGTCAGAAAACCAATCTGTAATTCACGGCCTGAGCCCTAGTTAAAACCAAACAACTTACCCTGCACGCCGAGAAAGGAGCACTCCGACTGACCGTCTCTACAACCGTCAGACCGAGAGGAAACCCAAAGAAAAAACACTAGCGCAACCCAGCGGGGAAAACAAGAGTCGCGAAACAAAAGGAGGTGCCTCCATAAAACAAAATAAGTGCGATCAGCACAATACTCCCGCCCTCATCTGACAACACGCGCTCGCCATTCTGGAAAGGAACAGATTGATATTGTATGAGAAGTATCATATTAGGAAGGACACACCTTACACCGCCCGGTCATTGTACAGGTCACTGTGAAAGCACTGGCACCAAACACTGTCACTACAAATCACTGGCCACTGTCACATCAGAGAGCACAATTCTGTTTTTCCGGGACGGGAGAGACGATGCACAGCTCGTTGGGCGTACTGATCCCTCGTTGTTCCAGAGAAATTAACAAATTCTGGGTTTGAGCCTGTGGATGCCCTCTCGTTGCAATCAGGCGTTGAGAAAGTCCAAAACCCAAAACGTGGGCCACACACAAGCCCCTTCATATTCCATCGTCACCTCCCTGGCCTCCAGAAATCTCCATTGCGGATCTTACTGCTGCAGTAACACTCCATATAGATGGTAACAGCCAGGCTTAACATTACACAATGCCAAACTGCGGTGGTTAGGTGCTTTCCGGACAGGTTACGAACAGGAGCTGGCGAGGCTGTAACACGGAACAAACCCAACAGAAAGGGAACAAAACGCAGGCTTCAAATTAAAGGGCTTGGCTATTATCCGACGGAATATCCGACAACAGGCAGAAATTCCGCAAGGGGCTCGTTGTCAATCTTGGCGCCTTTGACCGTCTACACCCACGGGTAGTAAAACGCCACCACGCTTCCTGGCCACCGTGCATTGTCTAACCAAATGCTCAGGAGAACCACATCTAAAGCAAGACCCTGGCGAGCGAAAACTATCTCGAGCCAAATCTCCTCGGTTAGTCTGCCGCGGCTCAAATCGAACACCATGCAGAGGCACTTGCAATGATTCGCGGTTTCGTGCCGCATTTGACGCCTCATACTCTGCCAAGATCGGCAATAGCCCCTCTAAATCTTTAAACGTAGCAGGACAAGAGCTAAATACCAAAAGAGAACGTACCTCCGGGGTCAACCCCGTAATAATGACGTCACAGATCTGCTGTTCGCTACCTGGCAACCGTAGTATACGCGCAAACAACTTAACCCTGCTAATGTACTCGAAGAAAGACTCTCCTAACCCCTGGGGTTTCAAATAATGATCTTGAATTAATGTATGTAGCTCCCGACGAGGAATGAAACACTTCAATACACTGTCATGTAATTCAGAGACTGGATCAACACATCCCTTAATACGCCCAATTATACTGCGCACCGCGTCACCCCCTTTTGACATCACTACTTCAAGCAGCTGCAAACCGGGAACTTCGCATAACTCAGCGCAATCCTTAGCTCTTACCAGGAACTTCAGAAATTCAAGAGCTGTAAGAACATCAACAACCTTAAAGACTTGATAAGGTTCAACCAACTGTTGTAAGGGATGAAGTAACTTTAGCGGTTTAAAGGCCGACATTTGAGACGTCACAGTTGGTGTGACAGTAGCCGACTCGGCCCGATCCCCTTTCTGAGCAAGCACTTCTAAATATCTCCTAAACTGCCCCTTCAGCTCGGCTAAGTCAACCCCGAACTTAACCTTAGGACAATATTTTTGGAAATATTCAATCCGCTGCACATAATGCAAGATCCTGGCTGTCAAACGCCTCACCTGCGCTTTCGAAAACTCTGAGCCAATACTCGACTCGGAGAACAACTCTTCAAATTCCAACCGTGCGGCCTCACATAATGACGGTGATTCAGTTACCAATAAATGTTTGTCCGGCAACACGACATAATCGTTATCCTTCACGCTACGAAGTGCGTCTAATAGGGCCGGAACGTCTGCCGACGACAAATCCTCACGTCCACGAATCCCCAACTCAAATAGAATTTCGTTCTTACGCAACAGCTGAAAGTCACTAGACATGGTTAATCAAAACAATAACCCAATGCTCAATTTAACTGCCCCACTCGACCACAAGATAACCACGCTCTGCTACCATTTATTGCACCATAGGGGCTTAGGTACAATCGTGAAAGGGGGGGGGGGGAGAAGGAACTGAAGAGAAGAGAGCACTAAAAATTTCAAGAACTATAACATTTATGGATCAATAAATTATACATTTGTTAACAGGAATGATTAATCGGTATAAACAGAAATGGAAGCCGAAACACAACAGAAATACAGGTGAAAACAAAACCAATTTACATAACCCCATTCAACTCCCTCTCAAAGCGAGGAGTTGGGCAGTCTTCAAGCCTATCTGAAAAAGCCTAAATGTTTCGCGTGGACATCCTACGGGTTACAAGAATTACTTTTTACAAGATTACATTTAATTCGTCCGCATTAGAAGCACCTCCCAGGCAAGTAACGGTCAGAAAACCAATCTGTAATTCACGGCCTGAGCCCTAGTTAAAACCAAACAACTTACCCTGCACGCCGAGAAAGGAGCACTCCGACTGACCGTCTCTACAACCGTCAGACCGAGAGGAAACACATAGAAAAAACACTAGCGCAACCCAGCGGGGAAAACAAGAGTCGCGAAACAAAAGGAGGTGCCTCCATAAAACAAAATAAGTGCGATCAGCACAACCTGCTTCTTTAGTTGTCACTTGAGCTTCCTACAGTACGGTGTGTTATAAATTAATGTCACTATATCTTACCGGGGAACCAGTAAAATAATTTAAGTTTTGCAGAAAAAACTGTTGCCATTCGAGAGGTTGAAAAGAAAGATTGAAATCGCGAAAGAATACGAGATACCACGAACACTTTGTCAACTTATCTGAACACTAAGGAGAAAATTTTAAGTAGTGTTTCGAGATAACCCAGAAAACTGGGAAATCCTGATGCATATGTGCATCTGTATTGCTAAAATGTAAATTTTAGACGTTACTTTTGTGATTCGAATTTTGGGATATCTAGTTTTTTTTGTTTTTTTTTTTTTCTTTGGCTTGTCCCTTCAATTTGAAAGCATTACTGTTTTGGTTCTTTCACCATTCGGCATGCTTTTGACACATGTGTAACCTCAATACTACCTCATAAGGAGTACTTTACACGCCCTATTCACACACTTCAGAAAGAACAAGGGAAAGAAGACAACTTGTCATGAACTGTTAATGGTATACATAGATGCTCCTGGTATACAAATCCGTATTAGTTGGTCCTCTTCTAATACTTTTACAATTAAAGATTAGTACCACAGATTGCAGAAGATCTTTCGCCAATTTGAAGGATGACGCCTTGTGATGTAAGGGAACAGAAAAAGTTCATTTCCTAGTGAACTTCCTCGGACAGCCTCTTGCATTAAGTGATATTTAATGACATTAAATTCTCCTAGTACTTTGAGCTAAAATCTACCAACGATTCTGCCGTGCCATCGTCTCTCAAAGGACGTCCGCGATTCTTTTCAAATGTGTACGTAATGTTTATCATTCACAATGGTTGAACGCACTATATCTATAACAAATGGAGAGTTATACTGATGATTATTGTATATTGTTGCACAAGCAAAAGTATGTTAACATTATGGGAAATGCAGCGAGGACACCTTTTTTGAAGTGACACACCAAACTTGGAAATACATTGTACACATAGAATCATAAAACTGTGTAACTAAACTACATTTTAATACTAAATGTCCGTGTTCTTAGGACCTTTATGGAAATTATAGAAGTATTAGTATACTAATTATCTGTAATTTGGGGAAAAAGAAACAATAGCAGGAATAGTCATTATGATCATTAATCATTAAGAAAACGTTCTTGTTGAAATTATTGAAGACCCCCTTCGTTAAGCTCCAAAGGACCTGGCCTCGGAAGCAAACTGTCTGAGCTGCAATGTAGCCTGCCCGACCCAGCCAGGTTAAGTCTGGAACTAAGGATTCTGAAATAAACGTTACAGAGGGCTCAGAAACTCCGTGCGTATGGTAAAATTGTGAATATTGGCACCCCTGGCGCCCTGGCGGCTAATGCAGGATAAGTTGTGTGCAAATGGAGCTCGCGCACCACCACGCATGTTAAACGGAAACTTGCCCTCATCAGTAGAAATTCACGTGTCTAAAGAAAATCCAATGAGATTCCACACTGAAGAGATGAACGGACAGATATTCACTTGTGTTTAAGGTCAACTACTCCTAAATGTGAATTCAGTTTAAAGTAAGAAAAACACGATCACTTTTTATATGGGTTATCATTTGGGTTTATAATGCCGAATTAAACGAATATTTAGTATTCTGTTCTCATCCATCTTAAACTGATTTATATACTTCATTTTCCCTACTTATCGGTTTACAGAAATGTATCGAATGAGTGCGAATGCAAAGATCTTTCAGGATGTTGTAAACATGTTACTGCGTTATGCACCTACATTAATATCGGAAGAAATTCTTATAAAACTTATTTTTTGAAACAATGGAAATGCCTATCAATGTTGTTGCAGCGTATTCTGAAGAAAAAAGTCTGGACCACCGATGCGGGTAACCGAGTTCCTTAAAAGGCTTCCACTCGCCGGAAGTTCGCGAATCGAACCCCGTCAGGATCGCTCTCCCTAACTGAGGTGCTTTTTCCAGGTTTTTCTCAGTTCACATTACTGGCAATGCCGGGCAGACATCTGAAGGAATCACGGTATGTTTCCTTCCCGAATTGCGTTTCCCAATTTTTATTTAACTTCGTGTACCAGAAGCGCCTACAGTCTGTGGTGCCGTATGTACTAAGAACGGGTATTACACGCTGTTAACAAAGACTTACGAGTGTTTAATCTTACATCTCATAAGCTGCCATATAATTATTGCGTATTGCATTCGAGAGTATCGGCTCGCTTTGTCTCCCTCTTTTACCACAGACGACTCCGGTGTTATGCCGGTTGACGGCGGACAGGCGCAGAGGCTTGCGATTAGGAACTTTTCGGCCTCATCAGAGGATGGCCTCTGAGACACCCACCTCCTGACCCGGTGTTCAAGCTAGAATAATTATTGGTAAACTGTGTGCGTCAGTGACGTAACATTATCACTTAATCATTACTGTCCGGATCAAGTCATGCTCTTGTTAGTGCTTCTAGAGTGCATGATCTCGTATTAATTTATACTATCTAATAAACGACATCATGTTTTAGCTCATCCTTTAGCTACACAAGCTAAAACGTGACACTTTAAGGGACAACTTACAGTTATTTCAGCATATTCTTCCCAGCTTTGGGAATAATGCTCATTTTCACTTTATCTACTATATACAATATAGTATGGAGTAACAACTATTAGATATTGTGTTTCACTTAAAAATTTGAAGTCGAGATTTCACCAGAAATATATGTTTTTTGGGTCCCTTGAGGCCAAACCAAAAGAAAAGCATTTTAGAAAAAGATCTGTGTGCGTCCATGTGAGTGTGCATCTGTTTGTCTATCTGTGAAAACAGCGGAAAGTGAAAAGTCGGTTAAAAACGAAGTTCGGCATTCTCCATCTTGTTGTTGGTTTGAACTTGACAACACATACTTTTATCAAACACAAATTCGTTATTCGCTTTTATCTCTTGACCGTGTAAAGACAACGGAATTTAGAAACCACCCATTAGCGACCAGCCCTTAAAAGGTTTGACTATCGCTTAAAGTCACATTCTCACATTCTCCTTGCACCTACAACAAAGTTAGCAATCAGATAATTTCTACAAATATTTTCTCGATTAGTATGAATCAGATATACTTAATATATCAGATTTTAGGAGTAGTATTGTATGTAAAATGGTCGCCACCCAGTATCTGCGTGGGACTTCTCTTAAGCTGGAAGACCTGGTTCGGGGTGTAATCAGGTTCGTTAGGTCCCGGAGGGGCCAATTGAGGAGGTACTTGATTGAAAAGTAGCGGCCCCTGATAGAGAAGATCACATAAACATTCGGGAGGGACCGGGACGCTGACTATTTCCCATCCCCAATGAAAGACATCAAACTTAAATACTAGCTTTGGTTTTTAAGCGACTTTTCGTTTAAAAGCAGGAAAAAAAATCAGACAGAGAAAGTGAAGAAAGACATTGAAAGGAATGAGCAAGGTTACGAGAAGTAAAAGTTAAGAGTGGTGATGGCGAGAAAGACTGTAGACTGTGTTAACAACGAGCAGACAACTGTATTTGTGATAAAATTTTAGAAGATATTAAAGTTATAGAAAAGTAACCGGACTTATTTTGTCGTCTTTGTTACATCTTACTTTAGAAATAATGTTAGTTTTGTTTCCTATTTAGTTTAATAATAGATATCCTAGCTTTTAACATTGCTTTTGTAATGTCTCTGTAGTATAGTGGTTAGCATGTAATTTCTAAGCCAAGAAGTCCTGAGTTCGATTCCCAGCTGGACGGCGGATTGTTCTTCTGCCAGGATTATTTCCCACCCTCCTAGAGTCTGCAAGTACGAATGAGAGTGTGAACATAAAGACAATCCAAATATTAAGACCAACACAAACGAGTGAACATCATTGCCGCACGCAATTGTTTCAAAGGTAAAGTCGCTGATATCACCTACCTATATGTTCTATCACATATAAATGAAACAAGCAAATATGTTTTTGAAAATAATGATAGCCTAGTTATTGCTATTTTTATGTAGTTACAGAGGTTGTTTGGAAATAATTACCTTAGAGATTTATAATTTTGCTAAAGTATAAGTGAAAATGTAGTATTTGCATTTCCTATTTTTGGCAGGTACGTTTACGAAGAGTACCCCTTTCTCCAAACAGAAGATCTCTTACGACAGGAAACAAACATGTGCCTCTAATGATTAAATGCATACGAAGTTAAAGAGGTAATTCCAATTTATGGTCTGCATAGCAGAAAGTTCATTTTCTTGTCATTTTAGCCACTTTCTCTCCCGTTAATGAACAATGGAAATTGGCCAATGTTGCAGCAATCCTGTAGTTCGTTTAAACAATATGTGACCTCTCTAGTGTGTGGGGAATAAATCAAAATGTTGGAGTACAGATTGTTCCAAAGCGTGGTTATTTATCCTGACAAAACTAAGGGGAATGTAGCAAACGATGTGTAGTAAATAAGACAATTTCAAACCCTTGACGTGTATGAGAATCCCATGGCAGATCATTTAATTTGAGTGTCATTATGATACTCGTTTGATGTGAAGTACAAGTCACGCTGTTATCGTTTGGGAAATTAGAGTTGATAACCACTGCCTCCCTGTTGTAAACTCGACAGGGACAGATTAAGCAACATGACCAGCACTAGGCATGTTTGCCGCCTAGTGAACAACACAAAGACAAAGGACAAATAGTTTAAAATCCCGCTAGGCCATGACTCTGCGGTTACTAGGCTCTGGCCTTAACGAGACTGACCACGAGGGCCGACAAACTTCCGCTACACCCTCCCTGTGCTTCGCTCTTGTGCACTTCACAAATTTACTGTCTTAAGAGAATACCGTTGCTTCACATTGCTAACTTACATGACTGTCACTATGCTTAAATCGTTGTTTGCCTTGTGCTATCATAACTAAATGTGATGAAAAAATTCCGATAAAAGTGCCTGTTTTGTCCTTAAAGAAGGAAGTACACCGACAATTTATGCTCCATTTTCCCACAAAAAGGAAATTCATGCAAAGTTATATGCGAGATAGACGCTCAGTATTTCACCACTATTTTATTGATTCATAAAATAGTATAAGAAAAACGACAGAAGTCCAATCCATTTACTTTTTCGGTCACTTCATTCACCTTCAGAACTTTGCACATATACACAATTTTCTTTTACTGACGTTACACAGTTCTTCAGTCCTTCCTGGTATTACAAGTAACAATGCTTTTTTTCCCCCTAATACAAAATTTTCTGTTTTTCTTCAGTTTCTCCGTCTGTCAAACAGTTGACTTTCACGATACGACCACTCAACACCCATTATCTGCTTCGCTATCTTCTTTTCGACGCGACGGTTCTCTCACGACGAACGTACAGATGCAGCTAACACACACACACACACACACACACACACACACACACACACACACACACACACACACACACACACACACACACATATTAAAACTAAAAACTTACTCCAAATTCTCATTACCTCGCCCCCTTATATACCGAGGATAGTGCAACACGGACGTTTCTCGAACTTCACCTTTTCTGGAGCTCTTACAAATACGCCGGCCGCCTACGCCTCATTCATTGTTGTGTTCAGAAATATGCGCGAGGCAGCTTTAAATTGAGTCTTGATATGCCTCGCACCTGGTATGTTGTATGAGGCTGCTCGACCCCGACAGTCCTTCGTTGTGCGCCGCGGCTGGCGTCATGATATTAACGTTGAAACCATGGGTAAAGTCGAGTGCATAAAACCGTGCGATTTAATTGTCAGAGTTTATGTTAGCAAGCAATTACTAAACAGCCTCCGTCACGCCCAGTCCCACTACACTTATCTGGTTCTACCACTCCACTTAATGTCTATCTTACCTCCTTTTTTTCCGGTCCCGAGCCTGAAACCAAACTTTATTCACTGGTTATTGTTGATTGTCAAACTTCTTCTTCCTCTTCTTCTTCTTCAATTCAAGGAGTAGGCACATGCTTGTTCCAGCTTCATAGTGTAACTGTCCAACGCTTCCTAGGTCTTCCCGGATGTCTTCTCCCTTGAGGTCTATAGGAAATAATTGTTCTAGGGATTCTTTAAGTGCCATTCTATTAACATGTTCTGCCCATCAATTCCTGTATTTTTTAAGTTTTTCTTTTAGGGAAAATGTTTTTAGTTCTCTTATTTTGTCATTTCTAATTTTATCCAGTATGGTACACTCCTTGTCTGATCTTAAAAACCTAATCTTGTCAGATACAGTCATCGTCCATGTTTATGATCCAAATAAAAAACAGGGTACGGCCATTACTTTATAACATTTCATTTGTGTTTCTTTTCTTGCTTTATTTTTCATATTTCTGCTTATTGTGTCACACATGTGTTGAAACATGGATAACTTGTATTTACAGTCACTTCCATGTCTATGTGTGCGACGAGTACCTGAACATTTAAAACTTGTTACTTCTTCCAGAGGAGTGTCATTTAAAACAATTTTGTCCTTGTACTATGCTTCCCTTGAAATGTCTGTAATTCGAATACTGCTTTCTCCAGTTCACTCTCAGACTTAGAAGAATTTAATTAATCAGCGAAAACATCGTCTTAAGTATAAACTTAGGTGGTACATAAACTCCTACATAAAATTTACTAAAGATTAGAAACAAAGTGGAGTACAAACTACAGCCTTGTCTTACTCCTTGATTAAATTGAATTTCTCTACTTTATTTTCCATTTAAAATGTTTATATTAATTTTTAGTTCTTTATGTATATTTTGAAATACTTTAATTAGATGGTTAGGATAGCGTCTCGGAATCATTGCCAAACTTTCGAATTCAGACCATTACTAGACGGACTCAAGGAGGGACTAGTGTGGACTCTGGTATCGAGGCATACCTCCCAGACACTCAGGTGAAATGTTTCTATATTTTCTCCGCTTCCTCCACCCTCTAGGCCGGACCTTTGCCTATTGGCTAAAGGCTTTGTGTCGGACTGGAGTTCAAACCATATGAGAGGCCATCATCCAGGACAAGTATCAAACAAGGATGACAAAGCGATTCTGCCAATAGGAAAATAAAGAAAGGCACTAGAAGAAACCTGAAGCATCAGCAGGTTTCAGTGCACCTGACGACAGCTATATCAAGCCATTGTGTTAGGGTTTACTATGCTACATAATTTTGCTACATAATGAATACACCTATATAACTAATTTGTGCTAACCTTTAAGTAAGAATACTGCATTATAATGTCATATGTTATTCATACACATTTAGTACATATGAATGAAACAAAATATGAAACACTTGTGTGATGTAAAATAAGAAAGCATAGTTTATTTTAACGGAATGTATTAGCCACACTTTATCATCTGATTGTAAACTTTAACTTTAATCAGTTTGGAAATTACTTTTTTATTTAAATTTACATTATTTTACTTTAGTAGAAATTACTGATAATATGTGTTAAAACATAAAACAGAAACACCTTATGTAACCCCATTTCTGGTCTTCACACTCTTTTCTTTATATGTTTGTCTGTCTCTGTTACTCTCTCTCTGTTTCTCTCTCTCTCCCTCTTAACGTTCTCTGTCCACATTTAAGGCTCTGTTTTAAGGGAAAAGCTTTCCATAACTGTGCTGTGTATGTTTCTTGTCATCCGCTAATGGCCAATATGAGCCGCAAAGGATTGTAGGAACTAATAACCCTGCCGTATAGAAAGTGATGCAACTAGACAAATTCCTTAATCATTTTATTGCATTTATGGTTAAAACTTCACAAACTAAATAATCAAAATAGACAGTTCCTACTTGCTAAAATTCAGAAAACGTTTAACATAAACATTTATCTTCTAACAGTACCTACATCTTAGTCAGGAAAAGCGTAGTTAATACGTACACAGAAATGGAATTATTAAATATCAAGATCCAAGAACAACGTTGCGTATGTCTATTAGTCATTCTTAGTTTTTTATTTATAAATACTAAATAAATAATCATAATTATGTACAAGCATTCTATTTCTAATTATTCAGTTAATACAAATTTTAGAAGCTCGATGTGCTATCCACTGGTTAAGTCTTTCGACTCAATAAGCTTAGTAAAGTAATATCACTTTTTATAATCCGTTTTAGCTTAAAAATTAAACACACATATATTACACAAAACAGTACTTAAGATAGAATATGGCAAAATTATACAATCAATAAATTAATGTTTAATGTGTAATTGACTAAGTGATGTCACTCAAACTATCAATCAATCAAACCACCATAGTGATCAATCAGCCATTGTGCTAGTATCTGAACCATTGTCCTGATCTTACATGCCAGCTAAGAGACAGCTGCATAAACCAATGATGTATTATTTCATTTATGTTACGAAAAGTGCAGCCCGCATCAAAATTGAACTCATTCCCTTAGGAATATATTTGAGAAAATATTTATATTGCCTAGAACAATCAATAAGCATGACAATAATATCTTAAAATTGTTCACTATTCTTAATAAAATCAAGAAAGAAAACACCATACTTTAATATGAAGCTAAATAATTTTTATAATTATTTGACAGGTTACTGGTTCCAGTTTTTACTGTAAATTTAACACACTCCCTATATGAGATTTCAATCGTCTTGTTGGAGGCAGCTGACGGGCTAAATAAATTAAATAAGTTGTTCTTCAGCAAATACGTGTTTCAGCAGAAGCCTATATCTGTTTAAAGGGACTCGTTTACTCTTTATAATGCAATTAATAAAATGGAAGGTAACATAAGATCGTTTAGGTCGCACCACTTGAAGTTGACGCTTGAGATGCGAGAAACGCACAATTACACATCCTGGGTTCAAGAACGAACAGCACACTGCAGTTAATTGGGATGTGATTGACCTACTATTGCGGTAATAAATACGCTGTTGGTTATGTTATTTTCATCATTATCAATTAAAACGTTTTGTCTGGGATGTGGAACAGAAACCAAAGATTTCATTGTGAATAATATAAAGGCTGTATCAGACAATGTGAAGAATTAGAGTATTTGGGAGTAAAAATAGATAAAGAAGATAAACAGGAAAATGATATTAAGAGCAGATGCATTAAGTCTAGAGTAATAACATCAATGCTAAATAATATCCTGTAAAACAGACATATATATGCACAAGTAAGAACAATTATTTACAGATATAATACAATAGTGAAAACTAGCGTCATAAATGGAGCTGAAACATAGAAGTTTAACAAACATTTATAATTAAAACTTATGTCGATGGGAATAGATTTTCTAAAAAGGTCAGCGAGATGTTCAAGTTTAAAACAATAAGAAATAATGTTATAACAGAAAACAATAATAAGAAGTCGATGTTTGACTACGTAAGATATAAACAGGTGGGTTGATATGGATTAGAAGAATGGAAGGAGACAAGTAACCGAGAAATATTTTGGAATGAAGTCCACCTGGAAGAGGAAGAAGAGGAAGACCTCGAAACTCATGAATGTGGGAAATAAGAACTGGAATAACAGCAAGAGGACTGGAATAAAGGAATGGATGGATGGGAATGAGTGGAGAAAGAAGATGGAGAAAAATGTGTAGATATTGAAACTTTGTAAATGATCAATTGACAAAGTAAAAAGTAAGAAACTCAGTAAACAACCGAGCATTTTTTAACTTATTCCCTGCAGGAAATAAATATTGCAGTTAAATCACTTACTTGATTACTCTTACAAGTGAAATACAGCAAACAGAAACTTCAAATTTTCTGAACACCTAATATAAGACACTATTAAATCGGCAAGAAGCAAGGTGATAGCTGCCTGATTGGATTTCCATTTATCTGGAAATGATAAATTTACGATATCCTCACCCCGATTATACTTTCAGCTGCCTATTTTATATTAAAGGAAGGAACAACACAAGGCAAACCTGTCACCTACGAAAGTTATGGAATAGAGGTGTAAAGTTATTTCGTTTCTCCCTCACTCTCTTTGTTCCCCCATAAGGTGGAGCGAGATTTGCACTGTTTAACTGCTTGCACACGGATCCAGTTCTGCTGTAAGGTGACGAGAAAGTTCTCTTTGTAGCATTTATCCCCTGCCACTCTTTCTGCATATGGAACCATAGCTCATGGACCTGGCGATACCAGAAATGAAATGTAAAACGGGAACAAAAAACATTCCAGGCCCAAGTTTAGTGTATCTGTTTCTGTTGTGAGAAAGCCTGGAGGAACCTCAGCCTGGGAAAAGAGTCCTGAAAGCACTTGAATCGCTGACCTCCCATTCAACCATGGGTGTCTTAACGAGCTCAGCTACACATGAATACGAATAAACTCGTCCGGGGATACTGAAGGCCATTGCAAGAACTGCTATGTGATCCATAGGTGATATGAATAATATTAGATATTAATTGGTAGATACACTTTGAACAGGTTTATAAACTGTAGGATCTGTGTAATTTTAATGCAATTATTACACATCCACAAAATATATTTAATATTAAAACAAAGCAAAAGGCAATATTTTTGTCTGTTCATATCATCAAATCAATTTGTTTCTACGGCCCATCAGAGTATCGTACGGGAATATCATGACCAGACAAATGGAAAGTCTGCAAGAAAGCTAAACCAGTACTTAATAAGTAGTGTTTTCAAGGCTCCTTAATCTTAAGGAAGAAATAAATATGCAATGTAAATGATTTTGAAATACTTAAAAACCTCAGTTATTTTCATATATTTATCACATGATCCTTACTTTTTATTGTAAATAAAGGAGCGACTAGTATGTGGGTAAAATATCAAATTCTGATATTTTCACCCTCTGTTAGGCGCACCCGGGTACAACACTGTTACTCACGAGGGGCCTAGTAGAACCTGAAATATGGATGGTTTTACTAACATTATGGTAACATAAAGGTAATAAATTGCAATGTACAGGTATATAACTTGTAATTTAAAATGCGCTGCCGATAACAATAACAATAATAATAATAATAATAATAATAATAATAATAATAATAATAATAATAATAATAATAATAATAATAATAATAATAATAATAATAATAATAATAATAACAACAATAATAATAACAACAATAATAATAACAACAATAATAATAACAACAATAATAATAACAACAACAATAATAACAACAACAATAATAACAACAACAATAATAACAACAACAATAACAACAACAACAATAACAACAACAACAACAACAACAACAACAATAATAATAATAATAATAATAATAATAATAATAATAATAATAATAATAATAATAATAATAATAATAATAATAATAATAATAATAATAATAATAATAATAATAATAATAATAATAATAATAATAATAATATCTTCGACGAGTATATGATTTGTCAGAATAACATGTATTTTCTATGTAACAAGTTACTTTCATCCTCTTCTTTATGATCAGTTCCTGATTCTAATCATATTGCTTTCACCGTATCTTCAGAAATGTAATCATTCGATTCTTACAAGTTGAACACGTGTAAATCATGATGATGATCATCTTCAACAACAACAAGATGCACGTCTTCCAAATCCTTGGAATTTTGTAAATCATATATTTTACTCCTGTTGTGAGAAGTAGTAACATACTACTTGCAATGACAAAGTAATATTGCACAACTAACGAGGAAAAATATATAACAGTAAGTAATGAGAGTAGGTGCGCAGATCTGGTTCACCTCTGCGACACGTAACTGTCGATTAGCCATTCTTGGAGCTAAAGAAATAAACAAATAAGGCCGTGGCTCCAGCAAACAGTCATGTAAAGTGTAAGATTAGATGTCCTAGATGATTGCATAGGTGTGCTCAAATCTCGAGGGCCGACCAATCTGGTTGGGGAGTTTTCGAGGTTTCCCTTAGTTGCCAAGGTAAATAGCGGAGTAAATATTTAATACGACCAGTAGTGAATTCTGTGCCTACTATCGACAGATAATGCAAGCAAATGGACTGGGTCAGATCCCTTTGGATCCTGACTGGGTGGCACCCTAATGCCATCTGCCGTCACAAAGGCAGAGGTACAGGCCCGGCATTGCGCTCTCTGAGGAATCGTCAAGAAGCAAGGTTTTTGGCATGCGGACGAGACCTTAAACGCTAAAGGTAGATGTATCTACAGCTAGATCGCATGGCACTCTAATGTCATCTGCCATCATAAAGGGGGAGATACAGTTGCCCTGCACCGCGCCGTCTGTGAAATGACGAAGCAGAATGATATGTATAGGGACGAGATCTCGAAATCTAACTGTGCGCCACACTGTGTTTGACGAGTATCGCCTAACAGATATGTTGTGACATGACTAGGCAGTTAAAGCGACACTAAAGAAATAGAAAGAAAGAGAAAATATATGGTGGATGCATGCTCACCCAGAATATTTAATGAAAATAACTAAAATACTCTTTTTCGCTGCTATAACCTTTTGATCTATTTATTATAAACGTGAAACACTGCAAACCCCAATAGTATGTGAAATAAATTCACATTTTTATAGAACGATGATATTTTCTTAAAATCATCCAATTATGCGCATAACAATGTCAAATTTCAGCCAATAGCAACCTTCATCAAATCATCTCCTATGAATTTTAATTATCACCTCCTCTGTCTTCCTTATGTTCTGATCAGGTTACAGAATCTAGCTGCACCATCTTACAGATGCACAACAGCTTAGGTAATTTGACGCAACAGAACCGCTAGGTTTAAATGCAAAAAATGGCTGACTCTCGCTTCGGTGAAGCAACTAACACTGAAATAGATTAAATAATTCGAGGAAGGAAACCTCTGAACAGAGAATACAACAGGAATTATGCTTTTAATCAATTTGACAAATATTATAGTGAACGAAATTTTAAACTAACAGTAGATACTCTAACTGCTGACATTGTCAACATCTTACAGGATTGGAGCGTCAATATGAGAATTTTGTAGGCCATGTCAATGGACTCTAATGTAAGCCTGCTTCACATTTCTTTTAAGAGATTAGTAATTACAACACAGCATTTAAATAACATTTCATAATCTATATAATCCTTTAATTCGTGCAACTCGTGACTGTCAAATTCTCGAGATAAATTCACAGTCACTTGTGGCATTACTTATGAAGACATGTTTCCTTCGCTCTAATTTTATATTGTGCTTCGATATTTTGTATCTCTTTTTGCATGTTTGGACGTACGGGATATCTATAGCCTTTATAAGTGTTATATATTGCAAATAACAAAGTTAGGATCCTAACAAGCAATACTTGCAAGTGCGCAGCATCAGTCACAACGTATGAAGCTAAATAGGGGGAGTTTTCATCTTACGGGGAAAATGTTTATACGGTCTCTGTGATATTGCATTTAACAATATATACCTGCCTACTCCTCACTTCTCTATCATGAACTATAGCCCAATGGATAGATGCTTTTTCATTTTCACTCACATTAAACCACCATTTCTGTCCAACTAACGTAGCAAGTATTGGAAAACAGGGGAAGCATGATTAACAAGAGAACATGGCGGAAATGCGAACTTTGATGATTGTGCTCCTCTCTCACAGAACAGATGAAAGTCCATCGCTTTGTTGCACAGCATCACTGCAACGCGTTTTACTTTATCAGTGCACATTCACTACTCCGGTCGCTTTTATAGCTACCCTCAGCAATTCTGCTGATTTCTTTATGAACGATAAATTTCCTGTAGCTTGGAAAATCCCGTCTCTCTCTGTCTCTGAGATATTCCGATTCAAAACTCTGCCGTCTTAGGAACTCTTGTGATAAAAGGTAGAGAAAAAAGTATATATGTTGCACTCACATGACTTTCTCTATTCACTCTTGTACGAACTATTCCTACAAACGTTTATTCCTCTATCTACTCCATGTTAATCGAGATAAACATCTACAGAAATTATCTTATTGCTAATTTTCTTGTGGGTGCAAGGGGAATATGGGAAAACAGTGGGTTTTAATATATAGTTCAAATGTTTTGAAGCTTGTTGCTATGCAATGGCTTTGAAATACCCTCCTCTTTGCATTGTAAAGAGATAGAAAATGAACGACGCACTTCCATTCGAGCAACATATACATATTGGAAAACTTAGACAAATAGCAAGGAATATTTCCGAAATGATTCGCCCCACTAAGAAATGCACCAGACGTAAATTAGGTGTTTTAACGAGAACTACGTTTTTTGTGCAGTAAGATTTTGTCTACCTCTTACGGTTCAGCAGTGATGCAAAAATCATCAGGAGTAAACAGGACTACATGGGCTATAGACAGAAAATTCAAAACATACATTTCACTTTTCATACAATATATTAAACATATGGCATTTAAAGAAATCGTTAGACTCATTTTTGAGAGAATCAAATTTCTCGAAAAGTTTTCTATCTAAAGGGTAGTTTAGAGCAGAAGAATTTTCTTCAAAATCTTTACGTCGCATCCTTGAAAGATATTAAACTTAAGTACCAGCTTTGGTTTTTAACCACTTTTCGTTTGAGTTATGTCATACAGACACACACACGCGCACGCGCACAAACACACGCACGCACGCACACACACACCCACACACCCACACCCACACCCACCCCCCCCCCCCCACACACACAGGGACCTTTTCCTAAAAATGCAGTTTTTTTATTCAGGGTTCAAAGCATATTTGCGGTGAAATCTCAGCATAGGAATTTCTGGGTCGAATACAATACTTCCCCTACTTATTATAGGTAGTACAGAAAGTAAAATTTTACTCGTGTTAACGAAGTACAATGGATATGTCAAACAATTCATAAAATTATTCATGTTTGCGCAAATATTGAGCTATTAACAATATGGCAATCTCGTGCTTATTTGCCTTCAATATTTGGAATAACAGTTCAGTAGGTCGGAAACGAGGAGGAAAAAATTAAGAAGTAGTTAGAGTAAACTAAATGATACCTCTTTGAGCTTTGTAATGGCTTAACTTTAAGTAAAAGAAGAAGAGAACATTAAGTATCTTTCCCCAGATTATGCATTTGCATTCTGAAAAGCGTAATTCTACCTTTTTAAGACGTCTAACCTTAGAAGAAGCATTTCGATGGGTATTCTAGTATTTTAATGTACTCTGTGTTTGTCTAATTATTATGAATTCCTATTTTCAGAAGATTATTAACATGAAACAGGGTTTGCCATTTTATCTACTTCTTTTTGTTCAAAACCGAAGTAATAGGGATATTTTTTTTTAAGTAAAGGGTAGTTTGATTTTGTGAGAATTCATAAAATATTTCTGTCCTATTCTTTGTAGATGCTAGACTTAATTACGAGGATATGTTTTTTATGGTGACATAGGAAATAAATAATTTAGTGAATTACACTAGGATAGAGACTTAATTTCAATTAACGACTTCTACAATGAATTTATCAATGTGTAAGGTAACAAGGCATTTTAACAGGTTTGACCAGAGAAATAAGAGGCTGTCCCAGGAGTGTTCGATCTGACAAAGAAAGCACACTAATGTTGGGGGAAAGAAACGTACCTATTTATTTCTCCTTTCAACTCTAGGCACTTTTTCTAGCGATGCTCAATAGCTTGATACCATGTTAATAGTGAGAACCGGTGATTTCTGCAAAACAGCTATCAACTGCAGGTTGGAGCTCTTCATTATTGACAAATCGTTTACTACCAAGCCATTTCTTCAAGTTTGGAAACAGAAAATAAACAGAGGGGCTGAATCTGTCAAATAGGGTGCATAAGGAAACAGCTCAAACTTGAATTCATTGATTTTGGCCATGGCGATAGTGCGTGAACTGGTGCATTGTCTTGATAAAACAGAACTTTATTTTTCCCTAAATGCGATCGTTTTTTATTTCATCAGTCAAACGCTGCAACAAGTTTGCATAATACTCACCACTGATTGCTTTTCCTCTTTGGAAGTGCATTCCAAAAAACTGGCGTCATGACCTTGCCTGCAGATGGTACGTGTTCGCCTTCTTTGGAGCCGATTCTCCTCTTTCAATCCACTGTCTCGACTGTTCCTTTCTCTCAGGTGTGAAGTCAGATCCATGTTTCATCCATGGTTATGAGTCGACGCAAAAAGTCAGATTTGTTGTAACGCTGGTTTTGTTTCCATTGCGGCTCCCATCTTGCGCACAGCTTTCTCATGTACAGCACTTTTTGAAAAGCCTGCAACATCTGCTAGCTGGTGCAGTTTCAGTCGACGCCATCTAATCATATTTTATGGAGTTACTTTACAATTTCTGGAGTGGTCACCTGATGTGGTCGACTACTGCGCTGTTGGTCTCCACAGCTTGCACGGCCTCGCTTAAATTTACTGTTGTAAACGAAGGAGCAGAGTAGAATCTATCTCAAGCTTAAATATTAGTCGTACTAAGACCTTTCAAATAAAAGTGTTGTATCACATAACGGACCAGTTTTATCCATGTATACGATTTTACTGCGAGCATTCACTATTGATGGCTGCCGAACAAATACTAACAATGTAGCATCGTTAAACTTCAAACTTAAGCTTTCTAAGTTTGATAGTTTCTACCATAACCATATATTTGAAGCAACAACCATTATCTCTATGTATGCGTCGGTCTGAGGGGCTTAGTTGGTTAGACACTGGCCTGCTGATCCCAAGATAATGGGTTAAAATCCGGCCCAACCGATGGTTTTTAAGTGTACTTAAAAAGGACAGCTGCATGTGAGCAGATTTACTGGCATGTAAAGGAGCTCCTGCGGGACGAAATTCCGGCACACCTGCGACGCTGATGTGAACCTGACAATTGACAGCGTCGTTAAACAACAAAATAATATTTTAACCTACCTGTACGTCAGGTGGGGTACTTCTGAAACAGTCTTCGTATATCATTTATCGATGACACTACTTTCATTTTCTACTTTAGGGTCTATGACTTTTCGATTATGTCTTATATCGTTCTGATTAAGTATTTGCAGGAAAGGCCCGCTTATATATACTCGGATGTCTGAAGTGATGCAGTGGGGCCTATAGTGGCCTCGCCAGTAGTATGGGACGTATCATCTTACTTTGCCACCCTCTTCCTATAATGTGTCCCAACAGCCGGCATTTGTTTGTTCTGAAGGGGGAGGAATGTATACGTCAGCCTTAATCTGGACTTATCCCTCGTTGCTAATTACTTCATGCCTCGCAATCCCCTTTAGTCCTTTTTAACTTTCAGACATTGCGTGTCAACGTAATGATTGCTTACTTATCGAACTTTCTGACTCTACCAAAGGGTGAAAGGAAAAGTGAGAACAATGTGTCATTGCTCTCTCTCTCTTTCTCAGTTGCAAACATTATTTACCACGTTACTAATCAAAGGTGCAACTTTTCATAACGACAGTGTTAATCACCAGTCAAAGGGGCACCTGTTTTGAATGACATACCAATCATCAAAAAGTCCCCGTGTATCACTCAATACTTTGCCATCTGCACACATTCCCATGCACCCGAAAGCGAAACTATTGATTTGTATATGCTCAATTGAATAACAGCTAGTTTGAGTTTAGGAAAACAAAGTGTTGGTATGATCGAAAGTGATTAGGTTGAACTTGTTCTTTTGTTTTTGAAACTCTACTTTTTGAAGGCTATGGCATATAATTGTTCTCTGTATCAATGTGTCAAGGCCAACATAACAATAAGTCAATAATTTTGCAATTGAAGGCACAACTCTCGATTCTCGTATGTACAAAGGGCACCAAAGAAAATATCAGTGCACCTCACGTCTATCACACTATTTATCATTGTGCCAAGCCGTGGCCATTTCATTGGTTGATATACACCACTCCTGAACAAAGGGGTAGAAAAGAAATATATGTTTGCCCTCTCGATAGTATTGGCTAAAAGATTAGCGTTAGAATGAGTGCATTCAGTTTTTTGTACTGATCTTTTATCATGAAAGGTAGCCATACATAATCGGTTAGTGCAGGACACACCTTTGAAGGGGTTACAATCTATCGGGAAACCTCGATGAGTGCCACACGCTGCAATAGGTAAGGTGAAGAACACGACCCAAAATACCTCAGAAAATGATACAAACTCCGCCGAAGATTTTCCTAGGCTCTCCTTGTACAATTGAATAACAAACACATGATTAATTGTCTGACACCAGTGACAACATGTAGCGTAGAATTCTCAAACCATTTTATTGATGTTTTTAAACATAGATAAATGATCGAACACAAATAGTCATATTAAGCTCGAGTGTAAGTTCAATTTAGATGTCCGTTTAGATATTATGGAACTCGCTATTGCTTATTTAATCAAATATGCTAGCATCTTGATTGCTGAATTTATGCTCTCGTTGCATACAGTATCTATCAAAATTTTAAGGACACCTGCATATTTCACCGAAGCACACTCTATTCTTAAACTATTTTGTCCAGCAACCTTATGTTTCGTCGAAAGATTATCTTATTAGAACTATAATTATGTAAATTTCATTATTTTTAATGCATTGTGAACTTTTTCAGTGTTATAAATACCTATAAAATTCTCAGTTTTAAACCATTGTAGAGTTGTGGCCATGAAAATATATGGGATGTCAATTTTATTTTTCTCAGAAGGAAAAGGCACATACGTGAGGAATATCTATAAATATGAAATTTTTATTATATACTGTTTATCAACAATTGACAAACTGTTTATAATTTGAAAAAAAAATTGGAGAAGAAGAATTTAAATCAGCGCCATAATGAATGAGCCAGCGAAGCCGGAGTAGGTTCTGTTGATAATATAAAGTTCGTAGTGCAGAGCAAAGCACTAAATGGTCTTGGGTTGACTAGTTATACCAGGTGAGTCAGCTGTCGCTTATTTTTCTAGTTTTATGGAATCCAGATTTTATACTCTAAAACAAAAACAAAAACATCAGCCCCTATGCTAGCTTCTACCCAAGCAATTAACATCTACATGTTAAACGGAATGTTCATTTCTGAAGTTATTAGGTAGCTCAGTTGGAGCGAGCACACGATTCGTAAGTAATCCGTGTGCTGTAAAGGTGGTTCAAATACTCCGCTTGTACTAATTGTATTTACCGTGTAATATTCGCAAATGACTGATTGAATAAGTATTGTGTTTAAAGTTAGTTTAATAATTAATTATTTTATTTCCATTTTGTTGCATTGTAGCTGCTTATGAGGATATCTCTCCCGGTATAGATTCTGAGCTGCTTGTGCCTTGGCTCTTGCTTCACCTGGACCAAAAGGATATTAATGCACTGGTCTGTCGAATACATCATGAAGGCATGACACAACATATTGTGCAACAGTATGCGCATGGAGAACGAAGGGAGTTACCTTCCGTAATAACACACTATAACATTCCAGTCCAATGGGGCAGAAAGCATTATAGTTATTCTATTAAAAAATGCAGCAACCAAAAGCAAATTAAATTATCATGTCCCAAAACTCTAAAATCAGATTGCTGAGAACTCTGCTTCCATGTTTCGATGAACAGAAAAACCAAATTTACAACCCCGAGACGGGAACATGTGTCCCTAAGGTTAGCTCACAGGATGCAATTGTAATTCATTCAGCTATTTGGACGCTTGACTGAAAGCATCTTCTGAGTTCCACCGTAGAACCTGTGTGCCAGGCGCTATGGCATTACCACTTCGCGACTTTTGGTGCGCAATTTAGCCTTTTAAGACAGATTCAATCCCTTACTGGATATATCTCGTATTACTTCTTCAATGGTGAAAGCCATTATGCATATGCATGTCCCTGTCCCCATGTTGCTCAGAATTTTCCACATTCGTCTGTTTAAGAACGTCAAGCAATAAGTTTTAATAAGCGCAAAGCTGGACTAAAGTGCACATGGCGTTTGATGGGTGGCCTACTTTCCAAAAAACATAAGAATAGCGCAGTTTCAGACCTAGATCAAAGTGGTAGGACAAGGGTTACATCGCACCGGGAGGGTAGCGCAATTTGCAATTTAACCAAAGGGGATCGGAAGAGTTCTATTTCCAAACTACAGAGGAAACATTAAGAAAGAACTGGAAAAACTATGTCACCAATGCCTTTGCCTTTACTCCTATGTGACACTAAAAAGTACCTCTTCTGAACGAGAATTCTCGCCGAAATCGAAAGATGGCCATGCAGAAGTCCTGATATTAATCCTATTGGTAATCTGTGAATTACAATCAGTAGAGGAGTGGCTGCCCCAGACCGTAAAACCGACAAGAACTTCTAGAGGTATTCTCCCTATCTTGGGGTAACATTACTGTACAAGTGTGTAAGAATATTGTGAATAGCATGCCCAAAAGAAAACTCTGTTTGCAAGTCCAAGAGAAGCGATAAAGCACTCATATGACTTTCTCTACTCTTGTACTAACCATTCTTACAAACTCTTATTCCTATATCTTGTTCGTGTTAAACGAGATAAACTTTTGTAGAAATTACCTTATTGCTTATTTCCTTGTACGTGCAAGGAGAATATTAGAATACAGTAGGTTTTGAGTGATAGTCAAACCTTTTAAAGCTTTAAGATTCCGTTCTCTTTGCACGGATAACATATAAAAATATGAATAACGATGTTATACGTATTTGACAGAAGTATAAGTTCTCCAAAACTCACCCAATAACAAAGCTTATCTCGAAATGGTCCACTCCACCAAAAAAAAAAAAAAAAAAAAAAAAGGATTTGGACATAAATTGTGTATTTTAGCAAGATATACATTTTTATTTATGTACAGTAATATTTGGTATATCTCTTACGGTTTGCCAGTCATCCAAGTCATCCGGAGTAAATACGACTACAGGGGGCTATTGCCAGAAAATTCAAGATATACATTTCATTTGTCATAAAAATATCTCAAACATGGCATTTTAATCGTTAGAGCAATATTCAAGAAATCAGAATTTTCAAAAAATGTTCCAAGTAAAGAGTAGTTTAGAGTGAAGCAATTTTCTTCAAAATCTTCATGTCCCAACCTTGAAAGACATTAAACTTAAATACCAACTTGGTTTCCAACCGACTTTTCGTTTTTAAGTTATGCTGTCCACAGACTGACAGACACCCACACAGTGACCTTTTTCTAAAAATTTTCTAAAATGTTCTATATATCCGGTGATATCTACGTAGTAGAGAAAGTAACAAGTGCAATCTGAGTTTGGAGCAATAGGCAATAAGTATGTCATAATGTATAGTGTTTTGGGTTGTCAGAATAAAGGTTTTAAAAACCTTAATGGGTGTCCTTAAACTTTTGGTAGAACATGTAGTATCTATTAAACAGTTCATTGTAGTATCAACCCCCGTTGTAATTATAAGTTACTGGGTAATATTTATCTGGATTAACATTATTAAATATTCATAAAGCAACTGTGACAAATTGTGGGTAAAGAAAGTGCAACATTGAACACAATTTTTGTATAAACACACATACGTGTATAGTGCAGCTTTTTATTTTGGGTAACGTAGGTAACTATTTGGACACAACTTTTTACTCACAGAATGTTGCTAGACACGAAGAAAGCAGCTTAGCGCAGTGTATAACAAGAAGGCGTTATTTGTTTATAGATTTTCTTATTTGAAATGTCCCTTGGTGACGGCTGCTTATGGAAACAAGCTGCTGCTGCACTGTGGAAGTGCGTGTTGTGCATGCCTATTACAAGCTTTAGACTTCTCCGAACATCATCAACTAAGTTTCCGTTTCTTTTATCTGCCTTAAGCTTGTGTTTGCAATTCCTTCTTCCAACGCAAGTGGCACTTTTTTCTCGGTTCGCCAGTTTCGTGCTCCAGCTTCCAGACATGAGGCATAAAGCTTAAGGTGTGCGAGCGAGACGGCGAACGAGGGAGAAAAAGCGCACGTCTTTGCGCTATACGGAACCAGACATGGTCTCAAATGGGGGGAATTGATTTTTTTTAGATATATAGTTTTCCCATAAGACCACCCCTGTTCTGTACTTGTTTCCGGAGTTTTTCTTTTTATTTCTTCCCTTCAATCTATAAACCTTAGAGAGAAGAGGTGGTACCAGAACCGGAGGCCGCAAACGGAGATGCAGAACTATAGAGAAGAAAGGAAGTGAGCAAAAAGCAGAGAGGCGAGGGGGAAGGTAATAGGACATAAGGATTGGAAACTGGAGGTGACTGGAATGAAATAACAGAAAGAAAGAGGGAGGGAAGTGGCGGTACACAGAAACTGCCTTCTACAGCTGTTGTTACAACAAGAAATGAGGTAGTGGCGGATTGAGTGCAAGCTGAAAGAAACAGTTTTGTGGGTTTTGTAAGCTTAAGTGCTGACAAGGAAAATATGGTGCTCATTAGTGTAAAATGTTTCCTCTATGTTCTAATACAAACACGAGACAACTGGTTTCCTTTATGGTCAAGGCTTCCTTATTGCCTTGCGAACCCTGCGAACATTTCAAAAAGCTACACACAGAAATAAAGCTCATCGTTAAAGAACTGTCCAAACCAGGCACCATTCTAAGCGCACTGTGTATCAGTTATTTTACTTTATATTCTAATAGAGAATTACATCAATAAAAGTGTATATATTTAGAAGGATGGATCTAAGAGACATGCTTACTGTGACTCTTGCATTTATAATCTGTCTTGGTTCACTCACTCTTAAAAGAAAGTTAGAATCTATGAAAAGTTCAACCGAGTAATAACAAATCATTATAATGTTATTGAATAAACCCTCATTCAGGTTGTCTATCATTCTTCTTCTTGGACCACCGATATCACATTCACAATTCTGCAACTGTTTCCGCAATGCTATTTTTATTTTATATACTTTCTAACGTACACACAACCTAGGCCAGCAGGTCAAGCATTGACGCGTGAACAAGTGAAAGCAAACTCGATAGTCCAGTGTTACCAAGACGATGCATCTAGATTCTCTCGTAGAAGTATTTTATTTATTTTCAAGTCTTCTTGTAGTTAGTACCATATATTTCTCAATAACAATGCAAAGTTATGGCCTTCATTTCTGTTTCGATTTTCTAAATTCGATATATCGAGATAATTCTAGAATCCATTCTTTTACAATTTAAGGGAATAATTTGTACATTAAATGTAGATGAGCGACAAAAACTGTTCAGGATCACGTAATAGGATTATAATACGCATTAAGTTAATGCACCTGTAAAATATGGAAAGTGAAGACAACTTGTTGGAACGTACGACAATTGTTACGCAGAATAACAGTAATGCCTTTTATCATGTTTCAAAATTGTGGCTTGCGTGATTTTTAAAATATTCATTTTTATTCTACAACTTCATTGTTTTAAAAAAAGGCTACACATGAGTGTATTCACATAAAAATTCGGATGTTTCAGTAAACAGCTTTTCAGAGAGATTACATCAATTTTTTATATTAGCACCGAATTATTTTACAAAATTTTATTGCAAGTTTTATCCGACAATGTTTTAAATTATTCAAGAGTAATTAATAATTTATTCCTCAAAATTGGAGGATGGTATTATACCTAATCATACTTTCACTCCATTTATTATACCTAGGACGTTTTGAGTATGGCGGAAATGGTGAAAACAATTTTGAATGAAAATAGTCCTTCAATTTGTGCGTACTTTTTGTTAAAAAAGAGCGTTCTATTTATAGTTACTTTGTAGTTCAGTTGTACTAAGTGGAATACAAGCAACTTTTTTTCTTGAAGTTTATTTTTCATACAATTTTAGCTTACTTTTACTTTTTTAAATTCGTCGGAATCTTGGGGTCAGTATTTTATATGCATTGTTACCTAAAAAGAGAAATTAGTAAAATTCGTGTTTATAAGTGCTTGAGCATTGTAGCAATACGAGAATCAGTCAGTTACGTTTCATTACTAAAAACCAGACATTCAATAAATGAAAAAAATAAAAGCGCTATTAGTATCTCGTATACGAAGATGTATTTTAATAACGCTATTATTACATACGTTTAATACCGCATGAGGAGAAGTACATTATATATAAATAATCAAATAGAATTATACTGGGAAATTCTCTAAAGGAGAACAGTAAAATTGCGTTAAGAAATTTACTCTCCACATTTTGGAAGCGTCTAGGTTCAATTACAATAAGGGACTGTAATTAATATATACTTCCCACTAATAAGGCGAATGCATGTGAACTCAATATTTGAAATATTTTGAGATATTATTCATTTAATTATGAGACCATAATTAAGTGAATAATATACCACAAAGACAGTTCCGTTCAATTTTGCTAATACTAAATGCAAACATTTTGAACGTTTAAGATAATTTCATCAAACATTTCTACTTTAACCCACTACATCTAAAACATTAATGTGACCGAATACAATATTTCCCGGAGCACCAACATTATATTCAAATACAATCCGCAGCAGTTACAACAAACTCAAACTCAATCCAAGACTTCTATTTAAAATCGGATGTGTTTCACTCAAATTAGTTTTTCTACTCACTCTAGTATAAACTATCCTTACAGACGTCAATTTTTCTATCTACTTCTTTTAATTTGGGATAGACATTTGTAGAGATCCTTTTATTACATATTTCCTTGTAGGTACAATGGGAGTAGTAGAATGCGGTAGACTTCACAGATAGTAAAATGTTTTCCGAGATGGTCGCTATGTAAGCGCTTTGAAATTCCATTCAATTTGTATGGCAAAGTACGAGAGAGAGAGAGAGAGGAGAGAGAGAGAGTGAGAAAGAGAGAGAGAGAGAGAGAGAGAGAGAGAGAGAGAGAAAGAGAGAGAGCACATAAACGACCTCCAATATCTGAATATGTATTTTAAAATACAAATCAACAGCAACGAATATCTCGGGAATAGTTTAACTGCACAAAAAAGACCGATTTGACATATTTTGTCCGTTTAGCGTTATGTACATTTCTATGTAATACGATTTTATTTCCTGCCATTTAGCGCAAATGTAAAGGTCTTTCAGAATTAAGTTGACTTCAGAGTCTATTCCTAGAAACTACAGGATATGTCTTGTAACAGAACCTGTGGTACCGCAAACAAAATCGTTAGGCCCATTTTCAAGAAAATAAGTATTTTAGGAACAACTTCCATGCAAAAGGTAGTTTGGGTTGGAGGGGGTTCCTTGAATTTCCTCATGTCACTTGTTTGTAGACGCTCAGCTTAAATACCTTGTTTGGTATGCAACCGACTATTCATTTTTGAGTTATGTTGCTCACAGATAGACATGCGCGCACACACGCGCACACACGCATGCGCATACACGCACACGCACACTCAGCACACGCACGCCCAACACACACACCCAACGTACAAACAACACACAGCACACACAATACACACAAAATACACACATCTTTTCCTCAATTTGGTGGAGGATTTAGAGAGCCTCAAAACGAGAACCTGGTGAAATGCCGGTGTAAAATTTTTGGATGGAATACAATGTTTCCCCTAATTATTGTAGTTGCTTAGTTCAAAAAATAATAATAATACCGCCATTCTCTTTCTAGAATGACAACTATTTGGTTGCGTCTCTTTCTGGTATGTTCCGGAACTATATTACCTTACAAGGCTGGTTTAAACACAGAATAAGGCGGTGCCGTGGCCGAGCGGTTAGCGAACTCGCCTACCACCTAGGCGGCCCGGGTTCGATCCCAGGGACCCGTATGTGGTATTCGTGGTGGACGAAGCGGCGTCAGGGCGGGTTTTCTCCGAGTGCTCCGGTTTCCCCCGCCATCTCATTCCACCGATGCTCCATCTTCATTCCATGTATCATCAGTGTCACCGCCTGCGGTACCGTAGTAGTAAAAACGGGCGTTAAACACTACAACACAGAATAAATAATAATAATAATAATAATAATAATAATAATAATAATATTAATAATAATAATAATAATAATAATAATAATAATAATAATAATAATAATAATAATAATAATAATGATAATAATGATAATAATGATAATAATGATAATAATGATAATAATGATAATAATGATAATAATGATAATAATAATAATAATAATAATAATAATAATAATAATAATAATAATAATAATAATAATAATAATAATAATGATAATGATGATAGTGATAGTGATGGTGATAGTGATAATCATGATAATAATGATAATAATAATAATAATAATAATAATAATAATAATAATAATAATAATAATAATAATAATAATAATAATAATAATAATAATAATAATAATAATAATAATAATAATAATAATAATAATAATAATAATAATAATAATAATAATAAAACAATAATAGCAATAACAACTATAATCATAATAATAACTATATATATATAAATCCTCCACCTACTTAATGTTACATTCTCTCTCTAGCAGGGGACGACAAATCTGTACCGGCGATGATATGACGTAACACCACACTAAGGGACAAAGCAAGGCTCCGTTCTGCTTCACCCTGTCTCCTCCAAACATGAGGGTTCAAAGGTACACAAGCAGCGTGTAAACCGCATCGATACGATATGAAAACGCAAAGGAACCTTCTTACATATCTATGTAGGTGTGTTAGTACAGTTAAAAAAAATAGTTCCAACACAAATGGCCTTATAATCTCAAAGCAATGAACCATGATTTTCAACTTTTGCTAATCCTTTCACGTGGAGACCTTCATAAGTAAGCTCACAACTACAAATTGAGGTTGTGAATCTACAAACAGTTTTGAAATCACAATTACAAAATAAGGCTGGTTTAGATATACGAAAGGTAACTGGATATGGCAACATTTCCTTCTTCAGTAATGTACTGCGCTATGTTTAACACAACATATATACTGGGTGTCTCCCCCCCCAAAAAAAAAAAAAAAAAAACAGAAAGAAACATACACAACGGGATACAAAAATAATCGGTTTTCAAATAGGAACCCCTATCCGGAAATTCACGGTTTCGACGTTAGAGGGCGTCGAAAACGAAGGACTGTGACAATTTAACATTCGTTTTGGTATCTTAATACGGAAGGTATGCAACGCTTTAGCCATCTGTGTACTTGGATGAACGTACTGAGCATAATAATGTTTATGCACATGCGCAAAACTTTTCCATAGGATCCTTGATGCGCATCTTACTGAGTTACGTGCGAAATTTCCACTGCAGTAAGTTTTAACAGCAGTGCAACACAAACCAGTACACAGCTGAGGGAATAGCCTACTTGAACTCCATCATACCTTGATGTAAATGTGCGGAATCACTTCAACGCCGCATATCCAAATTGATGGATTGGTAGAGGTGGACCAGTTCCATGGCCAGCACGGTCGTCAGATCTGACACCTCATAACTATTTTCTGTGGAGTTGTATGAGGAGAATATTTTATGGCACTCCTGTGACATCAGTGTAAGACCTTGTGGCTCGAGTCACGTTTGTAATACAGACACCTCGATTGCGTTTATT
This sequence comes from Tenodera sinensis, assembly GCA_030765045.1. Taxonomy (NCBI): domain Eukaryota; kingdom Metazoa; phylum Arthropoda; class Insecta; order Mantodea; family Mantidae; genus Tenodera; species Tenodera sinensis. Next base: position 42,637,464 of record CM060966.1, on the reverse strand, counting down.
GATAAAATTTGAACGTACACCCATCTCACATTTTGTTGTGCTACAGCGTCTAAATCATGCATTTCAGGACATGTGTTCTATTTGAAAACCGATCACTTTGCCGTTCCGCACAACACACTAAGCGTTTTAGGACACCGTTCATTTATATAATGAAATTTACAAAATGTAAAAGCAGATCGCGATTGATATATAAAACGCTACATGCTGTGTTGACGTGTGTATGTACTTGTGAATTAACGATAAATATATACGAAATTGCAAAAGCTCAAGCTGAAGTGAAGAATAAAATGCAAAATTAATACTAAAGCCTTCTTAGTCTGTATATATGTATTAAACATATGCATACAAAGTCAAACGTACGTTAGAAAAGTTCTTACTCCATCATTGTGGCTTCCAAAACTCCTTGTTTGAACCGTGCATTAGTTATGTCCATGACGGGTTGCGTTCAGTGACGTCATCGTTCCATAATCACGATGACCAGTTTCTCGGCTCCTGCTCTTTGGTATTGCAAATATATATTTTACTGCTCAAACTAAAATACATGTGCGGTATTTTATTTGTTACTTTGTTTCCTTCCCTCCCTCCTTCCTTTCCTCCCTCCCTCCGATCCCTCACATCCCCCCCTTCCCTCCCTCTCTCATCCCCTCCTTCCTTCATTTCTTCCTTCATTTATTCATTTATTTATTCATTCATTCATTCATTTATTCGTTCATTCATTTATTTATTCACCATGAAACGTATGCTAACTTATTGTATTTATTTCTGTCGAGATTCTGCTTCCAATAACGGTATGAGTATTGAACTAAGCTATTTATAAGTGAGAAAGAACAGGAACATATTTTGAGTGCACACACACACACACACACACACACACACACACACACACACACACACACACACACACACACACACACACAAACACATACACATACAGTGACTTTACTGAACTAGATTAGTTCAATATGTGAGGATCTATTAACTCTAATTAAGCAATTTATAAGAAGGGTAAATAAACTGAAATGTAGAAAAGTATACAAATGGTACACCACATGGTGAGAAAGTAGAAACTAGTTTTTGAAGAAATTAGTGAATGCGCACGTGGACCAGCTAGTCCTATACCTGATTGTAGTCTAGTGAGGATGTGTTATTGTAATGATATATTGAATCTTATGATAGTATACTGCCTGTATGTGGGACCTTAAAATATAATATTGTAGGAAATAGTATCCTCTTGCGTATTATACATTACTCTGATTTCTGCATACACAAATAGCTACATACGGACATCTTAGATTCAAAATATGTATTTGTAATGCAATGTCGTTTTAATGGATGCAGAATACAAAAAATACTACAATTCATAGCCCCTTCCTTGACAAAGTTCCCTACTTTACAATTCGTGCTAGTTATGATTATGGTCCCTCGAAGTAAGTATAGTTCGAATAGCGTGGAAGCCAAAGGGTTTGTCTAACCAGAATTACTTACCGACTTGTTTAAATGAAACACCAATACTTAAAACAAATGTAACAACTATTGTGATTGGTATCTAGAGCATCTTTCTGTTTTCCAAGGATTTCCGTCTAAAATTCCTCGTTGGGATCGAGAAAGTTTCCTTTACACAGAAATGTTTCATGGTAAATCCAAGGTCTGGTGTTTCTATGAGTATACCTGTACACCTGTCATCGGCAATTTAATAACTAATTCGTATTTAATCAAAACTAAGGATTGCTGCTAAGCACATGTGACAAGTCATATATATATATATATATGGTTACATAACTACCAATCACGTGGCAATGTAAATTGTTACCCCTGCAAGCCGGGTCCACTATACCGACAACAGGACAAAACACAAGCAAATAACCTAAAAATAACCCAATTGGCGTTGGGAGGTTGACGTATAGTTGCTACGTATAGAAAGCTGGGAAAGTATTGTATTCGACCCAAAAATTCAATGTCGAGATTTCACCGGAAATATATGTTTTGAAGCTTCCTAAATACCAGAAAAACTAACGTCCGCCTATGTGTCTGTGAACAGCATAATTTCAAAAACGGAAAGTCGGTTGAAAACCAAAGTTGGTATGTAGGTTCAATATCTTTCAAAGATGCGACACTAAGACTTTGAAGAGAATCCCTAGGTGGGGCTACAGAGATATAAATTCAGCAGGAAGAGTCATAGAAGACCTATTAAACTCATCAACAATGGAATTAATATTTAATCCAAATGATCCACCCACTTACCTTCATTATAATGGTTCAGGTACAAATCCTGATCTTCTGATGGTGTCATCTGACATAATTGACAATACAAAAAGAGAAATAATAGAAGACCCAGGTTCAGGCCACAGAATCACCATAAACTCCATAAGAGGTCTAATAAATAAAAGTAACAAACCAAAAATTAAAACTTCTTGGAATTTTAAAAAAGCAGATTGGTCCAGTTTCCAAAATGAGATAGAAGGGAAGTGTAATATACTGTTAGAATCAGAGTTCAAGTCAACAGATGAAATGAATAAAAAAATTTGTGAAATATTATTGATAGCAGCCAAAACACATCCCCAAAGGAAAGTTAAAGAAATATAGCTACTTTTGGTCTCCATCTTTATCTAAGTTAAAACACGAAAGAAATATAGCAAGAGTCAAAGCCGAAGGAACCAAGTGTCCAGAAGATGTACAAAACTGGAGAAGAAAAGCAGCCATTTTTAAGAAAGAATTAATTACAGCAAAGAGGGCCAGTTTCACAAATTTTGTAGAACATATGGACTATAGGAAAGATGCAAATAAAATATACAAATTCCTTAATAAAACAAAATTATCAAAAATACAACTGAACCATTAAAACATAATAACAAAAGCTTAACTACAGATAGGGAAATAGCAGAATCCCTTAACAAGTTTTATGCTCAGTCACAAAGAGTACCCCAAGCTTATAAAAAACAAGATAAGGCTATCCAAAAAACTATCAGAGAAACTAATAAGCCAAAAGGTATACGAAATGATATTTTTATTCAGGATTTTAACGAAACAGAACTGGATTTAGCAATGGAACAATTACAGAACAAAAAATCTCCAGGACCTGACAAGATCCACCCAGAGTTTATTAAACACCTTGGCAGGAAAGGAAAATAAATCCTACTTAAACTGTATAACACGTGTTGGGGAATGACTGTACCTTCCGACTGGAAAAAAGCCATTATCATCCCGATTTTAAAGAAAAACAAACCTTCAAACAATATTAATAGTTTCAGACCAATATCTTTGACCAGTATTATTGCAAAAGTGATGGAAAGAATGGTGGCATCTAGACTTAACTGGTTCCTAGAATATTACAACTTAATTAATAGTTCACAGACCGGCTTCAGACAGAATCATAGTACAAGTGAAAATGTACTCCTACTAAGCCAAGACATCAAGGAAGCTTTCAATAGAAAGGAGGATACCTTAGCAGTATTCATTGATTTTAAATCAGCATATGACTCAGTCTAGAGAAACAAATTAATTGAGAAGTTGCAATCAATAGGTGTGAAAAGTAACATGCTTAAATGAATAACTCAGTTTATTTCACAAAGATTTTGTGCCACAAAATATAATACATACATTTCCAAATATAAACAAACACACCGAGGACTTCCACAAGGTGCTGTTCTGAGCACAACTCTCTTTAACATATATATAAATGACCTTCCATCAATAATAAAAACTTCAGAAACCAAAATTGCTTTATTTGCTGACGATGTAGTCATTTGGACTTCAGGCTCTCCAAAAAAAACCTGAATTAATTAAAGACAGAATAGAAACAGCCCTAAACAAAGTACATGAATGGAGCTCCAAAAACCTCATGACTATCAATGTGGAAAAAACAAATTATGAATGATTTACACTAAAATACAAACCAGTTAATATTAACATAAATTATAATGGTAAACCACTCAAAGCAGTTGATGATGCCAAATACTTAGGCATCACTTTCGACAGAAAGCTAACTTGGAAAAAACATATAACAAACATCTCAGAAAAGGTTGAAAAGAAACTGCAAATCCTGAAAAGTTTAGCTGGTGCTAAATGGGGCTGCTCAAGGAGAGTCCTTAACACAACATACAAAATGTATGTTAAACCAAACCTCTTGTACTGTTCTGAAGCTTTAATAACAGCAGCAAATGCTAACATCAATAAACTTGAACAAATACGAAATCAGGCTCTTCGCCTAATCACTGGAGCAGTTAAATCCACACCTATTGATGCCATGCTTGCCTTAACACGGACCCCATCAATAACAACAAAAATAGAAGAACAAGCATTGCTCCAACACGAGAAAATGTTACGACTGCCAAACTCTAAATGGACAGAAGAGAACCTCCCCCTTCAATCCTTAAAACTCATAGTAGTTTCCTAGAAAAGGTAACACAGATTAAATCCAAATTGAACATTCCTAACACCAGAAAATCAACTTATAAGAGAAAATCCATTGGAATTATTGCAACCTACCTTCAGTTTGGAATGAATAGCGGAAATAAGTAAATCAGACACACCAAAAGAAATACAAAACTTCTAGCTCTGGAAACAATCAATACTTGGTATCCCACAGAAGAATGGCTGCACATATATACTGATGGATCCTCGAAGGAAAACCTCACTGGAGCTGGAGTTACATGTTCACATTTTTCCTTTTATCATTCTGTTGGCAGAGACACAACAAATTATGATGGAGAAATAGAGGCTATATACATTGCTCTCCGACAATTGTTAAATCTTCCCTTAAATAAATTTAACAAGGCAGCAATTCTTTCGGATTCTAAAGCTGCAATTCAGGGAATATGTTCAAATACTACAAAGAAGTCAACAAAAATTAGAGAATGCTACAAAATGTTAACACAACTCCAAAAAGTTAATAAGACTGTTCATCTCCAATGGATTCCAGCACACTGTGGAGTCATGGGGAACGAAGCTGCAGACTCACTTGCAAAGAAAGGCACAACAATAAAACAAAAGTCTAAATTCAATTTCTCATATTCCTCAATAAAACGCTTGATCATTAAAAAATTTTCTCATTCATACCTACAAGAAATAGAAACAAATGCCAAAGATAAAAAATGGATTACACTACTTTCCAACCCAGATATAATCCCCCAGAGACCAAGGAAAACAGCGGTTGCAGCCTTCCGACTATTGACAAATCACAACTGCTTAGCAAGTCATCTCTACAGAATAGGTATCTCAGCCTCACCAATATGTGTCCTGTGTAACGATCCAGCAGAAATGAACGAAGACCACTTGAAGACCTGTGAAGCAGTAAGATCAGAAGAAACTAAAATTCAAAGGTATTGGAAAGCACAAATGCTAATGGCTTCATTGCCAGATGCAAGGCACTAGAAAACAACAACAACAACTTTGAAGAAAATTCTTCCATCCTAAACCAGCCTTTACGTAGAAATTGTGATTTTCTCAAAAATGACTATAACAAATTTTATTAAAACGTCATATGTTTAAGATACTTTTATGGCAAATTAAATGTACATTTTGAATTTTCTGGCTAGACCCCTTTCATTCGTGTTTACTCTTGATGACTTTTTCATAACTGGTGAACCGTAAGAGATATAACAAATCTTGCTATAAAATGTAGTTCGCGTTAAAACACACAGTTTGTGTCAAATTATATTTTTTGTGAAGTGAACCCTTTCTGAGATATACTAATATTTCTGCTAATATTGAAGCGTAGAGATGACTTTTCTGTACTTTAAAAGTTCTGGTTTCGTTACATGCCATAGATAAAATATCTCGTTGACCAGCAAATTTAACCACCACGACCTATCCACCGTAAGGGATATACATTGTTCAGACATTGTCCAGCTGCTCTAAAATAATGACATTGTGCACCACCGTACTGAGACCTTGAAACGTCAACTAGATATCAGCCACCACTACAAAGATAGTAAAAAATTAAAAACGGTACATTCTATTAACTTTTCAATAACAGCCTTGGATGTTTAATAATTGGGCCTGGCAATTCTTAACAATTGGCTTCAAGTTAGCTACATCATAAAAAAGAATATATTTTGTTGTTTAACGACGCTGTGACTTCCAGGATCACATCAGCGTCGCTGGTGTGCCGGAATTTCGTCCCGCAGGAGTTCTTTTACATGCCAGTAAATCTACTGACATGAAGCTGTCGTTTTTAAGCACACTCCTGGACCGCGTTTGCACCCGCGACCTTGGGATCAGTAGGCCAGCGTCTAACCAACTGAGCCACCCAGACCGACAGCTACATCATCAATAATTGTAAAGGACACAACTGCAATCACGAGTCTCTTATGTCAGGCAAAACTCGGTCTCGAGATTGATCTGTACTCGACTATAGGCGTACAAGGGTGAAGTGGTTTATTATCTACGAGGTCACAGGAAGTATTAGTATCAAGTATTCCTCAACTTAATTTCATTTTCTCCTGAGTTTGGTGTTTCTAAACTCCTATGCAAGATACTTTTGTATATTTAAAGATTAAACACAATAGTTGCAATGGAAGTTTCATAAATTTGACTTCTCCAAATTGAAATATACAGTTATAGACTCTCCAGACTACAGTATACAGCTTAACGTTATGTGTGAAAAATTAATTCTCTGCATACATTATTATTGCTTAGTGAATAGCAAACGATGCTGGGCGATAAAGCTTATGGCCGGACTAGTTGAACTTTTGGATGTAGCCAAATTTTGTGGTACTGATCCAGAGTTTGGATCAATCCAGCCCTCGCAAGTAACTTTTAAAAACGGGAGCCGTCAGTTTGGAAAACATTGTGGCAATTTCCATTCAAACTAAACAGACCGCTCCGCTGTTTCTCCTCTTTGCCCGGATACATAAATTGCTGAGGAACACCTTGGACTGCTTCACCTCTGTTATTTATTCAAAAGAACCCTGTTATAAGCATGAAGACTTGAGCGCCTAGTGATCTATAAATTCTGCATGAAGATACATTGGCCTATGGATTGCATTTATCTAACAGGTAAGTCGAATGCCCTTTCCTATTTATCTCATGTTTTCTCCAACCGTTAGGACTATCGCCAATTGCTGTTATTGATTAATGTTGTATGATCCCTTTAAGCCATTGGAGACTTCTTCGAATTCACGCAATGCAAATTCTATTGTCGCGTTCTAATTGATCACTGAATTGTGTTATTTTGAGTATTTATTGATCTTCTTCAAAATCTTCCTATTTTGCATTTTACAGAATCTTCAGTGCTTATTTACTTTGTTACAAATGCAATTTATATATTGAAAATAATTCTGAGATCTGACGTAAATTCTTGTCATTTGGTGCCTATTACATTTCACTAATTGTTTGTGAACATCTGTTCTAAACAGCCAGTTAAAAGTCCATCCGATTTAAATTTAAATTGTGTTCTGGATATTTATTAGTTAAATAAATTGAGTTATCCAAATCTAGTGCTTTTTCTTGTACATTATCATTGTACGCCCACAGAATTATGTATTCTGCAAATAATAGAAAATATGACTCTTCATTAACCTAATTTTAAATCCCTCCTGGCATATCTTAAAATGTTTCCTATGCTTCACAACATTTATTGTTGTATTTGAATTGGAGGTTTCTTCGGAGAAAAAAGAATGTTTTAAAATTTTGTTAAGCTAAAATTAGAAAGGAAGACAGTCTCTTTTGTTGGTTTGTAATTCTTTAGACAGCTTCACCTTTCTATTAAAGTAAAAATCTGATGTGTTGCACTCACATGACTTTCTCTACTCTCGTACTAACCATTCTTACAAACTCTTATTCCTATATCTTCTTCGTGTTGGCCCAAATGAGCCCGTTATCGACGGGCCGTTAAGCCCTACACATTCACTCACTCACCTTCGTGTTAGTTGAAATAAACATTTGTACAAATTATCTTATTGCTTATTTCCTTGTAGGTGCAAGGGGATTATTAGAATACAGTAGGCTTTGTGCGATAGTCAGATCTTTTAAAGCTTTGAGATTCCGTTCTCTTTGCACATTTAACATATAAAAAAATGAACAACGATGTTCCATTTCACGGAAGTTTTAAGTTTTCAGAAACTTACACACATAACAAGGAATATCTCCGAAATGGTTCACCCTGCAAGAAAATTTATTGAGACATAAATTGTGTATTTTAGCAAGATCTACATTTTGTACACAGTATGATTTGGTTTATCTCTAACGGTTTGCCAGCTTTGCAAAAATCTTCCAGAGTAAATATGACTACAGGGGCTATAGCCAGAAAGTTCAAGATATACACTTAATTTTTCATCAAAATATCTCAAACATATGACATTTTAATCAAAATCGTTAGAGCCATTTTCAAGAAAATAAAAATTTTCGAAAATCTTCCATGTAAAGGGTAGTGTAGGGTGGGGCTACTTTCTTCCAAATCTTCGTATCGCATCCTTGAATGACACTAAACTGAAATACCAACTTTGGTTTTTAACCGACTTTTCGTTTTTGAGTTATGCTGTCCACAGACACACACACACACACACACACACACACACACACACACACACACACACACACACATACACACACACACACACGGACATTTTTCTAAACATGTTTCTTTGGATTCAGGAGTCCTCAAAACATATACATTTCCGGTGAAATCTCGACATCGAATTTTTGGGTGGAATACAATACTTCCCTACTTACCAGAAGAGAAAGAAAAAAGGTCTGGTTCTTTGGTTTGTATACCACTGTCTGATTCTAATCTGGCACATCTATGTGGTACACAACACATTGAAATATAATTTGTTGGAAATGTTGCACGGGTAATACTCAATTTTCATTCCATGGGTGATTCATTCCCGCTGCAATTCCTATTACGTATTTATAACAACTTCCTATGACCAGATGCAAAGTCGGATGCATGGGAATGTGCCTATGCTTTTGGTTTTCTATCGTGTAGTGCTTTTCTTTAATTAGTTAGTAGAAACTGCTTATCTTCTGTGTTCCACAGAAGCCCAGGAGGAGTCAATCTCTTATTGTTCTAAATTCAAATCCGGAATGCAAATGTTAAGCCTAGACAAATGGGAAAGAGGAGTAGGCACAGAAACATCTCAGTCGCTAGAAGGCGCGACGATCTGCAGTAGCTACTGAATGAGTGCATTTCGTATTTATTTTAGACTTTATACTACGAAAAAGACCAGTTTCAGGCTTAAAAGCAAATAAAGTAGGACAAACATTAATTACATTGCCAGAACTAGGCAGGGTGTGGTGTTGGACGTGGCAGAGGCAATTTAGTATTTTCTTTCCAACATAAAACACTGCGTCTTATATCTGAACAATTCCATACTCTTGACTCAATCTACACGTCGGAAATCCTGTTCATTTACTCAGATTAATTTAGACGCTGTTTTGGGTTACTGCTTACTTACTGCACAAGACAATTCACCATTTGCTTTGTAAGTCCTTTAGCAATTTATTTCTGTTTAAAAGAAGCCTTGAATTTTAATTACTTTCGAAATTTAATGCGACAGTAACAAAAGTCCAGTCCAATTAATTATTATTATTATTATTATTATTATTATTATTATTATTATTATTATTATTATTATTATTATTATTATTATTATTATTATTATTATTATTATTATTATTATTATTATTATTATTATTATTATTATTATTATTATTATTATTATTTTTTTTTTTTTTTTTTATTTATTTTTTTTTATTTTTATTTTTTATTTTTTTTTTGCTTTAGTTTCTTCTTAAACTTTTTCACAACAACGCAAGACTCTTTTACTGACGTCAATACAGTCTACAGTCCTTCGTGATATTACAACTCACAACTGTTTTCTTCTTGTGACCTGGATTCACTCCTCTGTCTTTCTTCACTTTCTCTTTCTCTAAAATAGCTGACTGACGATACAATCATTTGCTCTCTTAGCTGCTTTGCTATCTTACTTCAAACGCCAGTTCTCTCACTACATATGCAACTGACACTGTCTTTCTCTCACTCTCTCTCTCTCTCTCTCTCTCTCTCTAAATGCTGACTGACTTCTGTCTGCAACTCACTAACCACTGCCCCCTCTTCTCGTCAGCTCACCTTCTTATATAGTGAGGATGACGTAACATGGACCATTCTCGAGCTTCTAAAAATACGCCAGCTGCCGGATACTTCTCGAATAATCTGGAAAACCCCTTTTTGTTCTGCCATTATAATTGTCACATATTCAAAACAATCATGCGAGGCAGCCAGACCTTGAGTGCCCTTGATACGCGTACCGCCAGTGGTGTGGGACAGCCCGGCTCCAAGCTTTGTTTGATGTGTTCCAGCGCGCTCGACCGGCGTCACAATAAGTATTTCAACATACGTGTGCTTTGCTCTTTTGGCAAAAGATTTGCTGATTTAGTAATACTGTTTAATATTACCCACATATCGTATTAATTATGTCCATCGTATATATTTCTGTATTAAATGTGTATATAAAATGAGAAGAGAAGTTCAATTTCTAAGGCGAAATATTCAGCATTTTGGACGGCCTTTAAACATCTGCTGTAGTTTACCCAATTTTTGAGCTTAAGCAAGATAAAGATTGTGGTAAGCAACACATATTGCAGAAACTTTCACATTCGTGTCACAAGAAGTTTGAGAACAGTTGTGGTGGATTACATAATTGACACAAAGTGTTGATCCACCCTGTTCATTAAGGTTCAGAACTTAATTATCGATGCTTTGTTACAATAGGTACTGGGTCACCGACGTGCAACAAAATCACCGCATTACAGCAAGTGCAGCAATCCCTTGGGCATAAATCCATGGAGACGTAATCCAGAGGATTTCTGTCATCAAGCATGTCACGCGGATCTCTGTTTGCTGACCGCTTGGTGCTGTAATGCGCCTAGCCACATCAAACCATGTTTGCTCGCCTCAGCTCACCAAAGGGAATACTAATTCAAACTGCCCATGCCACGGAGGCAAACTGACGTCACCTATAGTGTGCCAATTAAAAGCATGGCTAATGAGAATTTAATTTGCTCTGAAACAATGCGCAGGGCCCGGCGCCGCGAAATTGTTTTCGGTGCAGAAACCCGTACCAGCGTGCAGTTCAGGGAACCCTATGGACATCTCAATGGAACCTGCCGTGCTTCATCAACAATACCATAACCTGGGCAGCAGAATTTTGTTTTATATTTATTGTTACAATATTAGCGACGTTGTAACTGCTCAATTGTTGGTTCAGCTGTAACATTTATCTGTTGTTACTTTACGAAGAGAGTAGAAGCATAATCAGAATATTTAGCAATCCATTGGTGATGTATGGTCTGATTGCTAAAAGAAGATGCATGACAAACATCAAGTAAAAGGGGGTGTTTTTTTTTTTTTTTTTTTTTTTTTTTTTTTTTTTTTTTTTTTTTAAATTAACGTCCTCCTACATTGTGTCATATCGGACGAATGAATGAAATGAAATGGGTGAAATGATGCTCAAATGAGCCCGATGTCCATGGAACTTTAAGTTACCCGACATTCGTCTTCTAAGGGTAGGGAAAACCTCGGAAAAAAACCTTACCCGGATAACTTACCCTAAGCGAGATTCGAACTCGCGACCTCTTGAACGTGAGGCAGACACACTACCATCACGCTACCGAGGCGGGCAAGTAAGGGGGGTGTAGAATAAGAGGGGAAGACCGTTGCTATGGAAACGTAGACAAAGTTTGCCACGTTAGTTACACTGATGAATCATGTACTTCTGAGGTTAGTTATCACTAGTTGTTTGCGAGAAACAAACATTCCATGGGAATTCAGTTACACTGTATGTTCTAAGCCTACTTTGTTAAAACTTTATTAAAAGGTGCAGTTATGGAAGCAAGAGATGGTGGAGGCTCACATAGACCAAAGTTTCATTGCCCAACAGAAAAATCAACTTCCAATCAGGTTGTTACACTATGCAGCCAAGCTGGAGAATTTTGTTCCCTTAGAGAATTCTTCGAACAGGAAGAGAGGAGCATTCTTCTTCACAATGAATCTCTTATTACTTTCAACCAAGTGAGGAGAACGACTGCATATGCTCTTAAAATAAGTGAGGCGACTGTTTCTAGAATCTCTAAAGAGAAGCTCTAGCGATTTCTAATAAAATTCTATATGTTTGAGATATTTTTATTGCAAATGAAATGTATATCTTGAATTTTCTGGCTATAGCCCATGTAGTCCTATTTACTCTGGATGACGCATAGCTGGTAAAGCGTAAGAGACGGACCAAATCTTACTATACAAAAATGCATATCTTGCTAAAGCACAGTTTATGTCTAAGTAAATGTTTTGTACAGTGAACCATTTTGGATACGTTTGACACAAACGTTCCTCTCTGTCGAAGACGTCGCCTATAAGAGCTATAAGATCTCGTGTTTGGTGTCCGGACTAGCTCTAGCAAGAGCTAGGGTATGCGTGAGTTGTGGTAGGAATGGAACCAAACGAAGAATTAACCAACATTTAACTTTATTTGCAGATTTCCAGATCTGTAGAGAACTGCCGACGATATTTAAATTAAATGTAACTTTGTAACTTCAACTACAACGTTATAACACTTTAATTTTGTCACCCTTTAGCAACCGCCAAATTATGAATACGAGCTAGCTTACGTACAAATCCCAAATTGCACGTTCTCTCGGCTCGATTCAAGTCGAGTGTGTGTTGCGTTGCATTTGTTTATGCGTGGGCGACACGAAGGAAGCAATTTCCATTGGCCAACTTTAGAGCACGTCATGGTAAGATAGGAATCAGCCCGCGGAATCGTTAGAGCTTTGTACCTACAACAATTGTTACCTTATCACTCATTTAAATCTGCCTAGGCTTCCATTCTTGAGACTTTAATCTATTCAGCTTTATTACGTCTTCCCCTTAACTATCGACTAGAATCTCCTTTTATTTCTTTCTATTATCAATTATATATATTGACATAATTTCGGTTTCATGTTCCTTGTTATCTGTGTGAGATTTGGAGAACTTATATATCTGTCAAATGGAACATCGTTTTTCATTTTTGACATGTTAACTGTACTTGAAAGCTTTAAAAGGTCAAAGTCTACTGTATTCCCATATTCTCCTTGTACCTATAAGAAGATAAACAATAAGACTATTTCTCCAAATGCATATCTCAAGTAACACGAAGAAGACAAGGGAATAAGGGTTTGTAAGAACGGTTAGTACAAGAGTAGAGAAAGTCATGTGGGTGCAACACATCCGATTCTTTTCGTATTAAGAACGAACTATTCTTGTTCTGGAGGTACGTTAATATAGATTATTTCTGTATGTTTTTGCTGCCGTGAGGCAAACCCGAACGCTTGTTTATATATCGTGTCTTGAGCGTTGAAGTGGGGGATATGCGTAACGTGCTATCTGCTTCTTGATAACACTGCATGTCTGCACGTGGAGAAGTTGACGGCTGTCATGTATCTTCTATTTAAACATCAGACGTTTGAATCTGACATTATGCTAGTGTTAGGAACAGTCATAGATCTATACGTACGTTTATAGATCTTGGATAGTAACCTAGGTACACAATTGTGAGAGGTATTTCAAAACTAGTAGTCGGCTATAAACTTTTAACCACATTTTGTAAAACAAAATGAGGAACATGAGTTTCTTTTGAGCAATGAACGACATCCGTGGAAAATCTTAAGGCTCGCTCATTTTACGACGAACCTCTAAACGCATTAATTTTCTCATTGACCTATAAATTGAGGTAAATTAAAGTACTAAAACGACAAGAAAAAAGGAAGGAATGGTGCAAATATTAACATAATATAGTAATAAAATGAATAGAATAACAGCCTTTGGACCACTATAATCTAAAAAAATTAAACCCCTAGCGCTGCACCCAGGAAAGGCCGTGGCTCATCGCCCAGCCGCTGCGTCCCCACCTCTGTCCACTACAGACGTTAATTGGTGGAGTGCAGTACTTGAGGGTGGGAAGTGGTCAGCGCCCCGAGTTCTCCCGGCCAGTTATGCGGCCTTCGCGACCTGACTAAATCTGTTCATCGTAAAGAGAAGACGAACAGCTGTATGTGATACACTGGGTAGTTCGAAATTGATCTGCCATAGATTGGGTAGCCTACTCTGGGGATTTATGGCAATGGCTTCACTTACAGCACTTATAACTACAAGTCTTTCTGTCAAGTCATAGCGGTCGATCCTACCGTGATTCCGCAGCCCTTCCAATTAATACGAAAGGGAGGGGGAAGGGGTTAGTCCAGTCTCCAACTACAACTTTCTCAACCAACCCAAGGCCAGAGAGGGTGGTTGACGGGAATCAAAACCCAGGACTTACTGAATACAAACCTCACACGTTACCACAAGGCCATCTCGGACGGCAAGGTCAATTTAATACCTATATTTAAAAGAAGCATCTTACAATAATGAAATAAAATATCGTTACCAGTAACCTTACGTAAGAATGCAGAGACATTGCAATTTTGCAGAAATTCCAGTAGCCACTTTATGATTGCTTAGCAACATATCAATGACCTTTATTCTAAACATTATCATTACTGATCAGATTTATTTTCTATGAAGCATGCTAACTCTGGTCTAGTCATGTCAGTGGGTGATCGTGCACCCTGATTTGGATTTTTGTGTGGTTTCCCCTTGTTACTTAGGCCAATACTGGGGTGTTTAATATCATCCATCATTTCCCTTTACTCCATTTCATCATCTTTCTGGTGTGCTTTCAGGCACGTGATGTTTGGCGCTTTAGGACAGATGGCGCGGATACTTGCGCAATGTAACTGCTGTTCTCGGCACTAGGCTGCATTGGGCAGCCGCTGTCCTCCGTGGGTGTGACACTTATGTGACATTGCACCCACAGAGTGTTAGCTCCTCCACGGGGGCTGGCGCCGAGTTGAAGAGATCTCAGTACTTGTTGGGGAATTCCGCGTGTTTCTGTGGCCCGTCTGGCTGCGGCCCTGTAGCAGACTGCGAATCTCTAACTTCATCCCTACGTTCTGGGGGTTGTTATCTGCGATAGGTCTGTGTAGGTCACAGTGCGCGGGGTGTCCTCCGTGTGTATCCTTCATCTTTTTACCCCTAAGTATTAGGTAAGAAAAAAAGCATGAAAAATACTTTGAAAATAATAAAGTTTTAGAAAAAGCTGAAAATGTTAATTATCTGGGCGACATTACAGTATACAAAACAAAGAATGAAGAAAGGAAGAATAAAGTAATTTACAACATGTTTGCAGTAGAATTGTCAGTTTCAAACCTAAGAAGGAAAGAAAAACTTTTACAGGAAAATAGACATCCTTATTGTGTGTAAGGTTAGGAGACAAGGACTGTAAAAACGAGAGTTTGGAACCAAATACAAGTATTTCCAAACAGTAAAATGATGTGCAAGATTAGATCAAATAACAGTGCACACATGGGAAAGGAAATAGGCGTGTTTTCCCTTAAGGAAAAGCTGACAGAGCAAAATATGTATAAACGCTATTTATAAAGTTTTATATTCGTGTTAAAATTTGAA